>OX637467.1:11801987-12002398 GCA_951799995.1 Trifolium subterraneum
CCCCCCCATTCTTGTGTCTTTCCTTCCACCCCTTCAATTGGTATCAGAGCTCCGGTTCTGTTGTTAATCACTTCATAGTGAGACAGTAAAAGATCTAAAGGAAAACACTATGGCTAAGCTACTGAACAATGAGTGGAAACAGAGAATCTACACACGTATTGCTGATCTCATCAAAGATATGGAAGATGGACTAAATCTAAATGAGGATCTGAGCAATAACCAAAACTCTATCTCATCTGGAACTGATCAAACCTCAAACGCTGAAAAGATAAAAGATAAAGAAGCAGCTAAAAGAGGGAAGCAAGTCATGAATCAAGAAGAAGAATCTGATGAAGAATATTTTGAGAAGTTCTCCAAGAAATTTCAGAGATGGTCTGAATTCAAGAAGAATGGAGAAGAGATAACTAAAGGGATGACAATCTGGGAAGAGCTAGACAACTTCTCTGAGGGTAACTCTGAAGGAGAGAAGGAAGTAGAGCTATCAAGCATCTCAGAACTTGAAGTGCAAACTAAACTTGAAGCAAAAGCAGAATCTGAAGTGGACTCATAATCTGAACGTGTAAGTTATGAAGCTCTGAATCAGGTATACTCTCAACTTCCAAAATCTGAACTTATCAAACTACTTAATGCTAGTTCACATAAGTATAAAAAGTTTAAAGTTAATTGTGAGCACTTAAGTGAACAAGCAAATCACTTTGAGTGTTTATATCAAAAGGCTTTAGAAAATATTGAAGATTTTGAAAAAGGTAGTACTAGTTGTAACAAACCTTATGATTCAATTGATTTTAGAGACTTTTGCAATAAACACACTGAGAGTAGTAAAATTTCTTCTTTATTATGTTCTTTGAAAAACAATGGTGTAAATGGAATTGGTTATTCATGTGCTGACACATGTGAAGAACCAAGTTCATCAAGCATATTTGAAAATGCTTCACCTTCTGATCTCTATTCTACATTTGTACCTGATAGTACTCATATGGTTCAAATGGAGAATAAAGGTCTTATAACTAACAGTCTAGAACCCTCCAGCAAGTGGGTACCAAAAGAGATAATTGTTTACTTGGCTGCAGGTCAAATGGGAACACAAGACCTTCCAATCACATGGTTGCATGTAACTACAAATGGAAGAAGAGCAATTGTGCACAGAAGGCACTTTTATGATGAATCAGATGATGAATCTGAATTGGACTTCATAAGGAATAAAAGGAAATATGATCCAGAAGATGAAGAATTTGAAGATGACTATGATGAAGATGATGGTGATACATCATGGTGGGAAGATATTCCAGAATGTAACCTCTATAGTGAATAATCAAGGACCAGAGAAGGCTCAATGTACATATTCAATAAAGAGCATTGTCTGGAACAAAATAAACTCTGTAAGTTGTTAATTATTTTCTCTATCAAAGGATTTTCATTCAGCTAAAAGATTTAATTTTCTTTAAGAGACATATACTATTCAAAAACATGTTCAGAATAAAACAATCTTGAATCTGAACCTATTTTCTGTCTTAAAAAGAAATTTTTAATTTTTGGAATCTGACGCATTATTAGGTTTTCAGCCTCCGAAGTGCTTCAGACTCTGAGAAGTCTTTTAACTTCTGAATGAAAATGCCTCTGATCATATTAGAATTGCAATCGTTTTAGTGTTGTACATTTTGGCGCTAAATTATTGAACACGTATGCACGATCTCATTGGATAGAAACGGTTAATGACAGTTTGAATTTCTTTTATGTTTTGTTTAATGTGTGCTTTACTTTGTTTTAAGAAAATCACATAATCACTTGCACGCTTTACACATTCACGACATACACTTTCGTCTTCTAGACCACAGAGCTATTTCTTTCTTTCTCAAATTAGCAAAACCCTAAACCCCCAAAATCTCAGCAATGGCAGTATCAACCTCTACTGCGTTTTCATTCCCAAAGGATACTCCAATCAACACAATCAATTGCACAGAAATGTTTAGTAAAGAGAAGTCTTTGGATATGAAAGACAAAACATTCAACATGGTTATGGAACAACCTGTTGATTTCGAGAGCTTAAGGTTGAATAAGCATGATGTTGAAAGCTATTTTATTGATCAAGATGGAGGATACAGGTATATGAAGTTGTTAAATGGACCTATCTACCCTACCCTAGTCAAAGATTTCTGGATTAGAAGCAAAGTGGTAACTGTTGAAGAGTACCACAAAGAACTCAATGCTTTGAGGAACTCAAAACCAGAAAATAAGGACAAGACTCCAGCTGAATTAGGTTTAAGAGAAGTCAAGGAGGATGAAATTAGGTCTGTTGTTTGTCGATTTGAAGTGGTCTTAACTCAGTCTAATTTGGCGAATGTTCTACAGATTCCCAATTAAGGTTCTTACTATGCCTTCAGTCAATCTTCTGTAAAAGATTCAGAATTTCTCACAGATATGACAAAGAAATGCTATGAACAAGGGAAAAGTTGTGAGAGCAACAAGATTGATGATTTGAAGCCTACTCAGAAGTTGTTGACCAAGATCATGCTAGGCTCAATTTTTCCAAGAAGTGGAAGCGCTAATCAAATCTCTTGGGATCATACACATTTTGTCTATTTTCTAAGTAGAAGAATGCAACTCAACTGGCCAAAATACATCTTCAACCATTTATGCAAGGCTCTGTGTGCTACTCAGAAGCAAAACAAGCCTAACATTCATGTGGTATACCCAAGGATTTTAAGTGAACTGTTCTATCAGTGTGGGGTAATAGATGTAATCAAAGTTGCTGGTCAAGAGAATCTGATAAGAGAAGTTAGAGCCACTGCTATCTCAGTAAACACTCTATCCAACATGCATTTTCTACCTGGGCAAGTATTGATTTTATCTGAACCATTGAAACAGCTACCACACTCTAGACGTTCATTGGTAGCAAGGTTAAAGATTAACTTACCTTCTGTCACTGGAGGTATAGTTAACCTGTACATTTTGTTGCTGGAAAATCAAGGAGAAGCATTTGAGATAGAGAGTGAAGAAGTGAAGAAGAAGAAAAGGAAGAGATTGGTGAAAGCTGTTGAAAAGAGTACTACTGCAAATGTTGAGTGTAAGGGAAAGGTCAGGACTAAGGCTGGAAACTCAAAAGGTGTGGTTATTGTGGATGAGGCTGAAGAGGATGATAATGAACTCTTGAGTTTGAAGAGAAAGAGAATATCCAAGGAGCTGAAGAAGAAGACTGCTGATAGCTCCACTACTGCTGAAACAGGTAATGTATCTATCTCTAAAGATAATGTTACATTAACTCAAGATGTTCAGAACCCCCCAATTACAACCAACCTCTCAGAATCACCTCTAAACTTTCTAGAACAACATCTGCAAGGTGAACTACCTCCACAACCTGAACCAACATCAAAGCCATCTGATAATGCTCAGAACTCCGAAATTATACCAGACTCTGAACAAGATCAGAACCCAAACACAAATCTAAACCAAACACATTCCGAACCAAACTCACCTGCTGAATAAATTATATCAGAATCTGTTCAAACACAACCTGAACCCATCATCTCACCAAAACACACAATACCAGAACAACAAATTCAACCAGAACCAGAAATTAGCACACATACTGAAGTGCTTGTAACTGGAGATAATTCAAATGACTCAGTACACACTGAAGTATTACAGTTAGTTGAATCCCCTAACTCACCAGATAGATCACAAGTTGATACAATGATTAATGAACTTCACATTTCTGACTTTCAACTGAGTTCATTAAATCAAACCAATGAAACACAACAACAACAACCAGAACAACAACAACAAATACCAATCCAACATAGTTCTACTGCTGAGAAAACCCAAGAGGTTGGGACATCATCAGTAACAGACTATGTTGAAGAACAAACTTTCAATCAACCACAAATCTCAACTCAACATATAACTCCCTCAACATCTGAACCACATCCCTCAACCTCACCAAACTCTCAATTCTTGAGGAAATGTGACAGTATTTTTAAGAAGATACAAAACATTCACAAGCTAAGGCATTCCAACATATCTTCTTCAAGCTATGCTGAACAATGGGATAAATTGTCTGAGGAGGTTATGAATGAGTTAAATGTGATCAAGAAAGCTGATATTGAAGAACATCACAAGAATGAGAAGGGCAAAGCTACAGCAATACTTGAAAGTGTTCCTGAGATACAAGCTCGGACTCTGAATGAAATAGGAAGTTCATGTTCTGAACCTAGTCCTGCTGAAGCTAATGCAAATTCAAGTCTGAAGGAGAACTTAGGATTGTTGAAGAATCATCTGAAGGAACATTTCAATATTGATTATGAAACTGAACTCATTCTGATCAACAAAGAACAATTGAAGAATTCTGATTATGAAGCAAAAATGGAAAGTATAGAAACTGAGCGAACTGATTGATCTTCTTCTAGACGATATGTTTTTAGAAACTCAGCATAGTCAGAATCTGTTTCATCAGACTCTGAACTAGAATTTGTTTCATCAGACTCTGAACCGAGTTCAACCTCAGGATTTGGCCTTGCTTTTCTTGATTTCTCTTGCTTAGTTTTTCTCTCATCTTGACTAACTCTCTTTGGAACTACACTTTTCTTCCTTGAGCGTTTCATTTTTTTTCAATTGAACTACTATTGCCTAAGATTATTCTGTGAGAATAAAATGAATAGGCTCTCTCCTTTTATAAGCTCATTCCAACGACAATGTCTTAAATGCGTTCAACACGTTCATTTATGATGGACATAGTTGTAACCATATTTCTGACTTGACTACATTGGTCGTTACAATTGCTTTAACTGTGTTAGACAACCTTTTTGATATTGACAAATGGGGGAGAAAGAGTATTGGTAATTCAATTGTTGATAAAAGTGTTTCTACAGCTTTTATAGCTTTGTACAATTTCGGGGAGAAGGAGTAAAGAGTATTGGTCATACTTTTGGCAATCTGATTTGATTTGTTTTAATATATGTTATATTTTAAACTCTGAAATCGTTCACATGACATCCTATGAGAACCTAATGTATACATATCTTATCCTACTGCCAATAACGCATCTGATGTTATCTTCATTCATTCATTCAAATATTTATTTATTATCTGGACTTTATTTATTTTTATTAAGATTATATTGTGCAAGGAGAATACATTTATTAATTGAAGTTTATTATTCATAGATAGTTTTTAAGTAAGGGTGCAACCTTATTCAAAAATTATTTCACTATGAAGAGAAGAAGCTTACGAACCTTGTTCTTTGCATAGTAAAATATGAATAATTTAAGTCATATAATAAAGTAATTCTGAAACTGATTAAAATCAACTATAGATATAAAATAGGGGGAGCTTACTGAAGGTGAAAAACACAAGAAGGGGGGTTGAATTGTGTTTTGAAAAATTGATTCTTTTGCTTTAAGAAATATAGAAATGCAGCGGATATGATAAACTAGACTAAACACAAAATACAAATAAAATAGTGAGAGAGAGAGAGAGAGAGAGAGAGAAAGAACACACAGAAGTTTTATACTGGTTCTTCTCACAAAACGAGAGTAGTCCAGTCCCCTTGCACTTCCAAGGGATTTTACTATAATCACAAAGATTACACAACTAATGCTCAAGCACACAAGCAAGAGACTTCCTTGCTCTAAGTCACACAAGACAAAGAGACTTCCTTGCTTAAGCACACAAGTTTAAGACTTCCTTGCTCTAGTCACACACGACTTAAGACTTCCTGCTCTAAGTCACACAAGACAAAGAGACTTCACAAACTAACTTAATACACAGATTAAGTAGGACTGAAAGTTCTAAGCAAGACTCTCTAAACACTAAGCTCATAGTCTGTAATATCAAAAGATATTTAACTTAGAATATTACACTAGAAAGAATAACACAGTTCACAGCTTGAATATGATTTGAATCTTTATGAGTTCAGATGATCTTCCAGTAGTCTTCTCTCTATCAGGATGTCTTCTATTTATACTCTAGGTATAAAGACGTTGAGAAAAGAACCGTTGGTTGTACACTCTCCTTTTTGTTGACAAGACGGTTGTACTCTTTGACAGGACCATTGTACTATTGCATTGGTTATTAGCTGTCTTTCTTCAGAGAGAGTTCTTCAGGATCTGATGATATCGTTTATTTGATCTTCTGAAGATGTACACACGCTTCAGACTGTGTTTCTTTCTTTGGCCTTTGAGGACTTCTTCAGAGGCTCTGATGCTTCCAGCATTTTCAGAGCCTTAACACTTCAGACTGTGTCCTTTAGATGCCCAAATGATGATCTACGAGGATGATATTTTTACTTTGTTCCTGCACACTAGATCATTTATTAGTAATATCAATTGTACATTTAATACCTTGTTATCATCAAAACTTAGGGTGTTTTATAATTGAAACTCATTTTGTTCCAACACTTACAAACCTAACTCTATGGAATATCAGACTTAGGGGGAGCTTGCAAAACTCAGAAGCCTAATATCAATATAGCTGAATTTTGTCAACAACAATTGTATTTAATACTTATGTTTGTCATCATAAAAAAGGGGGAGATTGTTGGAACAAAATGAGTTTTATTTATAAAACACCCTATGTTTTGATGACAACAAAGTATTAAATGGACAATTGGTATTACTAATGTTTTAAATTGAGTGTGCAGGACAAACTTATATTTATGAAAGAGCACATTCAATTTAAGCTCTGAAGAAACTTTGATAGAGTCTGAAGCATTACACTCTGAAGGCGTTCAGAAGATTAAAAGGCGTTCAGAAGTCAAAAGACGTTCAGAAGCCTACAACGCTCAGAAGCTACATGGATCATAAGTTACTTGGTATTGAATCTCAGAAGCTAAGAAGTCAAGTGTCATTCAGAACACGAAGACGTTTAGAAGATGAATTACAAAGGACTATCAGAAGCCAAATATTCAAAGACCATTAGAAGCCAAGAAGTCAAAGTTTATCATAAGCCAAAGAATTCCAACATTCATCAGAAGGATATGTCACTATCTTTCGAAACATTCTAAGCCTGATGACTATATAAAGGACAACACTGAAGGTGCGTGGAGAAAACACAATAAGGGGGGTTGAATTGTGTTTTGGATATTTTAAAAACTTTCCAAGATATTTAAAATCTTTTCAGAGTCTTTAAAGCACAGCGGATTATTCACACAATTAACTTATGGCGTAATGAATGATGAAGGAGTAAATGAGAGAGTGAGAGAGAGAAGAACACACAACAATTTTTATACTGGTTCCCCTCACAAATTGAGAGTACTCCAGTCCCCTTGTTTCCAAGAGAGTTCCACTATAATCACACGGATTACAATAGTTGCTCAAGCACACAAGCTCAAGACTTCCTGCTCTTAGTCACACAAGACATATAGAGACTTCCTTGCTTAAGCACACAAGCTTAAGACTTCCTTGCTCAAGCACACAAGCTTGAGACTTCCTTGCTCTGATCACACAAGATCAGAGACTTCCTTGCTCAAGCACTCAGGCTCAAGACTTCACTGCTCTAATCACTAAGACTGAGACTTACGTGTTTCTACACTAAGCAGAAGACTTTCTTGCTTCTACACTAAGCAGAAGACTTACTTGCTTCTACACTAAGCAGAAGACTTAATACTAACTTAAGAGCTTAAAACTTATTACAAACATAATAATCTTCAGAGGCTCTAAGCTAGTTTCTATGCTCACTTCATTTGAGAGATATTATCTATTACAATTCAAATGCTCACTTTCTTGAGAGATTTTTCTAATGTTGAGCGCTGGTCTTCAATTCTTTCTTTGGCATATTTATATGAGTTGAGAAAGACATTGAGACGTTGGAGAAATTCCCGTTGCAACTTGGACAGCTGTAGACATGAAGATCCGTTGAGTAAAGCCACGTCTTCCTTTGCAGAGAAGCTTCACCTTTGCTGTCTGTCCAATGGTACAGTTATAAGGTACAACTAGCTCCTAGAGAGAGAGATCACATCCTTTGTGACCGTTGCATTTTAGTTGACCTTAGAACAAGTCATCAGGCTTGATAAGTTGTAGTTGATGTAGCCCTCTGATGACTGGGAATTCTCTTTGCTTCTGATGAACCTTTGATAACTTGGAGTCTGATTGGTCTTTGAATAGTTGGCCTCTGATAGTCTTTAGTAATTCAGATTCTGAACGCCTTCATCCTCTGAATGACTTATGACTATCAGACAGCCTCTGAACTCTTGTAGTCCTCTGAACTTCCTTGAGCTTCTGAACTCTTCTGAGTCCCTGAACAACTTTCAGACGTTCTGAATTCTGAACATCCTTGAGCTTCTGAACTCCTCTGAGTCCCTGAACAGCTTTCAGACGTTCTGATCTACTTTGAGCTTCTAAACTTTGTATAGCTTCTGACCATGTTGTAGCATCTGAACTCTTTCAGAGTCTTAAATATTCAGACTTCCATTGGTTTCATCAGAGTTTAAATTAAGTGTGCTCTTGATTAAACGTTGAATTCTCCTGCACTTAATTTAAACATTAGTACCATCAATTGTCCATTTAATACTTTGTTATCATCAAAACTTAAGGGTGTGTATAAATACATATTTTGTTCCAACAATCTCCCCCTTTTTGATGATGACAAACACAAGTATTAAATACAATTGTTGTTGATAAAAATCAGCTATGTTGACATTAGGCTTCTGAGTTTTGCAAGCTCCCCCTAAGTCTGATAACCCATAGGGTTAGGTTTGTAAGCTCCCCCTATTTTGTATCCATAGTTAATTTTAATCAGTTTCAGAAATACTTTATTATATGACTTAAATTATTCATATTTCACTATGTAAAGAACAAGGTTTGCAAGCTTCTTCTTTCCATAGTGTGATAATCTTTGAGTAAAGTTGCACCCTTACTCAAGAACTAACTATGAATAATAAACTTCAATTAATAAATGCATTCTCCTTGAAAATTAAGCCCTTAATGCAGATGCAAGATGAAGCAGTATTTAAATTGAAGCAAAATTTAAATTGAATGACAAAATAGAATCAGAGGCGCTTAAAGACTTCTACATACACACATGGTTCTGATGGTTATCATTAACAGCTTCAGAGTTCAAAATATTTTCAAACAGTTCAGAGCTTTAAAAAAATCTTTTCAAAGAAAATAGCTCAGAGTCTGAACAAAAATTGAAAACAATTCAGAGCTCTTTAGTACAATATTTTAAAATCCTCAAAGATCAGATTGTCATAACAAAGCATGTACCTCATGCTACTATTTTGACCACTCTCCTACGTTCTCTCTCTGAAGCACTACAAGGCCCTAAAAAGCCAAGTAATTTCGCTTCTTCCAACAATTGATTTACCAATATTCTTTCTCCCCCTTTTGTCATTATCAAAAAGGTAATATAAGCAATTAATAGAAATTCAACTTTCAATGCCGTCAAATCAGAAGTGGTTGAACACATTTAATATTCGGCCATTGAATTTTGCTTATAAAAGGAGAGAGATACCTAGTCATTTTACTCACACAGAATAATCATAGGTTATTGGTAGATCTCTTGAGAGAAAAAATGAAACGCTCAGAGAAGAGGAAGGTAGTTTCACTGAGAGTCAGTCAAGATAGGAGAAAACATAAGAAGAAACCAATGGAAACAAAGCTAGTGTCCTTTCCGGAAGAACTCAGTTCAGAGTCTGAAGAGAAATCTTTGGACTCTGACTGTTTTAAGTTCTGAAGACATATCTTCCTGAAGAAAATCAAACTGAAGTTCGAGGCTCTAGAGGGGCTTGAGTCTTTTCCTGAGGAAAGCCAAACTGATGCAGCAGAGTTGGTTTCTTCAAGAAAGACTACTGGTTGAATGGCTTCAGCCAAAGCCTCAACTTCACCCCTCTGCAAAGGTCATGTAGGCTTGTAACCACAAATATGACCTTTGAGAGCACTAGAAGATAGTTCTTAGAAATTTTAGTCTTGTAAACCAGAACTTATGTTCTTAATGAAATAACATTCATTACTTTGGCTTGTTTAGTTTTGATTTATTATTTTTATGCCTTCTCTTGTTATGTAATTTGATACTTTAAGAGTATCCACATATTGTATTTATGAAAAGTGAATGAATTTCAAGAGTTTGAAAGATTATTTTTGCAAGATAAAAATCATTTAAAAAGTTAAAACAATCAACCAAACAACATACCAAACAAGATTAACAACTTGGATTTTCATCACATAAATATAGTGGATAGGTATGTCCAATTAAAAATTAGACACTTAACCTAAACAAAAGTTTAACCTAATCAAGATGCTTTGCAAATTATCAATCATAAGGTCAGATAAGCAATTTCAACAAGTCCTAAGGTTGGGGTTGACTACGGAGAGATGCTAGGGTTGTCATGATGTTTTTCTAATTGGCATTTACTTCTTCCATCAATCCCACAAACTTGTCTACTTTTGCTTCAATCCTTCTGATGTCATCTTCATAGAAGGGATTCCTTAGAAACTGTTGAGTTGCTTGATCATCCCTCAGACTGTCTTGAGGAGGAACATTCAGATCATCCACCTTTTCTCTTGCAGCAGAGGATTCAAGATGATTCCTCTCTGTGTCCATTTGATTATGAATGTCCTTCTCAGCATTGATAGCTTTCCCTTTGTCAAACATCTTCTGTTCTTCCATAGCTGCCTTTTGAAGATTATGCACTCCTTTCACCAGTTCCTCTGTCAGACTTAACCATTGAGAAGCATACTCAGATGAAGGCATATATGTTTGCCTTAGATCATAAAGACCATGTAACTGTCTAAACAAGTCATTGCAAATGCTCAAGACATCAGGATTGTCTGATTGGGTGGGATGAGGTTCATTTGGTAAGAGTGTATTTGTGAGATGGGAATCGGAGAGGGTAGGCAAATGTTGGGATTGTTGAGGACTAGGACTGGTATGATCAAAGTTTTTGAGATGAAAGTCTTCTGAGGAGAGTTCTTTGATCATAGCCTCAACATGGTCTGATGGTGGGAGGTTAAATTTTTCTTCTGAACCAATATGTTCAGATGAGGTTTGATATGTGGATGTATGAGGGTTTGAAGAGGTTTGAGCCATAGATGATTCAGCTATTTTATGCTTAAAATTGGCATTAAGCAGCTCAAAATTAGCAAGAATCTCATCTAACTCATTAGGGTCAGATTCAGTTGAAGATGGTGATGATGATATGTTGATGAAGACTGGTTTAGGGTGAGTTGATTTAACAAATTCTGATATGAGTTGTTTGATGGTAAGATTTTCTTCAGAATCTGTCTGGTTATAGTTTGAGAGAGGTTGGGTTGATGATGAGGTAAACTGAATGTCTTGAGTAGTAGCAATAACAGATTTAGATACATTACCTGATCTGTTATGATTTGAGCTTTCATTAATATATTCCTCAGACACTTTGAGAAGCTTCCTTTGTCTGACGCTGAGAGGTTCATCATCACTTTTTGAGTTTTCAGCTTCATATGCTTTCACAAACCTTCTTCTCTTCTTTTTCAGCACTACCTTCTCAGTCTCAAATCCTTCTCCTAGGTTGTCCAAAAGTTGAATATACTTATTGACAATGTCACAAAAAATTGTAGGCATGCCAATGTTCCATTTCTTAACCAAGGAAGGTTCTGAGTGAGACTGATATGCCAGAGGTTCTGAAAGTTGTTCTTCATGTTCTGACATCAGGTTCATGAAAGCTAGTGAATGAGCAGAAAATGTGGGAGCTCTACATTCTCTTAACAAGTAGTCATGCCCAGCAGCTTTGATTACATCTATCACCCCACATTGATAGAAAATCTCACTGAGGACCCTTGGGTAGACTACATGTATATCAGACTTGGCCTGATTTTGAGATAAGAGCATAGATTTACATAGGTGATCAAAGATGTATTTAGCCCAATTTAAATCATATTTCCTTGTGAGAAAATAGACAAAGTGTCTATGATCCCATGACAAATGATCAGGATTTTCACTTCCTGGAAATATAGATCTTGACATGATTTTGGCTATCATCTGCTGAGTGGGCTTCAGATCACCTATCTTGTTGCTCTCACAGCTTGTCCCCTTGACGTAGCATTCTCTTGTCATAGTCTTTAGAAACATAGAGTTCTGTGCCTCATTGCGACCAAAGGTGTAGTAGATGCCTTCATTTGGGATGGATAACACCTTAGCCAAATTTGAAGCAGTGAGAATTACCTCAAATCCACACACAACAGAATGCACCTCCGTTTCTTCAATGACTCTTCAACCTAACTCTTCAGGAGTCTTGTCTTCATTTTCAATCTTTTCTTCTCTCCTTGCAGCTAGCTCCTTGTGATAGTCTTCAACAGTCCTCACCTTGCTTCTAATCCAGAAATCTTTCACCAGAGTGGGATAGATTGGACCATTTAATAAATTCATGTACCTAAAGCTCCCTTTGTGATTAGAGAAGAACTTTAGGACATCAAGATGGTTCTTTTCCAAACTATCGAAGTCCACTGGTTGTTCCATAACCAGGTTCAGAGATTTTCCCTCCATCTTGAGAGATAAATCTGTAGAAAACATCTCCTCGCAAGCAATGGTGTTGATCGGAAAGTTATCAGGAAAAATAAACAAGGAGTCTGGAATTGGTGTTGAAGTAGATGCCATTTCAGAAGGTTAGGGTGTGGAGGATGCTAAGGTGAGAGATAGAGTTTGTTCTAGCTTTGAAGAGTAAAAGTTTGATAGTATAAGGTGTGAGTGTTTAAGAGTTTTTAGAAAACATAAAACAAATTAAAAACACACAATATATTAAAGAAGGTAAAACAAACTAATCATTAACTACATTCAAACCAATCAGAACGTGTATGCGTGTTGTCTCTTTGGCGCCAAAACGTTTTAGTAAAAATACTTAAACGTTTCCAATTCATTTTGTATTCAGAGGCTTAACTGTCAGAGGTTGAAACGTTTCTCAGAGTCTGAGATTCTTCAGATGCTGAAACCTGAAGAACTTCAGAGGCTGAAAAACAAGTCTTTCAGGACACAAGAAAATATGTTCAGATAAGATTTTTCAAGGTTTTTAGTACTGAACACGGTGTATCCTAAGAAGACATTTTCAACCTTTTAGAGTTATTTCTCTGAATATGTCATTCAGGAGTTAAGCATACTTACCTTGCATTGAAGCTTTCTTGATTAGGTGTAGTCAGAGTCATAGCCAGAGCAATCACTCCACCACACTGAGTTGTTATCATCTTCAAAGCAAGCTTCCATATCTTCATACTCCTTTCTGCTCCTTATGTACTCCTCTTCATCTTCTTCTCCATCTGACTCTTCAAAAATGTGCCTTCTATGCACAATTGCTCTTCTTCCATTCACAGTCACATGCATCCATGTGATTGGAAGGTTCAGAGTCTTAGTTTCACCTACAATCAAGTAAACAATTTTGTCTCTTGGTACCCACTTGCTTGAGGGTCCTAGACTGTTAGTTGCCAAATCTTCATCCTCCATTTGTTTCATCTGAGAACTTTCAGATACAAATGTAGTGTAAAGATTTGGAAGTGAGAAGCTTCCATCAATGACTGATGAGCTTGATTCCTCTAGTGTTTTACTACTAGAGTATCCAATCCCATTAGTATTATTGGTCTTAAGGTTGCAAAGCATGGAAGCAATTTTATTTTGATCAGCATTAATGTTACAATACTCTTTGAGAACTAGAGAGTGCTCAAGGGGTTTGTACCATATAGCGAAATCATTCTCAAGGTCTTTGGTTTTGATAAAATCTTTTTGTTTAAGACCTTCAGAGTGATTTGCTTGCTTACTTAAATTCTCATAGTCTGCTTTAAGCTTTTTAAACTTCTGCTGACTATTAGAGAGTTTAAGTAAGGTCTTATTAAGATGCTTGATCAATTTAGCTTTGGAAAGACTAGAATTAGAATATACCTGATTTATTGTTCTTTGGATGCTTTCTTTGCTCTCAGGTTCTGACTTTTCATCAGAGCCTGAGTCTTCAGAGTCTGAGCCATCTTCAGAACTTGATCCTTTAGCTCTTGGTGCTCTTTCAGACTCATCTTCAGAGACGTTGTCCAGTACATCCCATGTTGTCATTCCTTTAGCTAATCTTCCTCCATTCTTCTTGAAGATGTACCATCTTTGAATTTTTCTTGAAAAACTTTCAAGATACTCTTCATCAGGTTTTTCAACAAGATCTTCATGCTCCAATGCTTGCTTTCCTTTCCTTGCTGCTTCTGCTTCTTCACGGTTCAACTCTTGCATTTCCATCAGAGCCAATTCATAGACTCTGAGTAAATCAATCAATGATTCAGGACTCATCGAATTGATGTCTTCAGTTTCCTCTATAGAATGTGGAATAACATTCCAATCCAGAGGCAAACTTCTCAGCAACTTGCTTACAAGCTCTTTGTTGCTGAGTCTGTTGTTGTGCTCTTCAAGCTTGCTTGTAATAGCTTGAAACCTTATGTTCATTTTCTCAATGCTCTCATTTTCCTCCATCCTAAACTCCTCATATTGATCTAACAAGCCATTTACTGTTGCCCACTGAATGCTTTCATTATCATCACTAATGAGGTAAACAGTAGTAGCTGTAGAAGCAATATCAGAAGTTTGATTAGCCCCTGAAGTGGAAGGATTTTGATTGTTGCTCAGATCTTCATTTAAGCTCAGTTCATCTTCAAAATTCTTGCTAAGATCAGCAACTTGTTGATGTAGCTTCAGCTTCCACTTATCCATGTTTTGAGCCATGGAGGTTTTCTCCTTTGGATCTTGATTATCTCACGGTTAAGTGATTTACCAACAGAACCGGAGCTCTGATACCAATTGAAGGTGCGTGGAGAAAACACAAGAAGGGGGGGTGAATTGTGTTTTGGATATTTTAAAAACTTTCCAAGATATTTAAAATCTTTTCAGAGTCTTTAAAGCACAGCGGATTATTCACACAATTAACTTATGGCGTAATGAATGATGAAGGAGTAAATGAGAGAGTGAGAGAGAGAAGAACACACAACAATTTTTATACTGGTTCCCCTCACAAATTGAGAGTACTCCAGTCCCCTTGTTTCCAAGAGAGTTCCACTATAATCACACGGATTACAATAGTTGCTCAAGCACACAAGCTCAAGACTTCCTGCTCTTAGTCACACAAGACATATAGAGACTTCCTTGCTTAAGCACACAAGCTTAAGACTTCCTTGCTCAAGCACACAAGCTTGAGACTTCCTGCTCTAAGTCACACAAGACAGAGAGACTTCCTTGCTCTGATCACACAAGATCAGAGACTTCCTTGCTCAAGCACTCAGGCTCAAGACTTCACTGCTCTAATCACTAAGACTGAGACTTACGTGTTTCTACACTAAGCAGAAGACTTTCTTGCTTCTACACTAAGCAGAAGACTTACTTGCTTCTACACTAAGCAGAAGACTTACTACTAACTTAAGAGCTTAAAACTTATTACAAACATAATAATCTTCAGAGGCTCTAAGCTAGTTTCTATGCTCACTTCATTTGAGAGATATTATCTATTACAATTCAAATGCTCACTTTCTTGAGAGATTTTTCTAATGTTGAGCGCTGGTCTTCAATTCTTTCTTTGGCATATTTATATGAGTTGAGAAAGACATTGAGACGTTGGAGAAATTCCCGTTGCAACTTGGACAGCTGTAGACATGAAGATCCGTTGAGTAAAGCCACGTCTTCCTTTGCAGAGAAGCTTCACCTTTGCTGTCTGTCCAATGGTACAGTTATAAGGTACAACTAGCTCCTAGAGAGAGAGATCACATCCTTTGTGACCGTTGCATTTTAGTTGACCTTAGAACAAGTCATCAGGCTTGATAAGTTGTAGTTGATGTAGCCCTCTGATGACTGGGAATTCTCTTTGCTTCTGATGAACCTTTGATAACTTGGAGTCTGATTGGTCTTTGAATAGTTGGCCTCTGATAGTCTTTAGTAATTCAGATTCTGAACGCCTTCATCCTCTGAATGACTTATGACTATCAGACAGCCTCTGAACTCTTGTAGTCCTCTGAACTTCCTTGAGCTTCTGAACTCTTCTGAGTCCCTGAACAGCTTTCAGACGTTCTGAATTCTGAACATCCTTGAGCTTCTGAACTCCTCTGAGTCCCTGAACATCTTTCAGACGTTCTGATCTACTTTGAGCTTCTAAACTTTGTATAGCTTCTGACCACGTTGTAGCATCTGAACTCTTTCAGAGTCTTAAATATTCAGACTTCCATTGGTTTCATCAGAGTTTAAATTAAGTGTGCTCTTGATTAAACGTTGAATTCTCCTGCACTTAATTTAAACATTAGTACCATCAATTGTCCATTTAATACTTTGTTATCATCAAAACTTAAGGGTGTGTATAAACACATATTTTGTTCCAACAAACACTACTGCAACGTTCAATTGGAATTTGATCTTATCATCAAGGAGCGTGTTGTACCTTTATTTCTGCATTTAGACAAGCAGAAAAGCATGGACGAAGTTGTGGAGCAGAATTACTTCTTCTAGGAAGATATTCAAAACCCACGTTTCAAGCAATTGGAAATTAACAGCTGTCCATCTCAACGGAATTCTACAACGTCTCAAATTCTCTCTTCTCTCATATATATGTAGAGTTAGAAGAATTCTATATGAGAACAGAGACACACATGATATACACGACATCATCTCTCATAAATCAAAGTGAGAAAGCATAAACTGTCTGAGGCTCTGAAAGTTATTTTGTGTAATAGTTTTTAAGCTTAGAAGTTTAGGATTTACTCTTGTGTGAGTAATTTCGAAAAGTCTCTTGTTAGTTGTAACTTGAGCAATTGTAAAAGTCTCCTGTTGTGTGTTCTGGAGCATTTGTGAAGTCTCTTGTCTCGTGTGACTTGAGCAATAGAGAAGTCTCTTGCTTGTGGGCTTGAGCACTAGGATTGTAATCTTTAGTGATTATAGTAAAATCCCTTGGAAGTGCAAGGGGTCTGGAGTACTCTCGATTTATGAGGGGAACCAGTATAAAATCCTTGTGTCTCTCTCTCTCTCTTGCATTTGATTTTTCTATCTTGCCATTATTTAATTGTGTTAGTTATTCCGCTGCTAAAAGACTTTGATAGATTCTATATCTTGAAAAGTTTTTTAAACTCTAAAAACACAATTCAACCCCCCCTTCTTGTGTTTTTCCTTCCACCCCTTCATCGAGCAATATGTTCGATAGTCGATTCAGTTTGTATCCCCAGAAAACTTTGTTAACTTAGGCGTTTTCCAATTTCTGGGTAATTCAGTTTGGAACACAAATTCAGACAAAGCAGATACAAAATTAGGCATATGTAAACCAGCATTGAGGCCATTTTGTGCAAGATTGTTTTCGACCAAATGGGCCAAATTGTTTTGTCCAGCGAAATTATTTTGCTGGACATTTCTGACTACTTCATCAGCATTTTGGTTTCGATTTACCAATACTACATGGTTTTGATCCAAGGCATTTTGAGTTGGTGGCTGTTGGGCCACTGGGATTGGATCTTGCCTAAGATTAGCATTCATTATAATGTTTGGCAATGGATCCTGCCTTTGGTTATTATCTACCACAACATTGGGTATTGGTTCATTCTGACCATTAGGCATTGCAGTATTTGGAGCATTTGGTGCCCCAAAGAAATCTGCCATTCTGCCCATTTGATTGGCTAATAGTTGATAACTATTGTTTGTAGTTTGTAACAAAGGGTTAAACACTGTCCCAATTTGTTGTGTTAACATATTAACCATTTCATGATTACTTTCATCCATTTGTTGTCTAAGGGACAACATAGATGTATTAGTCAAATTTTGGGGCATAACTCTACCCTGATTTCCCACTGCCCAAGTCGAAGGGGAAAACATATTTGGCCCTTCATTATTAGAATTATGAAGGCCAGCCATAAATGAAGGAGGCATGCCATATTGATGATCGTTATTTGGCAATCGAAACGGACGGATAGGGCTCCTATGGTCACCATTCATTGGTTGTGAAGGGTTTCCTCCACCTAACTGCACAGATGGTGACGAAATCGAAGGAGCAGTTGTCATATTCGTCATTTGAGCAGTTGCTCCTATTTGTTCCAATATTACAGAAGGACCACTTGAACCTATAGTGTTCAAATTTTGGTTAAGGGTTGTAGACCCATTTCCAAAACCTATATTGGCATTGCTACCAGAAGGTTGCGATGGTTGTCCCTCTGGAATTGGTTGGTTCATGTTTAGACTAGTTGATGGTCTAACCATTTTCTTACGAGTTTTGTAATTTTCAAAATCTGGTAAAGATTTACCACTTCTTAAATGCATACAAAACAAAGATTTTTTATTGATTTTTTGGAAGTTTTTCTAAAGACATATAAAGAAAACTGTAAATAAATCAACAAGAAATTTAAAGGAAAATGCACAAAACCAGTCCCACTGGGCGTGCCAATTTGTTTACAATGATTTTTGGTAAACAATCGCTAGTTTATTTACTGGTAAGATCAACAAGTAAATCTTGGGACATGTTTGTGCATTTTATGATGAGAAAACATTTAATGTTCATGATTTAGAATTTTGTTAAAGAAACTTAAATTGAAGGCATGTAAATGAAAGTAAAAATGCAATAAAGTACTTCGAATGAAAAAGGTTTGCAGAAAAGTAAACTTTTTTTGCAGAAAACTTAAAATGAATTTAAAAGATAAATGCAGGATTCATTCGAATGAATGAATTACGTAAAGTAACGATAAAGTAAAGATTGCTAGAATATAAATTGCATTTGAAATGTAAACATTTACAAAGATAAGTGGTTCACAGAATCATACTTTTCCTGTATGCTACTCATTTCGCTCGAAAACTTGGGTACTCAGAGTTTTTGTAAGGATTTTCGTATGTGAAATTGTGACCCTGATTTTGACTACAAAATACATATATATAGATTTTCTATTTCAACTACTATGTAACGGCTGCATCTTGACTAGTTGTCGCGTGTCTTTGCTTGATGCGCTGTCTTCAGTTTTTGAACCAATGCATCTATTGCTAGAAGTCAAAATCGAAGTAATGATGAACGAATTGAAATACTTGAAAATACTAAGATTTTTCCTTAACATCAAAACTTCTTTCGATTTATCAAATGATTTCGATTCATAGTAATATCGAAACGAAAGGAAAAAACCTTTGAAAAGATTTTATTAGTTTCTAAATATATTGTTAATATATTTATCAATTAATTCATCATTATTTCATATTTTGTCTTTAATAAAAATATGAGATAACACATAGCAATAAGTTTGAAGAGAGAATGCATGTCTCCAGAATGAATCGCCAATCATAGTCTTCTCAAAAACGTGTTTCCTGGTATTTTATGCACTGAAAATCGACCCTTAGATCAATTTTGCAAGCCCCTATTTATAGAAAAACATGAAAATCCTGATATGTGGTTGTGAAGCTACGCGAGGGGCAACCAACAGGGACTGGATTCTTGCTTTTCTTTAATCTACATGAGGCATAGTACACCCTGCGTGAGGCGCAAGCAGTGGTGTTGGGAATCTTCCATTTTTCTTCAAAATTCTTCATATAATTGGTCTGAAATACTTGTTGTCTGAAATTATGCATCCAAATCTTCTTGCAAAATCACCTAAAATCGTATCTAAATGACTCGAATTGACTCAAAAACTAATTAAAAACCACACTCAAATGACCTTAAAGTAGTAAGACACGAAAGTGATTACTATTTTAGGGTTAATCCGTCGTGATAATAAAAGAAATTGCAAGGGGTATAACGCCAGATTACCAAATATAAATAGAGAAGGGATTTGAAATAACCTAATTGACTTCCTCATCTTAATTTCTCAACAACTTTTATTTTATGTTATTATTTCAAACAAACTCAATTTGAAATCCCCCCGATTTTATTTTCTTTCTTTCTTCCTAAATTCTTTCTAATTACTTTATTGGTACAATCACTATGGAGATGAACTTATATAAATAGACTCCTTCTTCTAGCACCCCCGGGATACATGCGCGCCCCCTGATATTCCGAATTTACCCCTGTCGCTACTTAGAAAGCGAGTGTGTAAATAGCAAAAAATTGGGGTAAAAGAGTTTGTTTTCTAGATAGCAAACTACAAAATGAGTTCGCTTTCTAGATAGCAAACTGCAAACCGAGTTCATTTTCTAAGATGCGAACCTTATAAAGACGTCTGCGCCCCCTGGAATGAAAAAATAGCTCACTTTCTAGATAACAAATTGTAGCTGAGTTCGCTTTCTATATAGCAAACTGGAGCTGAGTTCGCTTTCTATAATGCGAACTCATTTTTTCATGTCTTTTTTTTTTCATTATGGGGGTGCATACGTTGGGTTTAAGCTGAATATATTGTCACTCGCTACTTAGATTGTGAAAAAAGTGCTCGCATCCTAGAAAGCCAGAGGGTTAGTTTGGTCATTTCAGGGGGTGGCAGAGGATTTTCAGGAAGCGCGAAAAGTACAACTCATATAAATATTATCAAGTAGGTTGGGCCTTTGGCTAGCCCGGAACATTAATGCATCGTGAGTTTGAAGGGATATGTTAGATAATAATAGATTATTGGGCTTATTTGTTGGGATTTTTAGTATAGTCTAGTCCGTTAGAGTTTTCTATATATTCGTTTCTAACTATTATTTTAATAAGGAATGTCATTGGTTTATTGAAACCCAAATCTTTTTTTGTCTTCTCTTTTTGTATTCCTATTTTGTTAACACATTGAACACAAGTTTGATGGGTATGTCTCCGGCAGTAGAAGCCGATAATTCAGCTCTTGCCCCCACCACCACCACCCCCACCCTCTTCATAATGCATATGAGCAAATACTCAACAATTATAATTTGCTCGATCTTTTGGGTACTAACATTGAAAGACCAAGCTAGTTGCAAATCTTTTGTCTTGAAGAATATAGTGCTCTTCAACCCTGAGAATAGGTTACATAATACAACACATTAAGGGTTCAACAAAGTCTCAAAAAAAACGTCTGAGTTAACCCAAAAAAAAAATTAGTTCATGATTCATTGACATCGAGTTCACCCAAAATCTAAATGTGAAAATAAAGTGTAGCTAGTGTCGTAATTAGCAATAAATGAAAGAGACCATTTAATTACACCAAGTTAACCGTCCTTCATTCATGTATTACATTTGAGTAAGAGGGTAAGGTTGTTTCAAAGAATGTCTTTTTGCTAAAGTCAAGCGAGGCCATAACATATCCTTGGGTCAATCAATGGAAAAATCCATTCAAAATCACTAGAGACGTCATAACTGGGTAAGAAACATGCATAACAATTCCATCGAGTTTCTTACGATAGTTACGTTTGAGACTATACATTTCCCAAAAAGGGTCATACATCTTGACAATGACATTCTTCTACTCCAAAAATCGTCATTCATATCTAGCTCATGTACATCTATCTCCCATAAAGGGTCACCCATGTTTAGCAACTAAATCCAATCACTTTCGAAAATCTAAGGGATATTGAACTTTACGAATCACCTTATAATCATGTCTAACACAGCAATAACCAAATCCATGAAATAAGATAGAAGATTAAACTACAAGATTAAACTAAATGTAGAGTTGATACAGCATAAAGCACTGCCACTTAATTGAGAGTAGAGTTGGTAAATGAACTTCATTTTTTATCTTATTTCATCATTATAATTTATATGTATCTTTTACAGTAAAGTACTTTATATATTGCTGTTTTAATATATTAACTAGCAGGAAACCCGTGCGTACGCACGGGTCGCGGTGTTGCCGCGATTTTTCTTTATTGTAGGACGGATATTATATAGTATGAAATTGGTCCCGTTAAAAAATTATGCGTCATGTAAGATTAGTGTCAGGTGTATAATAATTATAATTGTAATATTTATAAAGAATTAATTATGTTTTTAGTTCATATAAAATGATTAAATTTTAATCCATACCGTTAAATCAACCCATAGTTTTGAGTAATTATAGGGTTGACATGTTTAAACACTAAAAAAGATTCTTTAGAAAATTTTAGAATTTTTTAAAATGAGAAGAATTAATTATGAATTTTTTAAATTTTAAAAGATAAAGACATAGGTAACAAAAATCTTGACATAGAAATCAAACTTTGAATTCCTTTTTTCTGATGTTAATTAAACAGTTTATAAAATTTTGAAAATTAGTAGGGACTAAAACTGCATTCATAAATTTTTATAAGGACCAAAATATATAAAAATTCAAATTGAATTCTTCTCTTCTTTTTTTTTTTTTTTGACAAATTCTTCTCTTTTGAAAACAAGTTAAAATGTTGCTATAGAGATTTCTATAATGTACTATAGATGGTATCAGGAAAAAATCAAAATTGTGAATGATAGTATGATACAAAAGAGTGATTGCTAGAGAGATTTTTATAATGTACCAAGCATAACCGTGGGAAAAAAATAGGTCATCATATTAATATATGAGTATTAATAAACATATAGGTCTCAAATCTTTGGTCCTTTTGCCTTTTTAGTTTTGTTCCAAATCAGTAATTTTTAGAAACCAATGCATAATTAGTGATATTTTACCATTTATACCCTTATTAAAGTTAAAACATTAATTAAATATATTTTTCTTCTTAATAAAGTTAGGGTAAAATTGACTTAACTTATCAATCTTTATCATTTTTTAATCTCCGTGTAAATTAACCTTTAAAAGGACTATAGTTTTAGTACGGAGCGAGTATTATTTTATTAAAATTTGGTATTAAAAGACAAAAATTATCCTTAATTTAATATAATGATTTGTCCAAAAAAAAAAATATAAAGGATATGAAAAGACATAATTTATCCTAATTAAATGATTTGTCAAAAATTAAGAAAGGGTATAAAGGATATTTTATATGTATCTTCCTTTACTAAATATATATATACATGACAATTTATATCCTTCAATTCTTTGACTGGATTTTTTGCTGGATGACTTGATGCATAAGAAGTTTAAAATAGTAATTTGTATTGGAACTTGTGAATTTTATATTAAATGTATAATATTTTAATAAATAATTATGATTTTTTAATAAAAAATTACTACTTTTAGTTATCTTAACATGTACAATGTTGCACATGTTAGACAAACCCTTTATTGAATTGATAACATGATATGAAGTCGGTTTTTAAACTGGATGTCATGTTCATGCATGTGATGTACAATTGAGTGTATTAATAATTAATTTATGTATAAATAAAGACAAATAAGATTAGAAAATTTTCATAAACCAACTTTCTATCAATATTTATCTTTGAAAGAAGAAATTAATGATTAATTTTTTACTGTTTTTTATTTTGACGATTTTATCCCATTGTTAACGTTTATATTAAAAGTTAAATATGTTTTTTGTCCCTACAAAATTATCAGATTTTGGTCCTACAAAAAAATTTGACATGTCTTAGTACTACAAAATTTTTGTGCATATAGTTTTAGTCCCTGCTATTTTCCAAAATTTGTTTTACTATGCTTAAATTTTTGAATTTTTTTTTTATACATGTTTATAGAATACAAAAAATTATTTACAAAACTTCAAAAAAAATTAAAATCAGAAGAATTAATTATAAATTTTTTAAATTTCAAAAGATAAAAATAAAAGCAATAAAAATCTCGACTTAGAAATAAAATTTTTGGACCAAAAACATATTTAACCTTTAGATTAAATATGTTAACAATATAAACATGAAAGATTACTGTCCATCTCCAACTTCCTATTCCTTAACAATCCATCAGCATTAAGTGCAGAGCATATTGAAATTACAGACAAAAAGGGAAAGCCAACCCACATGTATATAAGCCATAAGGCTCAGAATCAGATTACTTGGGAAATCTAGATGCCAATAAATTTACATTTGAACAAACGCCAGATCTGTTAATAGTAATACCTCAGATATCTAATCAAAGTACTTCTTCCTCCAAATAGGACTGACATTCAAATTCTCTAAATCATAGTATTCTCTTGTCATCACCATCATGTCTCTATATCGAAACCTTATTCAGTGAGATTAGTCACATCAAACCTATATCAGTAAACATTGGCAGTTAAAGTTTTCAGTACGGAAGAAGGGTAAGCGAAAATTTGCTTAACAAAGCAAATGAGATGCCAGTTACAACCTTTTTGCTTGCTACACTTGAAAGTTTCACAAAGAAAAAATTTCATCAAATGAATGAGCTCCACTTATTGCAATTCATCATAATCTTCTTATTAAAACATGAAGAGAAATAATCTTTTAATTCTTGACAAATCTCTTAATCTTTTATTAAAACAACATGAAGAGAACAAATAACAATAACAACAAATGGCCCAAGAACAATTTTCCGAAGTGGAAAAATGTACTTCCATCTCACAACAAACTATAGCTACTCACCAGTATTAATCCTCCCAATTGCTACCACTTGTAGTTTGCTGATCGTTACTAAAGGAATCATTTGGTGTACTTGGAGCATTAGGTACCTAAGTGTAAATCATGATTATCATTATTTCATATCATAGTTAAATTTCTACAAAAAGTTGAATTATAGGAATTAATACCTCTTGAGCTATAGCTTGCAAAACATCATTAATTTGTTGATCTGCTGAAAATCGTGTTTGAAGAACAGAAACAAGATTCCCAAGCAAATTTTCTAATTTGTGTACCCTATTTTCAACATTAGCTCTTTGAACTAAAGCATTTGAAGGACGTGGAACCTTGCCAAGACACCGCACAGCTCCTCTCCTTTCAGGGCCTCTTACTTTTGAGTATACGTCATTCTGCCAATTTGTAGAATCTTGAGTTGTTTGAGGAGTTGCCTCCCCCATATGCTTCTTTAATTCACCCTGCACAAAATACAATGTAAAACTTGTATGTCCAGTTCAACTGCAATCCACAACCATCAACAATTTCAATCAATGGTAATTCAATTTAAGAGTGAAAATTGAAATTCTTACAATCACATTGGCTGCCTTGTCAGTCACAATACTCCCATCTTTACGAGTACGAGTTTGAATATAAATTTGAGCTCGTGAAGGTTGTACTCCATTAGCCTCGGTTGTCTAACATTAGAGTGACCAAGAGTGCTTAAAGATGAGTATTGCTAGCATCACAATGATAAAACACTCATACAAGTAACATAGTAAGGAAAATAATGAAATAAATAAACCACCTCGTGAATGAACCTTGAAAGATTCTTGGTTCCCATGCAATGTAAATCCTCATATTTTGAGCGATTCCTTTTGTTGATGTTACTTATTTTCTTTAAACAGAATAAAAAAAGTCAATGATAAAACAATCATGTTCTACATAATTGCTATATAACGTAAAGTTCAATGACATTATGCATGTACCTGTCCCTTCTGGGAACACCAATGATGTACTAAAGCACGATATTGAGAAGGGTCGACTCTTTTATCAGGGATGTTGGCAGCCATTTCTTCCTCAGTCTTGTTTTCATCATATCCTTTTGCTTTCAAATCATGTTTGAATTGCCTCCACTTAGCACTAAGGTTATCTTTTAGTATTTGCTTTGTTTGCTCGGTCAATTTAGGAACAAAGTGAAACTTACTCTGGTATTAAGATTATTAGCAAAAATAAAATAAAATTGTAAGAGACAGTAAAATAAATGTTACAGAAAGTGAAATCAAATAGAACTTAAATATTTTTATACAAAACCTGTATCATCTGAAGCATCTTCGTTATGTTCAACTCTGGCATGTCTTTCCAGCTTAGAATATTGATGGGAGCATATTGGTGCTTCCTTACCAAGCAGCCCAGTGCATTTAAAAGTTTTTTTCCTTCCCACCCAATAGGATTACCTAAAGCATCTACTTCAACACATATGAACTCTCCATCCGGTAAATTCCACACCTCTGACATTCGGGTATAACCTCGTACCCTCTTTTGGCCTATAAATCATGTATGAATGTCATGTTAATGAACTATACATCAAGCAAAGGAATATGCTTATATATTTATTTTTAAAAATCGAAACAGTTACCTTTGGTTAAACTTTTACTCATTCTACCAAAAGAATAAGGAGTTTCAACATCACTTTCCACTGGTATTTGTTGTTCTGATTGTGATTGGTCACTTTGGTGATTAGGACTCGTTACCATTGGATTCTCTGTTGTATCTACTATGAACAAAGAATTCAAAATAAAAAAGCATGAAACTTCAAGACAAAAGTAGAAAGAAACTATTAGGATATAGGAATTGGATCCTGTACAACAAAACTTCTCTCAATCCCTCTCCAACATTTTATTGTCTCTATATCTCTCTAACTTTTTTTCTCTTTCTTAATCTTTTTCTCCCTCCTCTCACACTAATTTTTCTTTGTTGGAGAGAATTCAAATCCATAGGGTAAGGAGCAGTTGGTTAGGGAAATTAGTTACTATCTCCATCCCTAAATATATGACCCTCTTGAGATTTTTCCTCGACTCTTTATAAACTAATTCTCTCTCTGAATGGTAAACATGTAGAACAATATTATTAATTGTCAATAAATTTAATATCAATAGTAATACTAACTTTCTTAATTCATGTGATTTAATCAAGAGGGTCCTATATTTAAAGACAAAGGTAGTAATAGTGATCCATGTGTTCTACAGTATATGATACTTCCTAACTAATCAATTAACTAAGTCCTTATCCTATATCCTAACAGAAACTGAGCCAACAAAAATTTCATACCTCCAACGAATTGGTCACACTCGTCATGTATACTGTGGTTGTTTTGGTTGACTCCAATAGAGCTATCAATTAATTGCTTTTCAGCTTGTGATTTCCCACTTTTTCGAGTGTTCTCCCTTTTGTTCCTCTCCATGGTATCTATTATATATAATCAAAAGTCAATTTATTTTTTAATATCTACAAGTGGTTTAAAATATCAAAAAAATTGCAGTCGATAAACAATTGATTACAATGATTGTGTAATCTAACCTAAATGATACACATGTAAACATAGGAAAAGTACTTGCATACTTAGTTTAGAAAAACACTACACTTGAGGCTTGTTTGATTTTGTTTTGGATTTTGGTTCTTCAAAACTATATTATAAATCAATTTTTAAAATCAATTTTAGAGAACAAAATCTATTTTAGGGAGCTTTGCTATTCAAAAAGGATTAGCGGCGCAGCTTGTTGCCCGTCTACCTTTTGTTAATGTGTAATTTTTTTTTTTTAAATGAAGAGGATTAATATTTTAAATGAGAGGACAAAATAAATAAAACAATCGGTATGGTAATTATGTTTGAAAAAACTTTTTTATAAATGAGGAAATAAAAAAAAAACTTGTTCGGTAACTTTTATAAAAAACCATTTATACAAATGTGGCTTCTCAATTCTACTTTTTTTTAATGAAAAGGTGGAAGTTCTCATCTCCACATGTTTTCTTTTTTAAACTAAGAAATAGAAAACAAGAACATCCATTAGCCATTTTTTCTTTTTAGTTTTTAAAGTAATAAAACAGGAGTCAGTTTAGTAAAAGAATTTTGAAAACATTTCATCAAACAGATTTTCTTCTTTTGTAGTGTTTAAAAATAGACAACAAAATTTAAAAACACTATTCAACAGTGCCTTACCTTCAGGTAATCTTTTACTCATTCTACCAAATGAAATAGAAGATTCCACATGACTTCCCATGTGTACTTGTTCTGATTGTGATTGATCATTTTGGTGGTCAAGACTTGCTACAGTTAGATTCCCTCTTGTAGATACTATAAAGAATTCAAAATCAAAAAGTATGAAACTTCAACAAAAAAGAAGAAACTGAACAAAGTAAATTTGCATACCTCCTCCCAATTGTGCACACTTCTCATTTATACTGTGCTTATTTTGGTTGACCGCATTAGAGCTATCAATTAATTGCTCTTCAGCTTGTGTTTTGCCACTTTTTCTAGCAGCATTCAATCTGGTGTGCCTCCCCAATGTATCTATTGATAATCCGAAGTCAAATTAAAAATAAAAAGAAAAAAAATTAAAACATTTCATCAAACAGATTTTCTTCTTTTATAGTAATTAAAAATAGAAAATGGAAATTTAAAACACTATTCAAAAAGCCCATTACCTTTAGTTAACCTTTTACTCATTCTACCAAATGAAACAGGAGATTCCACATGACTTCCCACTTGTACTTGTTCTGATTGTGATTGGTCATTTTGAAGGTTAAGACTTGCTGCCGTTCTTGTATATACTATATAGAATTCAAAATAAAAAAGCATGAACTTCAACAAAAAATAAGAAAGAAGCTTAACAAAGTAAGTTTCCATACCTCCTCCCAATTGTGCACGTGTTTCATTTATATTGTGGTAACTTTGGTTGACCGCATTAGAGCTATCAATTACTTCCTCTTCAGTTTGTGCTTTGCCACTTTTTCTAACAGCATTTGATCTGGTGTGCCTCCCCATGGTATCTATTATAGATAATCCAAAGTCAAATTAAAAATAGAAAACAGAATTTTAAACATTTCATTTAACAGATTTTCTACTTTTATAGTAATTATAAATAAAAAACAGAATTTTAAAACACTATTTAAACAGGCCCTTACCTTTAATTAAACTTTTACTCACTCTACCAAATGAAATGGGAGATTCCACATGACTTCCCACTTGAACTTGTTCTGATCGTGATTGGTCATTTTGGAGGTTAAGACTTGCCACCATTAGATTCCTTCTTGTAGATACTATAAAGAATTCAAAATCCAAAAGTATGAAACTTCAACAAAAAAGAAGAAACTGAACAAAGTAAATTTTCATACCTCCTCCAAAGTGTGCACGCTTTTCATTTATATTGTGGTTATTTTGGTTGACTGCATTAGAGCTATCAATGAATTGCTCTCCAGCTTGTGCTTTGCCACCTTTTCGAACAGCACTTAATCTTTTGTGCCTCCCTTTGGTATCTATTATAGATAACCGATAGTAATTTTTAAATTTTACAAGTGGTTTAAAAGATCAAAAAAATAAGGGTGGATAAACAATTCTTTAAAACGATCATGTAACCAAACCTAAATGATACATATATAAGCATATAGGAAAATACTTGCACATTTATTTTTAATAAACACTGCACATACCTTTCGGTTGACTTTTACCCATTGTACCAAAAGAAATAGGATATTCAGCACGACTTCCCATTTGTATTTGCCGTTCTGATTGTGATTCATGATTTTGGTGACTCGGGATTGCTACCATTAAATTTTCTCTTGTATCTAAAAAAATCAAAATAAAAAAGTGTGAAACTTCAAGACAAAAGAAGAAAGAAACTAAGCAACTAAAAATTGCATACCTCCTCCAAATTGCGCACACTTTTCATTTATATGATGGCTGTTATGGTTGACTACATCAGAGCTATCAATTAATTGCTCTTTGGCATGTGCTTTGCCATTTTTTCTAACAGCTTTAAACCTTATGCGGCTCCCTATGGTATCTATTATAGATAATCCAAAGTCAAATTATTTTTAAATTTCTACAAGTGCTTTATAAGATCAAAAAATTAGGGTTGATAAAGAAACCATTACAATAATCATGTAACCAAACCTAAATGATACATACATATAAAAACATATGGGAAAATACATTTTTTAAAAAACACTACACACCTTCAGGTAAACTTCCCAGTTGTATTTGCTGTTCTAACTGTGATTTGTCATTTTGATAATTCAAACTTGCTTCCATTAGATTCCCTATTGTGCCTATAGAATTCAAAATTAAAAATAAAATAAAATAAAAAAGTATGACACTTCAAGACAGAAGAAGAAAGAATCTGAGAAAAATAAAAATTTCATACCTCCTCCACAGTGTGCACAATTCTCATTTATAATGTTGTTTCGGTTGACTTCATTATAGCTATGAATTAATTGCTCTCTAACTTGTGCTTTGCCACTTTTTCGAACACCCAACCTCGTTTGCCTCCCCATAGTATCTAATATAATATCAAAAAATTAGGGTTGATAAACAGTTGATTACAATGACTATGTAACCAAACTAAATAATACACATGTATGCATATAGGAAAATACTCGCACATATATTTTTAAGAAAAACGCTTCACTTACCTTTAGGTAAATTATTACCCATTCTACCAAAAGAAATAGGACATTCAACAAGACTTCCCATGTGTATTTGCTGTTCTGATTGTGGTACATCATTTTGGTAATTCAGACTAGCTAGTATTAGATTCTCTCTTGTATCTATTATAAATAATAGATAATTCAAATTCAAAAAGTGTGAAAATTCAAGACAAAAGTAGAAAGAAACTGAACCAACAAAAATTCCATACCTCCTTCAAATTGTGCAAACTCTTCGGTTTCACTGTGGTTGTTTTGGTTGACTTCATTAGAGCTATCAATTAATTTTTTCTTTTTAGCCAGTGATTTCCTACCTTTTCGAACAACATTCGACCTTTTGCGCCTTAAAATGGTGTCTATTATACATAAAAGTAAGTCAAATTATTTTTTAATTGATATAAATGACTTACAGGATAAAGAGAATCTGGATGATAAAAAAAAAGTGTAATCTAACCTAAAATATACACATATAAACGTATTGGCAGATACTAACATGTTTATTTAAAAAAAAAAAACACTACAATTACCTTTATGTAAACCACTACTCATTCTCCCAACAGAAATATGAGATTCAACTTGACTTCCCACTGGTATTTGTTGTTCTGATTGTGATTGGTAATTTTGGTGATTAAGGCTTGCTACCATTAGATTCTCTCTTGTAAATGTATCTAATACAAAGAATTTAAAAATTTAAAAAACTATGAAGCACCAAGACAAAGAAAAGATGAAAGAAACTGAGCCAATAAAAATTTCATACCTACTCCAAATTGTACACTCTCTTCATTTCTGCTGTGGTTGAATTCATTAGAGCTATCAATTAATTGTGTTTTAGCTTGTGATTTGCCACTTTTTCGAACAACATTTAACCTTCTGCGCTTCACCATGGTATCTATTACAAATAATCCAAAGTCATCCTGTTTTTAACTGTTGCAAGTGGTTTAAAAGATTAAAAAGAAAAACTATGGCTGATAAACAATTGATTACAATGATAGTGTAAAATTCATCTAAATGATACACATGTAAACAAATAGGAAAATAAAAACAAATGCTCACTTTTTATTAAACCATGTATGTATCGTTATTTGCATTAATAGCAAAAGCATCATGAATTAATTTATCTATGTCATGATCTAACCTCCATTCTACTTGATTATTAGGTGGTTATAGCTGCACAGAGAAGCTGGTTCTCTATCAGCAAGGGTGTTATTTTACAGTTTGATTTTCTGTTTTAATCTCACAAGGAGCTAGTCTGCAGCCATCTGCATAGTTATTTCCTTAATTTTCTGAGTTAGTCTGTAACAGAGACATATCTCTAAGATAGCCACAAATCAATATCAATATTATTCAGGTTCGCCCTTCCAATTTCTGGTACCTATCAAATTCGAATAGACGACATTTTCACCCTGTAAGGTCCGATTTGTATATCTTTATAGAAACCTGTGGTTGATTGTGTGATCATAAAGATCCACCGGAAAGTGCCATTAGTAGTTGACATATTTGGTGCATAAGATTTTTCCATCATTTGATGATTTTGCATTTGGCGAATTCAAGAAAATTTTAAATCCATCAAATGAACTTCTGATTAGGTGGGACTAGGAGTCTTATCAGACATCTAAATCTAATCAGTTATAATTCACTTCAGTTTACGTTCTATAAAAGAGACTGTATTCAGTTATTCAATCAAGATTTCACAATTCAGTTTTATAGAAAAAAACCCTCGTGATTTCTCTCTAAAACTTGATAGCATTTTCTATCTCTTTCTTGCATTTCTCTCAGTCTGCATTTCTAATAATAGGGGAACATAGTGCCACAAAACTGTGGCAAATATCACAGATGAGTGTGAAGAATGGGGATTCCTCTAAGTAATTACAATAACGTTATTTATGTTACAATTAATGACTCCTAAAATGTTTTTTACTGTCGCAGTTCGACACCATAATGATTTAAGCTCTCAAAATTGTAAGGTATTAAGGTGGGCTTCAAAATTCTCTTTTACATAATGTGGCTGTAATTTTCACACGTTGAATTCTAAGATTATTATTAAAAATTTCACTGAAACAACACCCAAAATTTTAACTCCCACTTTAGAAACAAAATAAATAACAGACTTCATTTTACAAAATTTACTTTTATTAGATCACATGAAGATGATGTTTAGAATCACTGTAAGAGGCAATTCTTATCTATAAAGAACGGTGTTGTTAAATAGAAGCTAATAGTGGTGCTATAGAGTAGCAGAATTTGTGCAGGGTGAGCGATGGCATCGGGCCTTCAAATTTTGGAGGCCTCAAATCAAAATTTTGAGGTCCTATAATAATAGTTATATATCGTTAGTGTTTATAAAATATCAGATGTGCTCAATAGATTAATTTTGAGGCCCTATTATAATAGATATATACTACCAATGTTCATAAAATATCATATGTTTAGTAAAAAAAATCATAGTCAAGTAAAAAAATAATGATTTCACGTTTTTAGATTAGCAATTTTCTCCATACATGAGCCATGAAATCGAATTCCTGACCACATGCTTAAGGGAACCAAAACCCTTATGGCTTGGACCAATTCATTGTGTTAATGTTTCTTATAATTTAAATAGAGGACAATTCTTTTTATTTTTTAAATATTTTTTATTAAAGGTCCATTTTTAATATTTAAACCGGGCCTCCAAATAGTCGGGACCGGCACTGGTTCTACAAATGTTGTCAAATAGTGGCTATAGCGGCAATATAACCCTGTTATGTAGCGGAATTTGATCAAACAACTATTTTCCGGGATCTGTGATTGACAACACAGATAAAGAGAGTAGAATATTCTTCTTACTCCCATCAGAGCAAGGACACAATAAAAATGAAACTCACTTTCTCTCAGCCTTACCACTCTTCATTTTGCATTTTTATCATATCATATAGATGTAAACAAGTCCATAATCTAATTTAAGATATAAGTTCTAAACCTAAAACACTCTAACACTTTCAAAAGCACATAAAAAATCTGATAATACCTAATCCTAACCTAATTTCCAGTAATTTCAATCTATATTGTAAATCACGCAGCTTGTTTTAGCTCATAATCGCGTAATCGAAGTTCGGATTTGAGTTATACTCGGTTGCGATGGATTTTGTAGCCTCAAATCGCGCTGGAATCGCATCCTCGCGCGCGTAACAAGGGAGGGAAATTAAAATCCAAAAAAAAAAAAAATGATGATGAAGAAGAAGAAGGAAAACCTGGATTTCCTTGCGGTGTTACTTTCTACTACGAGGATCAAGTTTGATCTCAGTGCGACTCTAAGTTGATGGAGCTGCTCAGTTTTGTTTCTATTGAATGATGATTTAACGAATAATGATGACGATGATGACGACGATGGGCCTCTTCTAAAGGAAGTGAGTTGAGCTTGAAAAAACTTTAGAGAATTACTTTTCGCGCCCTTTAGAATTCCTCGTGCACCCTCTGAAATTACCGTAATAACATTCTCACTATCTAGAAAGCAAATAATGCTCACATCCAAGGAGGCGAGTGTGAAAAAGATGTGACTATTTGGTCACCCTTAAAATGCAGTCACCCCGCTTTGAGAAATTTGAAAAATAAAATGTTCGCCATATACAATGCAAACATCGCTCGCATCCTAGATAGTATAATATTACACATGTTAAAGTAACCAAAAGTAGTAACTATTAAATGAAAAACAACAATTATTTACTAAAAAATTATACATTTAATATAAAATAAACAAGTTTCAATACAAATTTACTATTTTGAACTTCTTAACATGTGCAAATTTGCACATGATAGAAAACTCCATATATATATATATATAGCGCGCGCGCGTGCGTGTGTGATTCATAAGGAAATCGGCATCAAATTCACAACAGAGGAAAGTTTGAGCAACGCGAACATATGCTTTCATGGGTTCATGGTTTAGTTGTAAATGTTGTTGTGATTGCAAAGTATGATAATGGGGGCAATGGTAGAAAGGGATATGTTACACTTGAATGTCAAAGAGGTGGTGAATATAGGAAGTACGTCCACAAGGAAAGGGAATAAAAGATAATGGTGAAGAGTGGTTGTCCTTTTAAAGTAAAGAGGTATCTCCTGAGCAACGGGCGATTGAGTTTAAATGTTGTCAACGGAGAACACAATCACGGGATGATTCAACATTTTCAAGGATATAAATATGTTGAGCGATTTTGACCCGACGAGGAGGAACTGGTGTGTGAACTAACATAAAATATGACGACACTAAAGAAGATGCAGCAACTAACGGCTACAATCATCAAACATATTTACAATGCATGTTACGGATTGAAGAAGGCTAGTCGGGGTCCAAGAATATAGATGCAACATCTCATGAAGTGTTTGTTTGAACGCAAGTACTTGTATATCCATAGAGTTCTTCCCAGCACTAAAATACTAAACAATATTTTATGGGTTCATCCGGACTCAGTTAAGCTCTTTAATACGTTTCCCATCATGATTATTATGGATTTGACTTACAAGACAAACAAATACTGACTCCCGCTGGTTGAATTTGTTGGTTCGACTTCTACTTAAAAGACTTATGTTGTAGCATTTGTCTTTTTGACGTCTGAGAAGGAAGACAACTTTGTTTGAGCATTACAAAGCGTCCGCAATTTATTGCGATGTAAGGAGGATATGAAGGTCATTGTCACTGACCGGGATCAAGCTCTTACGAAGGTTGTTGACTCTGTTTTCCCCAAATGCACTGCTTTAATGTGTTGTTACCACATTCAAATGAACGTCAAGGCAAACTTCATAAAGAAAGCAAAATTGGATAAAAAAAAGTGAGAAAAGCCGAAGTATGGAAAATGTCAAAATACTTTGGGAAAATATAGTGGAGTCTGAATCAGAGGAAGAATATAATACTTTGGGAAAATATTTTCTGTTAATGTTACTATTTTGGATTGTTATTTGGTGGTTATGAATTTATTAAAGCTTGTGAGGAAAACAAGTTTTTTGAATTTTTTGTTGTTTTTACTAGTGTAGTTCACCATTTAGAATGTGAAGCTAGGGGTGCTCGCTAACTAAACTGTGAATCACACCAATAACCAATTTGGCCTCATAAATAACACTCACCACCGCCGCCTACAACTTTGACGATTGGAAATCTTCACTCTTACCACCAGTATGACCATTATTTTAACCGACTAGAAACCACCACCAGACACCAACTACCACTATGACCACCATCAACCACCACTCCAAAGACAAATGATCATGACTCTAACAGGTATTTGCTGATAATCATTGATCTTTGTCGTTTGCGGTCAAATAATTAAACAAAATAGAAAATGTAGTTGTTGGGTTTTTTTATGTTGGCTACAATTTTGCAAAAACAAACTCTAGCCTAATGCTGGACAAGATGTTGTAGCATATGAAGTACATCAATAACGCTACTAGTATGCGCAGAATTTTTATATCAAATCTTTGAAAGATTTGTTTCAGAATAAAAGAATATGCACGTTTTAAATTACCAAGTTGCGCCTTGTTCTTCAAGTTTCTAAAGGTGGTTTAGATTATTTAGTTCAATAATATAATTGAATCTTTGAAGAATATATATTTGAAGTAAATCTTTTTGAAGAATATATATTTGAAGTAAATCTTTTTGAAGACAATCTTTGAAGAATATATATTTAAAGTAAATCTTTTTGAAGACAATCTTTGAAGAATATTTATTTGAAGTAAATATTTTTTAAGACAATCTTTGAAGAATATTTGAAGTAAATCTTTGTGTTGATTATCTCAATGGTCCAGATTTATTCTAAAGCCTTTTCTTGTGCAACAAGTACCTGCTATCTCAAGGCTATATATATGAGGACTATGACCTTGTTTCAAAGTATCTAAAACCGTGTTTACATAAAGCGTGAGTCTTAGGGTTTTAGAGTTTCTCTTGTTTATTGTGAGCCTTTCTTGTGTCAAGTTGATGCAAGCTTAGGACTGGTTATTTGAGTTGTATTTGTGTGTCTTCTCCTAAGCTTTTAAGTACGGAGATTAGGATTGTGTGAACTTACTCCTAAGCTTTGAAGCACGGAGGTAGGTCTATTATTGTTTGTTTCATTGTCTGTTACGATGAGTAACCTTCTGAGTATTGTTTAAGAGGAGTGAGACGGGGTCTCATATCTAGGAGTTCCTAGGTAGAGTTAGCACGGGTAGTGACTAGGTGATAAGTTGTAAACGGGGCGTTTGCTGAGAACTTAGAACTAGTACTATTATAGTGGATTCCTCCTGGATTGGTATCCCCCAGAGTAGGTCGTGGTTACGCCGAACTGGGTTAACAAACCTACTGTGTTCTTTACTATTCTGCTCTTTATTGCTTTTATTACTTACAGTGTGATTTATTGCTACGAACGTTGTTGTAGCATCTGTCTACAGTGTGTCAGATTTTCAATTGGCATCAGAGCAGGCACCCTAACCTGCGTGGGTGATCTCCAGGGTAGACATCTGACGTCATGGACAGAGAAGGAGGATACGTAACCAGGCCACCTCTTCTAGATGACTCCAACTACGACATTTGGAAAGCTCGTATGATAGCATTCTTGAAATCTATAGACAGCAGAACTTGGAAAGCTGTTCTTAAAGGTTGGGAACATCCCAAAGTGAAGGATGCTAATGGAGCTGATACAGATGAACTGAAACCAGAGGAGGATTGGACTGCTGCAGAAGACTCATTAGCTCTTGGCAACTCTAAAGCCTTAAACGCCTTGTTTAATGGTGTGGACAAGAACATGTTTAGGCTAATCAAAAAGTGCGAGGTTGCCAAAGATGCTTGGGAGATATTAAAGACCACTCAAGAAGGTACTGCAAAGGTAAAAGTCTCGAGACTTCAAAATCTAACCAGGAAATTTGAAAATCTTAGGATGAAAGAGGATGAAAGTGTTCACAACTTTTACATGAATGTTATGGATTTTGCTGATTCTTTTGACGATCTAGGAGAAAAATTAAGTGATGAAAAAATTGTGAGAAAAATTCTTAGGTCTCTTACTAAGAAATTTGACATGAAAGTGATTGCAATGGAAGAAGCTCAAGACATATCAACCATGAAAGTTGATGAATTAGTAGGATCTCTACAAACCTATGAATCATCTGTTAATGAAAGAATAGAAAAGAAAAACAAAAGCATTGCTTTTGTATCAAACACTGAGGATGAAGATCTTGAGAGTGATATGGAGTCAACTGACAGTGTTTCTGAAGCTATTGTCTTGCTTGGACGATAATTTAATAAGGTTCTAAAGAGGATGGACAGAAGACCCAGGCAGAATGCTAAGCATCTTGCTACTGACATGAGTCGCAGCATTGGTAACTCAAGAAAAACAAAGATTGATGAAAAACCTGCTCAAAGCAAGGGGATTCAATGTCGTGAGTGTGAAGGGTATGGTCACATCAGAACAGAATGTGCTACTTATCTAAAGAAACAAAAGAAAAGTCTGAATGTCACTTGGTCTGATGAGGATGAATCAGAAGAAGAAGGAGAATCTGAAGTTGTGAAACATGTTACAGTCCTAACAGGAATAGTAACATCTGATACAGAATCATGTGATGAAGAAGTCTCCTATGATGAACTAGCAGAAACATACAGAGACCTATGCCTAGTTTCTGAAGAAAAGTGCAAAGAACTTGAAAAGCAAAAGAAACTAAACTCACAACTTCAGGGGTGAAAAAATTAGCCTTCTGTCAAAGATTGATAATCTCCAGAAAAAGGTAAACAGCTTAGCCTCTGACCTTGATGAAGCTAATGAGGAGATAGATAAGTTGGAAGTTGATATTGGAAGGCTGAGAAAATATTCTGAAATGTTGAACAAAACTGGTGCTGACACATTAGATGAAATTCTAGAAAAGAATGTGAGAAGACCTAAGTTCACTGGTATTAGTTATGAGAATGTCAATAAACACAGAAGCTACAATCCTGAACTTATGTACACTCAGCCAAAAGAATCACCTATGAGCAGCAAGATGTTGCAGCATCCTAAGCAGCATCATGGAGTCAGATACAAGACAAAGTCTCATCCCTGGGTATGTCACTATTGTGGTAGAAAAGGACACATAAGACCCTTCTGTTATAAGTTATATGGGTATCCTAACTGGAAGTCTCGTCAATTTGTCACTCCAAAAGAGTGGAAACCTAAAAATGAGGATGTAAGCTCAATTCCCAAAATTGATGAAACCTTGAATAAAGATCAAGTTGCAGGCTTAATAGCTCACACATCATTTAGAGCCTCTTCAAGAGAAGACTGGTATTTCGACAGTGGGTGTTCTAGGCATATGACTGGCATTGATAAATTTCTCGTAGACATGAAAACCTACTCAACTAGCTTTGTAACATTTGGAGATGGAGCTAAAGGAGAAATTGTTGGTATAGGAAAGCTGATTAATAATAGCCTTCCCAAACTTGACAATGTCTTACTTGTTAAAGGATTAACTGCAAATCTAATAAGTATCAGTCAATTATGTGATCAAGGTTTGAAGGTAAACTTTACTAAAACTGAATGTTTAGTTACAGATGATAAGGGTGAGCTACTGATGAACGGTGTAAGATCTAAAGACAATTGCTATCTATGGGTTCCTCAAGAAGATACGAGCCTATCAACATGTCTAATAGCCAAGGAGGATGAGGTAAAACTTTGGCACCAAAGGTTGGCGCATCTGAACCTGAAAAGCTTGAAGAAAGCAATATCTGAAGAAGCCATTAGAGGTTTGCCAAAACTCAAAATTGAAGAAGGGCATATTTGTGGTGAGTGTCAAATTGGAAAACAAACCAAAACGCCACACCAGAAGCTACATCATCTGACCACAACAAGAGTCCTTGAACTTCTTCACATGGATTTAATGGGACCTATGCAAGTTCTCAGCTTGGGAGGAAAAAGGTATGCCTATGTAGTTGTTGATGATTTTTCCAGATACACTTGGATAAATTTTATCAAAGAAAAATCAGATACATTTGATGTTTTTAAAGACTTATGTGTTCAACTTCAAAGGGAAAAGAATGAAGTGATCTTGAGAATAAGAAGCGACCATGGAAAAGAATTTCAAAATTCTAGGTTCTCTGAGTTCTGTGCATCAGAAGGAATCAAGCATGAGTTCTCATCTCCTATTACACCTCAACAAAATGGAGTGGTTGAAAGGAATAATAGAACGTTACAAGAATCCGCTAGGGCAATGCTACATGCTAAGAAACTTTCATATTCCTTTTGGGCATAAGCTATGAATACAACCTGTTATATTCATAATAGAGTGACTCTAAGATCAGGAACCACTTCCACCTTGTATGAACTGTGGAAAAACAGAAAACCTACTGTTAAGTATTTTCATGTGTTTGGGAGCAAATGTTATATATTAACAGATAGAGAACAGAGAAGGAAGTTGGATTCTAAAAGTGACGAAGGGATATTTCTGGGTTACTCCACCAACAGTTGAAGCTACAGGGTGTATAACTCCAGAACTAAAGTAATGATGGAGTCAATCAATATGGTAATAGATGACTCAGCAGAAGGTAGAACAACAGATGTGGCAGATGATGCTATAGCATCTGACAAACAGTCTGATGAATCTGATTTAGTAAAAGAAGATGAGAACAACATAGATACCTCTATCAGTACTAATTGTACCAGTGATCTATCAAAGAAAGGTCCTTCCATCAGAGTTCAGAAAAACCATCCTCAGGAACTTATCATTGGTGATCCAAGTCAAGGAATTGCTACTAGAAGTAAAAATGATGTTGTATCAAATGCATGTTTTGTATCCAAGATTGAGCCTAGAAACGTGAAAGAAGCCTTGACTGATGAATATTGGATTAATGCCATGCAAGAAGAACTAGGGCAATTCAAAAGAAATGAAGTATGAGATTTGGTTCCTAGACCAGAAAATGTTAATGTTATTGGTACTAAATGGGTCTACAAAAACAAGTCTGATGAAAATGGAAATATCACAAGAAACAAGGCCAGACTTGTTGCTCAAGGCTATGCTCAGATTGAAGGAGTTGATTTTGATGAGACATTTGCACCTGTTGCTCGTCTTGAGTCTATAAGGCTCCAATTAGGTGTTGCTTGCATCTTGAAGTTTAAACTCTTTCAAATGGATGTGAAAAGTGCCTTTCTCAATGGGTACTTAAATGAGGAGGTGTATGTTGAACAACCAAAAGGTTTTGTAGATCCTAGTCTACCAAATCATGTCTATAAGCTGAAGAAGGCGCTATATGGATTAAAGCAAGCTCCTAGGGCTTGGTATGAAAGGCTTACTGAATTTCTCCTAAGTCAAGGTTACAGAAAAGGTGGAAACGACAAGACCTTATTTGTAAAAGAAGAGGAAGGAAAATTGATTATAGCTCAAATCTATGTTGATGATATAGTGTTTGGAGGAATGTCAGGACAGATGGTGCAACGTTTTGTGCAGCAAATGCAGTCAGAGTTTGAAATGAGCCTTGTTGGTGAGCTAACGTACTTCCTTGGACTCCAAGTAAAACAAATGGATGACTGTATTTTTGTTTCCCAAAGCAAATATGCAAGGAACATTGTGAAAAAGTTTGGTCAGGATGGAGAGAAACATAAAAGAACTCCTGCAGCAACACACTTGAAGCTTACCAAAGATAAAAATGGAGTTGATGTTGATCAAAGTTTATATAGAAGTATGATTGGAAGCTTACTTTATCTTACTGCCAGTAGGCCAGATATTACATTTGTTGTGGGTGTTTGTGCAAGGTACCAAGCTGAACCAAAGATAAGCCATCTCACTCAAGTAAAAATAATTTTGAAGTATGTGAATGGTACGTGTGATTACGGTATCCTATATACTCATGTGAAAGTACTACCTTGATAGGATATTGTGATGCTGATTGGGCTGGAAGCGCAGATGATAGAAAAAGTACCTCTGGAGCGTGTTTCTTTCTAGGTAACAATCTTATATCATGGTTTAGCAAGAAGCAAAATAGTGTCTCATTGTCCACTGCTGAAGCTGAGTACATAGCTGCTGGTAATAGTTGCTCTCAACTACTATGGATGAAGCAAATGTTGAAAGAGTATAATGTGGAGCAAGATGTTATGACATTATATTGTGATAATTTGAGTGCTATCAATATTTCAAAAAATCCTATACAACATAGTAGGACGAAACATATTGATATTATGCACCATTTTATAAGAGATCTCGTTGAAGAAAAAGTGGTCACTCTTGAGCATGTCACTACGGAGGAACAACTTGCAGATATTTTTACAAAAGCTCTTGATGCTGTCCAGTTTGAAAAATTACGAAGCAAACTTGGTGTTTGCTTATTTGAAGAGATGTAGCAATTACTGTGTATAATACGTGCAACCACATTTCCCTTTCTCCACTATATGGTGCACGTGAATCAAGGGAAAATTATTGCACTTCCTATAAACAACTTACTCACACATTGTCAATCTCTCATCTTTTTCTTTCTCTCTCTCATGTTTATAAATCTTTGTCTCCCACTACACATTCAAACAGTGTAGCTACAGGTTTGGCTAAACTCATCTATGTTGTAGTTACTAGGTCCAAATTTGACTTTGGGGCTTATATTTTTTATGAGACTGTTATGCATGGTAAATCACATGTTGTGAAAATGTCAATTGCCTTCCCTACTTTGATTTGTGATGCTATTTTGAATCAACACCCTAACATCTATACTGAGGCTGATGTGCCCAAAAGAAGTGATTCTGGTTTATCTTTGGGTTATAGACTATTTGAAGGGACACATGCTGTAGATATTGCTGCACCCATTGTTGCTCATGTTGCTAGGCAACCTACAGGTGTTCTGACAAGGCATCAGATGATTGCTGATCTCAAGGAGGTTAGTAAGTCTCTTGGGGAGAAGAAAAATGTTTTGGATCGTGTTATCCAAGCTTTGGAACTTGAGGAAGCAGCAGTTTCAGGAGGTGAAGAAGGACCTTCCAATACTTATGTTAGTCCTAATGTTCCTGATACTGATGCAGGAGGTGATACTGAAGTGTTGGAGGAGCAATCTGACAACAGCTCTTCTGTTTGATATGCTTTTGATCCTTATATGTATTCCTTTTGGTACTTTTGTTTTGTGTGGGCTATGGCTTGATACTCATTGCATCTGTGTGTGCTCTCTGGTTTGCATTGTGCTCTATGTGGTTTTCTATGTTCTGGTCTATGTGTTGCTCATGTGATTCTCTTTGTCAAGATTTTGTGCTAAAAAGGGGGAGTAATATTTCTGAAGATTTCTATGCACAATGTGTTACAACATGCTATAGCATCTAGTATGACATATGTGTTTTTCTACTTTGTTGATGATGTATGATGATATGCATTAATTGAGGGGGAGTAGAAAATGTCTATGCATGAAATGAGGGGGAGCTATGACTTTACAAGAATTTATTTTTCCTATGTATGAGAGTTTCTGTTCTGAATCCACTATGAGAGTTTATTTCTCTCTTGGTGTACTTCACGAGGCTAGATGTATATGATCCGCTGTTGCATGCCTCTGATGTTATTGTCTGCTTTCTCTCCTAGTTGTGTGCTTATGTTGACTCGAAAGAAAGTGTGATCTGCATCTCTCCACAAACTGGTCTAAAGTTGTTTTAGCCAAAATTTGCCAAAGGGTGAGATTGTTGGGTTTTTGTATGTTGGCTACAATTTTGCAAAAACAAACTCTAGCCTAATGCTGGACAAGATGTTGTAGCATATGGAGTACATCATTACTGCTACTGGTATGCGCATAATTTTTATATCAAATCTTTGAAAGATTTGTTTCAGAATAAAAGAATATGCACGTTTTAAATTACCAAGTTGCGCCTTGTTCTTCAAGTTTCTAAAGGTGGTTTAGATTATTTAGTTCAATAATATAATTGAATCTTTGAAGAATATATATTTGAAGTAAATCTTTTTGAAGAATATATATTTGAAGTAAATCTTTTTGAAGACAATCTTTGAAGAATATATATTTGAAGTAAATCTTTTTGAAGACAATCTTTGAAGAATATTTATTTGAAGTAAATCTTTGAAGAATATTTGAAGTAAATCTTTGTGTTGATTATCTCAATGGTCCAGATTTATTCTAAAGTCTTTTCTTGTGCAACAAGTACCTGCTATCTCAAGGCTATATATATGAGGACTATGACCTTGTTTCAAAGTATCTAAAACCGTGTTTACATAAAGCGTGAGTCTTAGGGTTTTAGAGTTTCTCTTGTTTATTGTGAGCCTTTCTTGTGTCAAGTTGATGCAAGCTTAGGACTGATTATTTGAGTTGTATTTGTGTGTCTTCTCCTAAGCTTTTAAGTACGGAGATTAGGATTGTGTGAACTTACTCCTAAGCTTTGAAGCACGGAGGTAGGTCTATTATTGTTTGTTTCATTATCTGTTACGGTGAGTAACCTTCTGAGTTTAAGAGGAGTGAGACGGGGTCTCATATCTAGGAGTTCCTAGGTAGAGTTAGCACGGATAGTGATTAGGTGATAAGTTGTAAACGGGGTGTTTGCTGAGAACTTAGAATTAGTACTATTATAGTGGATTCCTCCGGGATTGGTATCCCCCAGAGTAGGTCGTGGTTACGCCGAACTGGGTTAACAAACCTATACTATGTTCTTTACTATTCTGCTCTTTATTGCTTTTATTACTTACAGTGTGATTTATTGCTACGAACGTTGTTGTAGCATCTTGCGTAGTATCTGTCTACAGTGTGTCAGATTTTCAGTAGTAAATAAGTAGTTAAACATTGATCTTCTCTCAAGGACCTCTGAATTATCAATAGCGTGAAATAACAACCGAAAAGAAATAAATTTAGGGGGTTTTGTTTATAGATAAAAGTTGAAAATTTCAATCCATTAAAAACAGTCAATTAACCAGTTATGATATGTTCATGGGATATATCATAGGTTCAAATCATTATTCCTTTTTATGATTATAATCCTGTTTGATTATAAGATTAATTTGTCAACCGATGAGTAATTCTATACGAATTTCTAATAAAACCTGTTAGAACAATTAAATTGTGACAAATTATGATTCGCTGAGATTCTTGCAAAACCATTTCAAAAATACAATTAACTTTAAAACCAAATTCAATCAAACCCTATAACAATCGTTAAAGATTCTATCAAACACTATTCTAAATAACATAGAAAACCATTCAGATTAATTCAAATAATCTCAATTGAAAGTATTAACCAATTACCTCTATAGATTATGAGTTTAATGGAGATGTACCGGCGGTGTAAAATAGTTTTATATGATTATCCAAGAAACAACTATCATTTTGTCATGTCATATCAATAAAGTGAAGTCTAGTGGGATGACGTGATGAAAAACATGATTGATATTGATTGACAATGTAAAATTATTTTACACTTGTTGAGGTCAAAACCGTTTTGATGTATGTTTTAATGACAACAAACCTTATGAAATAAATGTTAAGTTTTATGAATGGTGATCTACTGATGTTTGCAATTGAGTTTTTGTTGAAAGATAGATAATGACAAACATGAACAAGCTAGAGGCCACTCACATCAACAAGTGCATTTTATGTACTCAAACAATGAAAGAATTGGAGTAGCATCAGATAATCACAACAACAATATCACAAACTTCATGGTTTATGGTCTTCCTCATCAGCACAACGTTTACAACAAGTATTGAATATTCAAGGAAGGATTTGAGGATTATAGTCAAAGAATCAAGATGGAAAAACTTGCATCACAAGCTACACAAGAATATGTTTGATATTATGTGACCAAGCATACAATGATTTTTTGAGTTACATACTTTGAGGATTTACTACCACAATCAATGTCAAGAAGGAATGATGCATATACTAAGGATCTTCAAAACATAATCAAAGTATCATCCTACCAAAGCTTCTCAAGATAAGAAAGGTTGAGAATGATTTTCCATGAGTTTATGCACAAGGCATATAAGTTTTAATTATTCTCCTAAAGGATAATTCTCTTATGGATACACTCACGCCTCCACTAAAGAATCTTAGAGATACTCAATGGACAACCAACAATGTGTGAAAAACATCAAGAGGAATTGTGGGATGTTTTGATGCAACAAGATCTCAAAGTTGATTGATCAAGATCAATATCACTCTTTTATTTTGGTGAGAATAAAAGCTGCAGGATCAGTCTCAGATCGCTCTCTGAATCAATCGCAATATTTCAATCAAGAACACATTCAATGCAAAAGCACTTATTTATTTTAAGTCAACCATGTACAAGACAAATGAACACTTTTATCTTGGGTTTAACTCACAACATCTCTAAAGTTCAAGAGTTCATTTAAGGCATGAAATATTTTGGATGACTAGTGAAGTTACCACATTTGTCAAGTTCAAGGATTAAGCATTTGCACATGATCAAATATCCAAAGAAACATTCTCACATATTACTTGGACTGATTATTCATGAACCATTGAGAAATAGACAGCACTACATGTCTATACTTTGACTTGTACTTGCAATGAATAAAGAAAGAACAATCTCCTATGAAGTCTCACCTTCTCCAATGAAGCTTGTACTTGCAATATTACTTTATGAGACATCAAGTACAGTCTACAGCTGCTGTTCTTATCCACTACAGCTGGCCATTTCGTGCTTCAGTTCCTCTTCATCAAAAGGAAGAAGTTCATTCACGTCCAGATTTTGGAGAAGGATCTCAGACCAATGCTGGAAAGAGAATGTACTTATTTGGAAAGATACTAGCTCACTCACAGCTGTTCAAAACGTACTTAAAAGCTGCTCAACGGATTTACTTGTAACTAAGCATCAGACAACTATCTACAGCTCATTGCAAGCACATTATTTGTACTTCTTTGTTAAAGAAAGCTGAAGAACTTCTGGAGAACGTTCTCAGACCAACCAGAAAGATAAAGTTTCTTCACAAAAGCTCATGAGCTGTCAAATACAAAGCAACTAGCCGTTGGTTTCAAACCTCAACGGATATACTTGGTGAAAAATCAAAAAAGGACCATTTACAACTCACTCCAAGCTAATCATACACGCTCCTTTATCATAGAATTTGAAGAACACCCTGGAGAACACTCTTAGAACGTTCTGACAGCATACTTATCCTTCAACAACTGTCATGAGCTGTCATTTAAAGTGTTATAACAGCTAGTTTCTGATTCAAACTGATATACTTCGTGGCCAAGACTCCCAGATCAAGCTTCAACTATAAATAGAGGTCTTTGGCAACATTGAAGAGCAAGAATTCAAGCTACAAATCATCAATCACTTGTTTTTCTCTACAAGTCATGGAACTCTTCTTTCATCACTCACACTCAAGATCATCATTCTCATCATACCTCTGAGTTTACTGAGTGTTTTATATTTGCTTCTCAAACAATCCTTTGAGTGTCTACAAGCAAATATATCAAGAGACCACTTTTCACATAACCCACTTTTTAAGTGGTTGTATCTTTGTCTCTTTATTTTACCTCTCTCATTCAGATCTGTAATATCAATATCTAGGATCAGAATATCCATTGAGTGTATTGAGAGTTTTCATCCATTTTCAAAGCTTCTCAAAATTGTATTGAGTGAATAGGCTTTGATAACCAATCTTCCATCATTGTAACCTTGGCTCAAGTTAGTACGTACTATTAATTGAGTGACACCTTCATAGTCAGTGTGACTTAGGTAGATTAAGCTTGTAGGGCTTAGAAGATTTTTGGTCTTGGATCTAGATCAAAAGGAAGTGTAACTTGAGATCATTAGCATCTCTTAGTGGACAATCTCACAGGCGCGTGGGGACTGGACTAGCTCAAGGTTTTGGGTGAACCAGGATAAATTGTGTGTGTGCTTTCTCTTCTCTTTACTCTTATTTAATTTACGCATACACAGATCACACAAATCACAAATCACAAGTTATCATTTATATTTACTGTCAGAGAGTGTTGGGAGAACGTTCTCTAGTCTGCACTATATTTTGAATACTTGATATAACTAACAATATGGTTTATAGTAGAGAACATTCTCAGAACAATCTGTTCTATAATTCACTAACAATTATCCAAGTATACACTTGAGATATATTTTGCAGAATGCAGGATTAAATTTTAAAAGGGTCACAATTCAAACCCCCCTTTCTTGTGACTATTTCTTCCACTTCAACACTGTCATTGCATATTCTTTTTTCTCATAGATTAAAGCAAAATCAAAATTCAAATGTTAACCAAAAATAGGAACTCGAAATTGCAAGAGTACTAACTGTTGGGTTTTTGAAATTGGCTACATTTTGTAAAAACAAGATCAAGTCAGAGGAGGGACAAGATGGGGCTACCTTTGGTACAACATCCTGAGGCCAGAATATGTGGAAAGTTTGTTACACAATATTAGTGCGCCTATTTTGTGAAGTAAATCCATTAAGCGTTGTACTTGTTCCCCAAGACAAGTAACTAAGCTTATTTTCTGAGCATATCTTCTTTATGCATCGCCCCTAAAGATATTCCTTTATTTTAGGGTTTTGTTGGATTTATTTAAACATATATTTTACTATCGGATATGTTACAATTATATATTATTTGTGAAGCCTAAAATCAAGGAACTAAGCTAATTTTCGGATCTTATCTTTTATGCATCGCCCCTAAAATATATACCTATATTTTAGGAATTTGTTGGATTTGTTTAATCAATTAGTGTGCTATCGGATATACTATGATAGAATATTATTTTTGAAGGTCAAAAATCAAGGAACTACCGTGGCTGTTTGTGTGCTATATATATTGAAGACCATAGACCTTTTTAGGTAACTGAAACTATCGTGAAGAATAGTATTCTTGTGTCTAGGGTTTTAGCGTGTCATTTGTTTACTTGTGAGCTTATCTTGTATCAACTTGCTACTTGCTTAGGACTGTGTTCTTGAGTTGTATTCTTTTAATCTACTCCTAAGCTTTGAAGTACGGAGATAGGTATTGTTTGAAGTGTGTCTTCACCAAATTGTTTGTTTGCTTACGATGACACTGGGTGCGTGGTTAAGAGGAGAAGGGACGGGGTCTCTGATCTAGGTGGGCCTAGGTTGAAGAAAGCACGGGTAGTGACTAGGTGACGAAGTGTAAACGGGTCGTTTGCTGGAAGCTTCTAACTAGTATTATCATAGTGGATTCTCTCCTGGATTGGTATCCCCCAGAGTAGGTCGTGTTATACGCCGAACTGGGTTAACAAACACAGTGTGTTATTTTATTTCCAGTTATTTATCGTTTATTATTTATTGCTTCTGCTGTAACCAGTGTAGTGTCAAAGGTTACCCCATCCGGTATTCCATTTGAACTACGCCAGAATTTCACTAACGTTTGAAAGAAAAGATAAAGATCACAAAATCAAATTAACATCATAAACCGAATCTCAATATCCTCAACGAATAATCTATAACAAGTGAGTCGGCCTAGGGCTTTAGCCTAGGTTTGCACAAAATATTTGGTTGAATAATAAGCTTCAAACCTAGAGTCAACTTTATTGCTTTAGTAATTTAAACTTTTGACTAGTAGAACATTCGAACTGCACTTCCATCAGATAAATGCAGTCCAAGGTATGGCATGTAGAGTGATTTGGGGTCAATATGCAAATAAATCCAAAATTTAATCAAGGAAATACATGAGAGCTCAATTATGACCGGAAGTTTAAAAACATGGTAAAAACTAATCATAGGCTCAAAAAACTTTCAGCATGCTAAAATATAGAGCCAAAAAATATGTGTTAAAATCCACTTATCAACCATCACTTTCAAACCACTATTATTAAAATCACTACTAACTATATTATATATTTATCATATTTTAATTATTTTGCAAACATAAGGAATTGGTTTTGATTTTTGAAATTTTTGACTCTAAACAGAAATTGATTTTGGTTTTTAAAATTTCAAAACATTAAATATAAATAGTCTAATTGTTGTGCACTGTCAGTGTAAAAAAAAATTTACACATGCATTAAATTATGTGTTGTCACATCATTTAATGAATGTGACACATCATGTTTTTTTAAACACAATACATAATGTGTTGATATATTATTGAACGCATGTGTAAAATTACTTTACACTGACAGTGTATATAAGTTAAATTCAAATATAAAACTACATCGAACAAATACACATTCTAGAATTAAAACATTTCAAAGTTTTTTTCTTCTTCTTTCTCTGGACGAAGTGACAACCGTCAAAATTTCATACACCCAATTTTAAGGTTAAGAACAAGCTTAACCAAAAGCGGGTGTAGGGTAGGCTACGACTACGAGCCTCAAAATTCGAGACCCTAAGATAATAATTATATATTGTTAATGTTCATAAAATATTATATTTGTATTTGTATCATCCACCGATAGAATATGGTGTTTATGCACAAATGAATATGTAATTTAATTTTTTTTATATACTATAAATAAATTGTAGTATTTGTTTATAAATGGCTAAATTTATTAAATAATTTTGTATTACAAAAGAGATTAATTTCCGTGCACTGACAATGTAAAAGTGTTTTTTTTGCACATGCATGCAACAATTTCTTTTTAAACAATGCATGCAATCAAATTTATCAAGTTGATATATACAAATTAAATCCTTGGAAAAGATAATTTAATTAAAAATATAAAATTTTACTATTTCAAAATGTCTTATTATAATTTTACCAAAAAAAAATGTCTTATTATAAGACTCGCTTTTGACCTCCATATGTGTTAGGTTACCCTGATTTTGAATTTGAACTATGATCGATTTCGAGTTTGAACTTTCATAAAAGTTTTTAGTTTAATAATATCGATATTTGTAGACTTCATGGACAACATTTCAATATTTTGAGGGGAGATAGAGTGAAAAAGGTAACTCAACTGATTTGAGAAATTTAAAAAATAAGAGTTTAATTTATAATAAAAGCCAAATATACATTGTCACCCAACATTGGAGTTGAAATTTACGTCACCCAACATGCCTCAATATCTTGTCTAATTTTAATTTTTGAAGGATTGTCTAATTTTAATTATTTATGTTTAAATCGATATTAAATTAAAATGAAATAATTAATTTAATTATTTATTTTTTTGATATCCCTACCAACTGAGCTAAGCTCACGGGGATACATGGTATATGTTCCTTTTTATCTAAAAATAATATTCAATGAAGGTTATGATAAATAATTTAAAAGTTAATTCAAAGTAGCTTTTGAAGTATCTTGAATGTAGATACGAATTACTATTTCTTATAAGATTTTGTTTTTTTCTCAATCATTTATAATATTTTTTTAGAGGGAAACTTGCCAACCATATTAAAATGCATTATTATAATCTCTTTCTTTACCAACCTTGGTTTCAACGTTTAACTTCAATTCCAAAATAAACAATCAGAAGAACTTCATTGGAAATTCAGTTTTGTAGCTTTTGAAATGTCTTCTGTAACAAACCCAGTTCTCATATCAGTTCAAAGACCTCAAATTTCTTCACTTTTTTTGTTATCTAAAAGAGTTTCAACTTCAACTAGTTATGGATTGTTGAAGTCTCGAACAGTACTTCAACATGAGGCTAAAAATTCAAGCTTAGCTTTCTCTCCATTGGTGAAAGGGTTGAGATTAAGAGAAAGAAGGCTTCCAGTTGTTGCAGCCTTAGCAGCAGATGCTGATGATAGTGAAATTGGAATCACAAATCGGTTAGAGTTACACACTTGATATTTTATTTTGTTGTGATGAAAGAAAAAAAAGTTTAGTTTGACATAAACACTTGTGAGACTGTTTGAGAAAGTTTATAGAAATAACCTGTGATGTGTTCATAAGCAGTTGTCAGCTTATTTCCACAAGCTCTTCGGATTTTCTTATGAAAAGAGCTTATAGTCTATATAAAAATTATGTTTTAATATAAACATAGCTTATCGATCTGATAAACATGTAAAATTGTACACGATTGTGAAATCAAGGTTTGTGATATCTATGCAATTTCATCACAAACACAGTTGCAACCTTACTTAACTGTAATTTTCTTCAATGTCAAGAATCGCGACACGATGAGATTATGATTTAATACATTGTGCTTAAATTTTTCTGATATTTGCTTTTTTTAACTCTTTTGATTATTGATGTCCAATTACAGGTCTGTCGAATCCTCAAAGAGTTTTGGAGAGAAATTTCCTGCATTGCTTACTGGTTTCTTTTTCTTTATGTGGTAAGAATTCGTCCTTTTTTTAATGATTACTTCTTAGGTGATCATGAGAAAATCTAAGAAACAGCAAAAAGAGAATCTAAAATGCCAAAGGAGGAACTTTAAAATAATGAAAGCATATATTTATGTGTTCTGAAATTGTCCTATACTTTCTATGCAGGTACTTCTTAAATGTGATTTTCAACATACTCAACAAGAAAGTCTACAATTATTTTCCATATCCATAGTATGTTTTCCTCGAGGACCAACTTAATAACTATTCTTTCTAGTTTAACACAACATATATAATTTTGTAGCTTTTTATTGATTTTTTCCCTTAACGTATGCTAATCTTTTCAAATTCTTTTACAGTTTTGTTTCTGTTGTACATCTCCTTGTAGGGGTGGTATATTGCCTTATTAGCTGGGGTGTAGGTCTACCAAAACGTGCAGTGAGTTATACATTATGTTTATTATTATTATCTTTTAATCAATATTTTCAAAACCGGACCAAAGGTTGAACTGAATGCCCGTTTGCCTTCTATCCAAATGTAATTATCTTATATATATAATTATTGAAGATACATTTAAAAAATGCCTAATAAATAAATACTGGTTGAACCGTAGTTTGATCCGGTTTTAAGAGACTGAGAACTGATTGCTATTGAACTAACAAGCAGACTGGCGAGTTCTTGGTTCAACCAGCGGACTGGTCGGTTATTGGTCCAGTTTTGTTCTGAAAACTCTAGTTTTAGTTCTCAACTATGAAGGCATTGTATAAATTTCAATAACATGTTTATTTTTTCTCCATTCAGCCAATGAATAAGGAGCTTTTGCTTCTATTGACTCCAGTTGCATTTTGTCATGCCCTTGGTCATGTCATGTCTAATGTATCATTTGCTGCTGTTGCTGTGTCTTTTACACATACTATAAAAGGTACTAATGATTATTATTTCCTCTCCATTAAAAAATAGTTAACATTTTCCTTCCATTAAAATTTAAGGACTAATTTGTTATTTCGTAAATTTAGAGGACCAAACTACCTAATCTTAACCATTTCTCCAAACAAGTCCCAAACATGAATGTTTGAGGAAACATACTAATCATGAATTTTTCATTCACTTGTCCAAGTATTCATATTCATTTATCAATACAGGCTAAGAATTAATAATCTGTTGTATTTTCTCTTTTGTAGCTTTGGAGCCATTTTTCAATGCTTCAGCTTCTCAGTTTGTGTTAGGCCAGCATATTCCTCTGTCTCTGTGGCTATCTTTGACTCCTGTTGTTCTAGGTAAGCTTTTGTCCTTTCTTATTTCTTGCTGGTTGATTCAAATAAGAGCTTTTTTATTTCTTGCCACGTGGATAGTAACTCACATGCCACGTTAGTATATGTGGCAAGAAATGTTGACGTGACATCTGTTACTGTCCACATGTGCGTTGACTTGGTCAAAATCAGTGGGGGCTAGCATTTTGCAAAAGGGGCTGGGGGACAAAAGTGCTATTCTGAAAGTTAGGGTGCCAAAATCGCAAGTTTGTGAAAATTATGGGACCAAAAGGGCAATTTAGCCTATTTTATTTGATCTTTAAAATAATGTCTGTTTATAAGTCACCTATGCTCAATTATATACTTATAATTCATGTATCAAATTCTTATAAGTTGGTATTTCACTTTCATAATGATAATTTATTATTTATTTATTGATATATGAATTTCAATCTAGGTGTATCAATGGCATCACTAACTGAACTATCTTTCAATTGGACTGGTTTCATTAGTGCTATGATTTCAAATATAGCATTTACTTACAGAAGTTTATATTCTAAGAAAGCAATGGTAACATCTTTTTCCACATTATTACTTTTGTTTACAAGCTTTTCTGAATTTAAATGTTTTACCATCATTACATAATCCAAATGATTTTAAATTATAACAGACTGGAATGGACAGTACAAATGTATATGCGTATATTTCAGTGATTGCGCTTGCCTTTTGCATCCCGCCAGCAATACTTGTAAGTTCATTTGCTACAAAAACTAGCGAAAGGTTTAACTTTAGGGTTAAATGTTTTTAGTCCTTTTAAAAAACGAGTGCTTTGAGTCCCTACGTATAGTCCATATAAAAGAAAAATAAGGACTAAAATTGAACAATTTTTGTTTTTGTAGGGACTAAACTTTGAAAATCATGAATTTTGCAGGGACTACAAATATAATTAACAGTTAATGTTACTATTGTTTTTTTTTTGTCAATTTGTGACTGATTTGGTTTTGGGTGCATTCAGATTGAGGGACCCCAACTCATGGAATTTGGATTTAAAAATGCTATTGCCAAAGTAGGACTGATCAAGTTTTTGTCTGATCTTTTCTGGATTGGAATGTTTTACCATCTTTATAATCAGGTATCCTTGTGTTTTAGTTAATAGTTTATTATTTCTATGTTTGGTACTTTTCTTCATTGCAAACTTAAATTGATGTAAAAAGTAATGAAATTTTCACAAATTTTTTGTGTTATATTTGCAGCTTGCTACTAATACTTTGGAACGTGTTGCACCACTAACACATGCAGTTGGAAATGTGTTGAAGAGAGTTTTTGTCATTGGATTCTCTATAGTGGTTTTTGGTAATTAATTTTATACTCTCCTATCTCAGAGTTCAAATCTCCTCAGAGAGGATTGTAAAATGGTTATTAGTGAAAATCAATTAATAATAACTCTGATGCTCTATTCTAACATTTTGCTAATTTCTGCAGGCAACAAGATATCCACACAAACTGGCATTGGCACTGCTATTGCAATTGCAGGTGTTGCCATCTATTCTCTGATAAAAGCAAACATGGAAGAGCAAAAACGGGTAAACTTGAAAATCTATTTTTGTTTTGTTTCAATAAATTATAACTTCCTAAAGTAATGTAGTAGCACTTAAACTATAAATTAATATTTTCATTCCATTTCAGAAAGCTGCTGCAGCCCTTGCATCTTAATAGATGTTCTTTTGATCAGCAATATTGGATCAAGTTGGCATAAATTTAAGTGATACGAGAAGCACTCAGAGGATCCAATATTTGATAACATGTTTCATTGTTTGTGCCTTGAAAAGTAAAAGTTTTTAGAGGTAGAAAAAGTGATTTTGTTTCATTTTGTTCATGTTTTTGTATTTATATGCTTCGGTACTATTGTACTACTTCAAGATCTGAGTTTATGAGTATTTATCTGCACAATTTGAGTGCAGGGTTTAACCAAGCATAAGTTGCTTAGCACCAAAATGTAGGAGAAAACAATTTGGAGATAGCTCACGTGTAGCAACCATTGGTTTTAAACCTTATGCAGTCGCGGCATTGTGTTATATAATGTTTTAATCAACTTTAAATGGTGATAAATAAATCAACAATTCACATGAAACTCATGGAAGCATTAGAATTTGATCAAGAATTAAAATCATTTACTTTATTTTTCTAAAATAGAATCTTAGTTTACATGACTCAAATCCATTATTGGGTGATATGTGAATAAAATTCAAAGGGGTAGTTTTGTGACATGTAAAGAACGATGATAAGGTATTGCATTTGAGTACCAAAATAGACTAAATAAAGGCAAAGGTCTAATAAATTGAATCCGAACAATTGAATATGTAGAAAAAGAGATGTTGAAGCAAAAACATGTAAATTGGGCAAAAATCCTCTCCATTTCTTAAAAGAAATAGCATATTCCATTACTTACAAAAAAATAAAGGGTTTAATTAATCAAAGTGAGTGGCAGACACAATAACTTACTCAAATTTAACTTTCACTTACTCTGTTTTCTGGTGAAGAGCTTCGAACCCACATCAAGAATGGATTGATATTGTCATAGCTGCACTCGAAGACACATTTATGCAGCAGGCTATAATCGCAACACGAACAATTTCTTCAACAAAAGTAATACCATGCTTACAATACCCTTTTCAACCAGACCTTTCTGCAGTAACAGGGAATAACTCACCATATAATAACTCAATGTCAAAGAAAATAACAGGGATTTGGTCCCTCATAACAGCTTTAACCAACCCACGTATATCTTCATATTAATATGCTATCAATTTTGTGTTCTTTTAAACTTGTTTACACTTAAAAACCTTTACAGTGATACTTATTTAATTTATTTTTTTTACCGCAATACACTTATTTTGCATGTGACAAGTTAAGACCATTCTTGATCTGAGAAATATATTAATAGTGGATTTTCTGTTACGTGCACCTCCCATTCAGATGCATTAAATTAAATACTACTTATTAGTGTTATTTTACACATTTTATAAGCAAGCACCGAATTAAAAATGTTGTCATTATTTGCAGCAGAAAGAAATACAACCACACGTCCATACAATTAGGATTGTAATTCTTTTAGAAGGTTACCAAATCCTTGCATCTTCTAGTCGTTAGAAGTGGTTGTCAAAGTAGGAAGGAAGTGCCAAACAGAAAATTAAGAACCACAAAAGAAATGTCTACTTTAATATCATCTATCCTACTGAATTTGGATCTGTCCTACAATTATTTCAAAAAAACTTATACTAGGAAGTTCACTGCTCAGGTACCCATAAAGCAAATTCCATCTTCAACACCCTTCCCGCTTCATAAACACATAAATACAGAAACGAAAATTCCTTGCATCAATCTGACACGGCAAATCTCAGAGTATCATCCACTAATATACATACAGGGACTCTTGGAAATGGATGCAACAAAAGAATTGCCGGTTGGCTTATAAAAAATTCATTTTGACATATCAATGGCAGGTGCACCTGCCAAAAAGAAATACTACCGTATATCAATATGAAGAGTGGCTTTCATACCAAGACCATTCAATTCAACTTTAAGGATATGAATGTGGGAAGACAAATACAACCCTCTAATGCCAAAGAATAGGGGGAGGGAGGGGTTACAAACAAAATAATGTCAGGTAGCCCTTCAAAACAGTCATTCCTGTATGTACCTGTGAGTGTGTGAAAGAAACAAGTCTCTTAACCAAAATGTACAACACTACAATGCAAATGTAAATATCATAAAAATAACCTTGTTCAGATAAATTATTGCACAAGAAAAGGAGATAAAACTTACCAATTAAGCCATTTCCATACTGTAATCAAGATTAAACAGCATGTTTCGTCGGGCTTCTGAACCCAGACGGTAATTCAAAGATCGAGCGATTGACTCCACCCGTTGATCGCTTTCATAGTCCAACTCACGTATGCATCGCCTTCTGACATTTTTTAGTGTCCCTCTCATCGGATCAAATCCAGCAGATATCTGCAAATAAATTTGACATGTCAACGACCTTTGCAGGAAAAATATATCCGGTACATTAGTTTTTAAAAACAGAAACATTTATTTACCATATCATCAATCACAGCCAGAGCAGATTTGACATCGCGGTTAATCAGGTGGGCATCAACAAGCACAGAATATGACTTTGCATTAGGTTTGACACCCAAACTTACTAGGTGCTCAAACACCTTTGAAGCTTCATGTGTCTGCCAAAAGATAATTGAGTAGTAAGTAATTAAAGGTTTGACATGTCAGACCCTGCTGTAAGCACATAATAAATAAACAAGTAGTAAAAGAACATTTAAAAGAAAACCTGCTAGGATACCGGGTTTGGGCCTAAGCCCAATAAGGGGGCTGAGTCATTTTTAATTAGAACAATATTTTGGTTAGGTTTGGCAAAGAGCATACCATCTCTTCTATGAGGAGTAAGGCCCTGGGATTACATGGGGCTTTCCTTTTGTAATACATTATTTTCAATCAATAATACAGTTTATTCCCTTTAAAACCGAGTCCAAGATCTGTGTCTCTATCGGTTTTGCAATAAATATAACAGACAGTGATGTTCGTTTTTTTAATGTAGTCCCCAAAGACCCCCTAAAAAAAGCAGTTGAAATGACATAGATGAGTGGATGTGAGGGGCACTAACAGCATTATATGTCAAATATCATGACTGCAAAGCACAAGCAAATTTAGTTTTAAGATCAATGGAGGTAAAGAGAACAGGCAGAAATACTGTTTAAGAAAAGGTGAGCAGGGGAGCAAGATTGATCACCTTCTTGAGCTTCCCAAAGGCATACATCAGGCCATTGTACGAATGAATATCAGGGGTCAACCCAAAAGTAGATCCTATTGATTCAAAAGTTTGATAAGCTCGATCAAGATCCCATATGTTTGCACATCCTAAAATGACACAGTTTAGCGCAGCAACAGACTTGTATGGATGCTCAGCACGGCTTAAATTCTCCAGTTGAAAATAAACCTGAATAGAACATGACATGATTAGATCATGCTGCAAATGAATATATCACGGTGGCATTGGCAATTTAATATATCATGCCACCAGATGCAAAAAGGTGGTCTAAATACTATGCATTTCAAAGTAAAAAATAGTTTTGCTAAAAAATATATATTTAGTAAATACACACATAAATATTAGTAAACATAATGTCGATGTAAAAAAAGTAGCAAAATTGAATTAATAACAAATCCTAAGGGTAAGCTAATAGTGATAGTTTTCTTCAACAAAAAGAAAGACATACAGTATCCAAAGTCTCAAAACCCTTCTTGGAGCATGCCACAACCAATGGATGTAAAGAAGTAAATGGGCAGAACAAGTCGTCAGCTTCTTGATTGGAATCTCCATAAGCACACTCATAGTCATGGAGAGTACCAAATGCCTTTTGTAGATTCCCCAGTGATGCAAGGGCATATATCTTTCCAAGATAAGATTCTGGATTTGGAACCTTCTTTTTACGCAGTGAGCGGTCCAAAACAGCCCATGCTGCTCCCAGCAGCTCAGAATTATAGGTCCTACCTGCGGTCAGCAAAGCTGACAAGATTAAACCTTCATTTACAGAAAGCAACACCTGAGGTCTTGCACGTTCACCCTTTACAATCCATCGAGCCATAAACTCCAGTGCATAATATGCTAACTTGCTATTATCCTCTCGAATTGCAACTTCAGCTATAAAAATGCACAAGTTCCAAGAGGGGCAAAGGGCTTTGTTTTGATCTGTTGTCTGCATACAACAATGAGAAATCATATAGAAACCATGACAAGTTGATAGTGAATCTGCTGCAGAAATATTTAATTAGGCATCAATAAGAATAACTACTCACCCTGCACTTTTCAATTATTGCCACCAATGTATCAAGCCTTCCCTGTTTGACACAACTCCTCACACAGTTCATAAATAAATTCATTGACAACACGTTGCCATTTTTCAGAGTTAAATCTATATATCTGAATGCAGCATCAATCTGATCTGTTGAAAAGAGCATTCCGATGACTAAGTCATATGATTCATCATCAGGGAGAGCTTCATTTCCTGACTGCAGCATCCTGATAACAAAGCACAGCTCGATACATAAAGAAAATTTTCAATTTATACATACAAATTATACAAACAAATAATTCGTATCTATTTAACATAATGAGTAATTATGACAATGTTTTCGCTGGTATGCTTATTGGCATTTCATTTTTTGTTAAATAAAGAGCAAGTCTCGTACTCCCATTCAGCTAGATTTAGGAAGCAGAACTCCATTTAAAGTGGAGACTATCACTTCGTAAAAACCAAGCTTTTAGGAATTGGCTCACCTCCAAACAAATAACAAAGAACCATTTTTGTCCACCAACTATTGTATGGATTGTTCTTCGAAACCCAATGAGATTGGCACAAAAATGAAGTCCAGTATCAGCTGGGAATTAGACATGAAATTCCCATTTTAAAGTTATCGCTCTTAACTTTTAACAGCCTGATTTCTACGAGTGGGCTTCCTCTATACCAGCCTCTAGAAAAGGCAAGACACAGAAAATAATCAAAGGAACCATTAAGATTAACCAAATCCTGACAAAGTATTTTCCTTTTAACAATTGACACGAAACAAAGTGTTATGGCCACTTCGTTGACTATTCTTCTAGCATTGTTATTTGTTACTACCATTTGTCCAATAAAACTGAAAATACTGTCCTAAAAAACAGAGTAATTTGCCTATATTAATCAAATCAACAATTGCATTGAAACTAGAGAGTGTAAATCATAATCATATATTCATTTCATACCATACAACTAGCTACAGGGAAAAGAAAATAAAAAATAAGTTAGCTTATCATATGAAAACCAGTTAACTTGAGCTTCTGCCAATTACATACCCAAAAACTAATTAACTAGGGTAAATATAGCATGCTTAATACTAAGAGGGCATATAGAAGAGCACGTTTGTAAATTATTACAACCTACATTGAACAATATAAACACTCATGTAACCTTTACATACACATAAACAACAACATAACATACATTGTTTATAAGCGCTTAGACAACTACACTCGATTCGATTTTAGGTCCATCTTGGATAAACAATACCATAAATGCTTATCATATAAATACTTATGTATAAGCTATTTCTATGACAAAACATAAAATAAAGTTAAATTATTGTAATATAAGCTATATAATCAACTGCTTTTTTATAAGTTATCATGGAGAGCTTATAAAAATAAGCTGAGAACAGCTTATGAACATATCATAAATTGTTTTCATAAGCTCTTCAAAACTATCTCACAGTATATACACTTTACTAAGTCAATCTAATCAATAAAACAATAACTTTTCACCATTTACCATCATAAATTAAACAATCTCACATCTAAAAAAGAGCAACCCGATTCAATATTCAATCCACAACATAAACAATAATCTTAAGTCAGGAAATGATCTAACCGTTCAAGAAGTTTTTCAGCAGCAAGAGTTTCCCCAGCTTGATGCATAGCTTTAAGAACCAAATTAAACGACGCGGTATTCGGGGAAACATTAAAATGTTCCATCTGAGCTAACGAATCAAGTAACTCAGCAGCAGAAGCACCAATCATAAGATTAGCCCTAAGATAATGATTAAACAAATTAACATCAGGTTTATTAGGTTTTCCATTTTTATCCAATGATCTAACCCAAGCTTCAAACAAATCCTTCACATCATGCCAACGTTGTGAAGCCATCCAATCACCGAATAAGTTAAGAAGCGCGTGAGAATCGTAAGTATCAGAGAGTGGAGCGCGCGTGAAAAGACCGAAAGGTGTTACCGCGTTTGAAGATGAAGGTTTCGGAATAGGGTTTCGCCAATTCTCGTTGTAGAGAGGACTTCCTGAAGCTGGATTTGGAGGAAGAGATGAAGGATTTGGAGGGATTGGATTAACAGGTTCTGCAAGTTCAGGTTCTTGATTGAGAAATGGAAATGTTGAGATTGATTTGATTGTGATGATGGTTGATTTTGTTAGAAGAGAACGTGTGCGATAGAGAATCGCCATTTGTGACGCCATTGATGAAGAACTCGAGAGAGTGAAGTGAAGTGAGCGTTTGAGATTGTTGTTTGGGTTTAACGCATCTATTTAGGGTTTGTTTTTGGTTCGGAGTGAGGTTCGGTTATTCTCAGAAAGGTGATGATGTGGCTGATGAAATGAAATGGTGGATTTGGATTTGGGCCTAAAAGGCTTATAGTAGAGTAATGTTGTAGTGAATTTTTTTTTTCTACCCCAACAATCATCTCTATACCCCTACACTTAAAGCTGAAAAGACAAATATGCCCTCATATAAAAGGTAAAACTATAAAAAAATTAATTTTCATCATTCTTTCAAAAAGTGTACCAACTAGAAAATTTTCGAAAAGCAGAGAGTAAGTACACTTTTTCATATTGGTACACTTTTTCAAGTGTACCGCAATATAAATTGCAACCGGTGTACCGCAATTCAATTACATAGAAGGTTTACCTTGCGGTACACTTGTTAAAAAGTATATCGATCGCAAATGCATTGCAGTACACTTTTTATCAAGTGTACCGATTTGCAAAACGTATTTTTTTTAAAAAAAAATTTCTTCCATTTCAGTGGTGCGTACAAAAGGACGAGACGGTAGAATTAGACATGCCGGCGTCGGACGAGGAGTTTCTATGCCTGTTGAGCAGGAACAGGATATTGAGCAGCCTGTGATTGTCGAGCAGCCTATGATGCAGGAGGATGTTGCGCAGCATGGCTGGCCTGGAGGACCGCTTGATACGAGTCTTCTGATGCGCTACTCAGACCATGTTGCTCGTTATATATGGTTTGGCACGGTAACCATTATTTTGCGTTGTTATTATTTGTTAATTATATTGATGAAGTTATCAACATAACTCTGATAATGTTTTTGTTTAAATGTCATTCTAGTTTATTAGTGATACTGATTTCGTTTAAATATACGTAAGAACGTATTGAAGGAGCGAAACCTGAATTACGTATAGCATCTCTTGGTGCCAAGCTTACTAGTTGGGTTCCTGGTCAACATCACCCCAATATTCAAGGCTGGTTGGATGAATCCGGGTTGAAATGGCTTGAGCGGACTAGTTTAAGTAAGGTGGATCCGCAGCTTTTATCAGCCTTTACTGAGAGGTGGCATCCAGAGACATCGTCATTTCACATGCCGTTTGGTGAAATGACGATTACACTTGATGATGTGGCGTGTCTGTTAAATATACCTGTTAGAGGTATATTTTACACGCCTGTACCAGTTTCCATGGAAGAAGCTGCGACACTTGCAACTGAGTTGTTGGGAGTCCCGTATGAGGAGGCATATTTGGAGACATCACGACAGAGGGCAGGAACTTTTACACAACAGTGGATATATGATTGCTGACAGAGGAATCTACATATGTACCACATATATGATTGTGCTGCCAGGGCGTATTTGTTGTTGTTGGTTGGATGCACCATTCTAACTGATAAGAGTTACATACGAGTCAACGCAAAATGGTTACCCATGTTTAGAGATTTGTCCACATTGAATAGATTTTCATGGGCTAGTGTTGCGTTGGTTTGTTTATATGATAATCTGAATGATGCATCCATGTTTACCACACATGCTCTTGCAAGGTATCCGACACTTCTACAGGTAACAATCGTATTAAGTAGTTTTTATTTGGATTATAATTTGATATATTTTTTTAGATTATGAATATGTTCTGTTTTAGTGAAATCATGATTCTAATATATTGTTTTTGTTTTTGTTTTTGTTGTTTTGTAATAGTGTTGGATTCACGAGTATTTCCCTACTGTCATACCCCATTTTTTGACCAATCGCTTTTATGCGTCTTTTTACGACGGTTTTTTTTCTTTGTTCGTCTCTGACGAAATTTCGGCAGAGAGGTATTTTAAAATACCTCATTTATTTAGTTTCATTTTATTTTCCTTTTATTATTATTATTATTATTTGTTCTTTTATTCTATTATTATTATTATTATTCTTTTTTTCGTTTTTTATTATTATATATATATTATTATTATTTGTTATTTTATTTATTTATTTGTGTATTTTTCCATTTTGGTTTTTTTTTAAAAGAAGTCCAGATCAGGTTTTTTGTCTAGGCCCAAAGGGGCAATTTTGTCCAAATGTGGTATTTTTTTTCATCTGCAAACCCTAGGTCAGACACAGTATATATGCATTAATTGCACAGTTTCCAAGTACACAAAAAAAATCTCAGATCAGCCGCAGAAAAAAATAGAAGATTCATCTTCTTCATTGAAGAATCAAAATCCAAAAACAGAAAGGAGATAAAAAATCCACAAATCATCATTACTATCAAAAAAATCCAGAACTTACCATAACCAAAATCAAAGAATCAAAAAATCAAAATAAACAAATCCATCCCGTTTAAGCAAACCCAGAAACACATATCATCAGCATCATCATCTCAGTTCATCAAATCACCCAAAATCCACACAAGTTCATCTTCACCAGAACCCAAACCGAATCAAAATAGAACCACAATCAAAACCCTTCTTCATTTCTAACCAAATCTCAGATCAAAAACCATCTCAGATTCAAACCATACGAACCGAATCCAAAATCATTCATCAAAATCAAAACCCAGAATTCATCCCCATCACCCACAAACCATCAACGAACGCGAATCCATATCGAAACAGAAGAAGAAGAAGAACCAGAAATAGAGAAAAAGAAGATCAGCAGAATCGAAACCAGATCCGAAAGAGCAAAAGGGTGATTTATTCTTCACTTCCCGATCCACTCTATCTAATGTTGTTTTCGTTTTTGTTTGTTTATTTTGATTTGGGTTTCGAATTTAAAATGATATTTGGTATGAGGTTTTGAAAATGGAGGTTCAGATTGAAAAAAGCAGAGAGAGGAGAGAAAGAAATAGATAGCCGCGGCGGAGAAGGAGAATAAGAGAGATGACTGAATGTTTTTTTTAGGGTTTCTGCCTTTTATACCCTGTTTGGATCCTGTGCGCGCAGGTGCACAGCCTTACGGTGCACCTGCGCGCCTATTGGCCTTCTGATCATGATCCTACGCCTCAGATTCTTCTTCCTCTTTATTTAGATCAGGGCCGTCTGATCCATCAGACGGCCATGATTGTTCCTGCGATTTTTTGGGTGTTTTTGCACAGATGGGCCCTTTTGGGCTAGGCCTTGCCCTTTCTGTTTACTTTTTGCACCCCTTTTATTTTGTTTTTAATATTTGCACCCCCTTTCTTTTTTATTTTATTTTTTTAATTATTTATTTTATTGTAAAGACATTAGATTGTATTTTTTGGGATTTGATGTAAATTTAAATAAATTGCATAGCATACTGTTGCATTCATTTCATATTTATTTTTCTTGCAAATACCTTAGAATGTAATTAGGGACAAAAGTGTACACTAAATGAAAAAATCGCATCTCATGCATATTTATTTATCGCTTTCCGCAAAATCGTTAGAATATTAATTCCGAGGGAAAAGACACCGTTTTGATCAAAATATCATTACGGATCGTCTTCGCGCTTATTTTGCCTATTGCGACGTTTGTATCATTTTAGCGCTACCTTGTTATTTGGAACTCAACATTCCAATCAAATAATTAGTCATTTTATTCTCAAAAATGAGGTCAACACCTCTTCAAAAAAATATCAACACAATTCATTTTCACATATCATCAAGCATCAAAAATATTTTTTCATCATCATACACTTTTCAAACTTTGGACTTTAAACCAAACGTTTCTTTTTACCGCGAAAACCTCGGATTTTAACCCGAGTGCTTTTTTTACCGCGAACTTGGATTTTAAACCAAGTGCCTTGGAATTTAAACCAACGATGACTTTTATCGTGAAAACCTTGGATTTTAACCCAAGTGTCTTTTTACCGCGAACTTGGATTTTAAACCAAGTGCCTTGGACTTTAAACCAACGGCTCCTTTTATCGCTAAAACCTTGGACTTTAACCCAAGTGTCATTTTTCTCGCCTAAAACCTTGGATTTTAAACCAAGTGCATTTTCTCATTCATACATCATTAATCATGCATAAACCTTGGATTTTAAACCATGTGTCTTTTATCACTCAAAACATTTTCTCAACAAACCTTGGATTTTAAACCAAGTGTCCGCGACCTGTTTCTTAATCAAATCTCAATCAATTTAACCATATAGACTTTTTTCACAAATTAACATCAATCAAACTCACATTTTGCCATTTTTGGCTTTTGGTATTTTAAAACCATTTTCAAAACCTTAAAATCAAACAAACAAATTTACTCGGTCTTTTTATCCCGAACTACGGTGGTTTGATCCCTCGGGTACGTAGGCATGAGACTTGTCTCTTCAATCAATAAAATCAACAAAAACATTTTCTACTTTTCTATTCTTTAAACATTTTTATTCTCACACTTATACCTTTTTTACAAACAATTAAAATAAAGCGCATAGATAGAATAAAAACAAGAGGTTCCTATAGAGTACTATAGATACTTAGGGTGCTAATACCTTCCCTTTGTATAACCAACCCCCGAACCTTGTTCTCTTAAAATAGGGTATTTTTCGAACTTTTTCCCTTTCCCTCGGATAAATTAAAGATCGGTGGTGTAATATTAAATTGCGATTCGAAGTTAATTAATAACTCGATATCCAAAAATCACCGCGACACCTACCCTTGGTAGACGTGGAGAGTCCGTACACCGTTGTGATGAGATGGGTTACCCTCGAGCTATGCGGTGGATATATAAGCAGGGGAAGACGAAGCTTCCTACTTATCGACCTATCATGGATGCACTGACTTCGTCTGATGTGATTTGGCGTCCGTTTGAAGGTCATTGAGGTAGCATTCCTGGTGATCTAGTGACCTGCTTTAGTGGTTATTTGCGTGGGTGCACGATAGTTCCTTACTTGCCTGAGAGGTGTCTTAGACAGTTTGGATTCATACAGTATATACCACCACCACCACCAGATGCAGCTCCATCATATGCGGATATCGATAGTCTATGGTCTGGTTATCACACTTCTGTTGATCGGATCCTTCAGTTGACACGTCCAGTGAGATTTGATGCTGAGACTACAACTGATTACTTGCCGTGGTACTATACTGTATCACATCCTATACTGTGTCGTCCGCATGGAGCACCACCTGTTCCACAGTTTGTGCCTGCATATGCACCACCAGAAGCAGAACCAGTACCACAAGATGCACCTCCAGCACATGCACCACCAGATGGTGAACAGAGACGGAGAGATGCGATTGTTTCTGCGCTGGAGAGATTTATCGCACAGGTGGATGCTGATAGACGATGACGTGTTTGACGATATTTTTTATGCATTGGATGTGGGCCGTGGTGATAGAGATATAGACTAGTTTGCTTATGTACTTGGATTTATCCACATTTTTTTACTAGATCACGCATATCCTTAGGTACAAGCACTGAGCATCTCGAAGACACATTTTTGTTTACGTGCCACGTACAAATCAAATTAACAGCATGCGGAAATACAAATTCAATTGCATTCATCAAAGCAAGTTCTCTGTCGGTCACAATTACTTGTGGCAATATATCTTGCTTAGTAAACAAACCCTTCAGTTTCTCTAATGCCCAACGATAATTGTCCGTCTTCTCAGATTCTATGTAAGCAAAACCAACATTAAATGTCAAGTTAGTTGACGTGGTACCAACAATTTCAAGAAGTGGTAGCCTGTATTTATTAGTTTTGTATGTGCAGTCCATCGTCAACATAGTGGGAAACAAGTTCAACAAATTTGTTGAATTTGGATGTGCCCAAAAAATATCACTCAAAACATCAGAGCCATCATCTCTTCTTCTATTCCAGGTGACAAAATTAGCATCATCTAACCATTGCAGCAAGTGTTGAGTGTCTGTTCTAGGACTTCTTTCCTCTTTTTGTAGTTTGTTTCTTTTCCTATATATTTGGTTGGCATCAATAACAGACTCTGGATTTTTTTCTTTCAAAGAAATAACGATGTTCCTTGGTGCTACACGACACTTTGTCAGTTCTTCAACATGTTTGTTTTCTTCTGCAGTTAAACGTGCCTTACGAGGATGACCTGCATATTGGTCAGGTAGTCCGTGGTTGTGAACTCCACATTGAACTTGAACTTTCCATCCTGAACCATCTATCGAAGGTGTGGCTCTAAGTTTGAATAGACAGTTATACTTTTTTGATGCAGTTGACGTCAAACTTTGTAAAGTGTCATATTTTCCACCTCTATCGCAGCCCAAAATCAACTTGTCATTCCTTCCTCTTACGCCGTTCTTTTTATCTGACCTTGTAATAATAATACTGACTTTGTTGGCAATTCCAACATCTTCCGCCCATTTAAGAACATCTTCTCGTGTATCAAATTTATCATTCGTAGTAAATACATCCGTAGTATCAACTGAGTTTTGACCTATGTCGCCGGATTGCGCCATATCTGTTGAAAAATAAAAAAAAAGGCAAAAAATTTAAATTTCACGTTAACATTCCGATACACTTTATAAACGTGTACCGGTTCCCATTTTTATGTTTCTAAACCGGTATACTTGAAAAAAAAGTATACCGCAGTTTGTGAAAAAAATTTCCAGAATCGGTACACTTGTATACAAGTGTACCGCAATATATTTACAAGTGTACCGCAATATATTTTGAAAAAATAATGCATTCCAGTACACTTAGAAAAAGTGTACCGGTAACTTTAACGTACCGGTAAAGTTTTACTGGTCTAATCGGTGCACTTTTCAAAGGGTATACGGATTTTACCGGCAAAGTGATAAAAAGACAAAGTAAAAAACATAAAATATACAAAAGTAACATAAGGGTATAACTGGAATATTTGAAAAATTGTAGGGGTATAAAGTGAAGTAGCAAAGTTTTTCACAAGAAAGGGGGGGTTTGAATTGTGAACCTTTAAATATTTCCTATAAAAATTGTCAAACACAATATACTTGAAGAATATAATTAGATTGTTAGTTAAAACAAATATTCAAAAGTGTTGCAGTCTGGAGAACGTTCTCCCAACACTCTCTGACAGTATATATATAACTATTAAATTGTAATTTGTGTGATTAGTGATTGCACGAATTAAATCAGAGTAAGGGAAGAGAATGCACACAACAATTTATCCTGGTTCACCCAAAATGCTTGGGCAAGTCCAGTCCCCACACTCCTTGTGAGATTGTCCACTAAGAGATGCTAATGATCTCAAGTTACACTTCCATTGATCTAGATCCAAGACCAAATAATCTTCTAAGCCCTACAAGCTTAATCTACCTCAGTCACACTGACTATGAAGGTATCACTCAATTAGTAGTTACGTACTAACTTGAGCCAATGGTTACAATGATGAAGGATTTTGGTAATCAAAGCATATTCACTCAATACACTATGAGAAGCTTTGAAAATGGATGGATAAACTCTCAAAACACTCGCAGGATATTTTGATCCTATATATATGAATTACAAATCTGAGTGAGAGAGAAAAGAAGAGCTCGTGATAAAAACTTGTATTACAAAACAAGTGTTGAAGTTGTAGTGGAAACTCATGCTCTTCAAAGTTGCCAAGGACCTCTATATATAGATGAATGATGATCAGGGAGTCTTGGCCACGAAGTATATCCGTTGGAAGCTTGAAAATAACGGCTAGTAGCTCTGCATAATGACAGCTCATGTATTTTGAAGAAAACTGATCAGTCTGAGATTGATCTCCAAAGTTTCTTCTTCTGACTTTTGAAAGAGGAGCGTATGGATAGCTGTTGTTGAGCTGTAATGTTGCTGTATGTTGCTTAACAAACAAGTATAGATGTTGTGCAACTTTTGGATAACCTTTGAACAACTGTATGCAAGTTGGTGTCCCTCTAAGTGAACGTTTTCTCTTTCCAGCATTGGTCTGAGACCGTTCTCCAAAATCTGGCGTGGATGAATTTCTTCCTTTTGAAGCAAAGAAGCTAGAGCACGAAAAGGCCAGCTGTTATGGATAAAAACAGCAGCTGGAGATTGTACTTGTTGTTCCAAAATGTCTTTGTTGCAAGTACATGTGTCATAGAGAAAGAGAAACAACATTGGAGAATGTTCTTTCTTTATTCCTTTAAAGTACAAGTCAATTCCAAGACTAGGTTGTGCTGCCTAATTTTCCATGGTCCATACAAGATCAGTTCCATTAATTGAGAATAAAAATATCCTTGTGTCATATGCTCAATATTCACATGTTCAAACATAGAACTTGGTAAAAGTAGTAAGTTCTCTATTCATGAGAGAAATCTTTCCCTTAAATGATTTCTTGAACTGTGGAGATTTTGTGAGTGAAGCCCAAGGTAAAAGTGATCATTTGTCTTGTACATAGTTGACTTATCCTTAAGTCATTTTGCATTGATTGTGTGAAAATGATGTTTGCGCAGGTTTCAGAGATCAATCTGAGACCGTTCTCCAAGCTTTTGTTTTTATCAAAATAAAAACATGATATTTGATCTAAATAGCTCAATTGTTCCTAGCTTAATTAAAACACTCAAGAGCACTTGTTAGATACCAAAAAGATTAGAATTACACTAAAAAATAATTAAGAGGTTTGTTATCTTTAAAACATCAATTTGGGATTTTGTCTCAACAATCTCCCCCTTTTTGATGATGACAAACTTCTTGAATTATGTTTTGAGATGGAATTCTAATTTTAATCAAAATTCAAAAGTGCTTGAAATAAAATGTCTAGTGTTTTTAATTTGTAAGCTCCCCCTCAATTCAAGCATTCAATTTCCAAAATGATCATGCTTATGATTTTAAAAGAATTGAGTATCATGAGTATAATTTGAATCAAGCAACATTCATTAATCATTAGTCTCACATAAGTGAGCATCCAAACACAATTCACAGCCCATGATTAATACAAAATGATTCAAACATGCATCAAAAGCAAATTAAACAAACAAATCCTGATTTAGACAACAAATACATAGTAGGAGAAGTTCATATGACATCAAAAGAAACTTCCCAAAATATCTAATCACTAAACAGGACCATTTAAAGCATAAGTTTATAAATTAAAAAAAACAGAACAATTGCAGCAGCTAGACAAGCTTCAAAAAAGCTTCAAAACATCAAAACATCATTGGGCTCCCCCTTGATATATCAATTCATTCTCCCCCTTTGACATCATTGAAAAGGGTAACCTGGAGCAACACATAAGCAAAGTTTATCATTCATTGGCTCCATCAGGAGCAGGTGAAGTGGTAGGATCTTCATCATCATCAAATTTTTCATTCTGAGCTGGAAAGGAATCAAAATTTGGTGTTTCAATTTCAAGAGGTGGAGGAAGGTGGAGTTGTGGACAAACAACAGTGGTAAACCAAGTTCTCAAAGTTTTGGATTCCAAAATCAAATGATCCATCATAGAGTGTTGAACAGCCATACCCTTGATCACAATATCCAAGTTTTTTCTCATTTGTTCCATATCAGTTTCAAGCCTAAAGCGTTTGGTGGGCCTTGAAGGGCCAGGAAAGTCAAAGTTGACATTTCCCTCAAACACTAGTTGTTGAGTTCCAGCATTTGCAGCATTAACAGATGAGCAAAATGAATCAAAAGTAGCAAATGATGATGGTATAGATGGCAGTGTGCTATCAGTAGGATTTGGAATAGGCATGGTGGAAATTTCAGGAGTATCAGAGGTGAGAATGTTCCTTATAAACTCAGAAGTGCAAAAGGAAGAAAGACTTCCTTGGCTTGAGGTCATTAGAGGTGAAAACATGGTGGTATTTGGTGGAATAGACATAGGTTTAAAACCTTGAAGAGTAGTGGTAGCAGTGGTTGCAAGTTTCTCACTTTCAGTGGTGGGATCAACATCACCACTGACTTGAGTATGTCCATCAGTCTGGAGATCGTTCTCCAAACGGTCTCCAGAAGCATCAGCAAGTACATTTAAACTGGTTTTCTCAAAAACATCTCTTTTTCTCTTAACCCCAACATCAGCAACAGGGGTTTCAACTACTTTCTTCATATGACTCACATTTTTCAAACTAAAAGTGTATTAATGGTTTTCAGAGGGTGTGTTATCCATATCAGCATAGTAAAGTCTAAAGACTCTTGTTAAAAGCATGGCATAAGGTAGGCTATTTTCTTAAAACTAGAGGTGGCAACATGAATCATGTGGTGAAGGATAATATATGGGAGATTTAGCTTAACTCCTTTGGCCATGTGATACATCATGAGTAGGTCAAGATCAGTTACCTTGTCTTTGCTTTCAGTGCGAGGAAAAAATGAATGTTGACACATGTTGTGGAGAAGTTTGTACTCAGTCTTCAGCATTGAGGATGGAGGTGCATTCTTCTTGCTCCTTCTTCAGTAAACATCTTTTTCTTCAACTCTTCCATACTGTCATACCCCATTTTTTGACCTAAGATTCCACTTCATATTTTCTTCCTTGCATTTTATGCATCAATGACAAAAATACGAAAAAATATGTTAGTTTATTTAATTTTGTTTTTCTGTTAGTATCTTTGTTAAAAATCCAAAAAAATATGTTAAGAATCTATTTTATTTTTCAAGATATCTTTGTTTTATATTTTGATAAAAAATCTATAAAAAAAAAACGATAAATTAGGAATCAAATCTTTTTATTACTATTATTATTTCCTTTCCTTTATTATTATTATGGTCATACCCGTTTATTTTGACCGTATCATTTTTGCATTTTTATCGAGTCATATTTTTTTTGTCCGGAATAATCGCTACATTTTTCGATATATGAATTTTTGAAAAATTGATTCGTTTGTTAGAAGATTCGAGAAAAATTTCGGCAGAGAGGTATTTTAAAATACCTCATTTTTATTCTTTTGTATTTATCTTATTATTAGTATTATTATTATTATTATAAAAAAACAAAAAAAAATAATAAACAAATTGGAAAGAAGCAGCACGTGCTGCATCTTTCAATTCCCACTTCTTCTTTTTTTTATTTTTGTTTTTATTATTATTATTAATTATTTATTTAATTCTGTCCTTTTTTTTATTAATTAAAAAAAAATCAAAAAAAGGTCCAAAGTCAACTTCTTCTTTTCTGCAGAAAAACAGAAAGTACAGTACTTGTTTGTCCAAAATCCAGTCTTTGTTCCCTCTTTTGATTCTCTTTTCAAACCCAAGATCTGTATATAGTGAACAGAACCCTTAATGAACAGGACACGAAAAAATTTGCTCAGCAGCAGCCAAACAAACCCTAATTTTTTCTAAATCTGAGAAAACACCAAAAAAAATCCAAACCCAAAAACACAGAACCAAAAAAATATCCAAAAAATAATTAAACAAAAAAAGAAACAGAACCATCATCTTCATCATCATCCATCGTTCTCAAACAGCAACAAAACCAAATCCAGAAAACCCAAACCGAAATCATCAAAACCATTCTTTTACCATCACAAATTCAAAAAAACGAAACAGAACAAAAAACATAGAGAAGAAGAAGTCAGAAACTGAACCAAAACGCAAAAGGTTGGAGCTTTTTTTTTCTTTCTCTTTTTTTTGATCTAGAACATTTGGTTAGGATTTTGGGATTTTTGGGTTTAGATCTAGGCTTAGAATAAAGAATAGAAGGTTTTTGGTAAAAAAAAAATTGATTTTGGAAATTTTTTGGGCTTTTGGCCGGCGGAGCTGCCGCCGGAATCGCTCCGGCGTGGCGGCGTCTCGCCGGAAGGGATGAAGATTCATCCCTTGTTCATCCTTGAGGATGAACCCTAGCAGAGAAGGGAGAAGAAGAGAGAAAGGCAGTTCGGCTGAGAGAGAGAAAGAATGAGGAAAAATGAGAGTTTTTTTGGGTTTTGGGTATTTATACCCTGACCCAATCAGGTGCGGGCTGGTGCATGACCTTATAGTGCACTAGCGCACCCAGAACCCCTTAGATCTGATCCAACGTCCATGATCAACCTCTCCTGTGATCAAATCAGGGATGTCTGATCCATCAGACGGCCAGAATTGATCCTGGTTTTTTTGTTTGTTTTTTACACAGATGGGCCCTTGTTTGCGCTGGGCCTTACAGTTTTGCTGCTTTTTACACCCCCTGTTTATTTCGTTTTCATGTTCACACCCCCTGTTTTAATTTTATTTTTATTTTTTTTAGCTTATGAGATAAGTGCTTTTGGCATAAGCTATTTTACCTTTTATTTTAGCTAATCAAGCATGATGTTGAGGCTTATTTTATTTTCCTATTTATTTGATATTTAAAAGTTGTTAATATTACTTTATGTCTTTATTTATTTTTAGCTAATTTTATTTTTTAAGCTTATGAGATAAGTGCTTTTGGCATAAGCTATTTTAGCTTTGTTTAGCCTTGTAAAGCATGATGTCGAGGTTTATTTTCATTGTCTTAGTTTCGTATTTATTTATTTATGCTATTTATCCATTGCATATCATATTTATTTCATTACATCGATTTATTCATCATTTTTTTACCTTTATCTTATTATCGTAACATTGAGTATTTATCGCTTATTAATTGCCATTTACTTTTGCTCTTGAATTTAGGATGTAAATAGGCCAAATGTAAACTCTAAATAAAAGTGCATAGCATACCCCGTCTCTTGCATCATTTCATATTTATTTTCTTGCAAAGATTTTAGAGTGTGATTAGGCCAATGTACTCATAAATGAAAAATTGCATTTCATGCATATTTATTTATTTTTTTTATCGCATTCCGTTCATATGCGTAATTTTAAATTCCGAGGGAAAAGGCGTCGCTTTGATCAAAATATCATTGCAAATTGTCTCCGCGTTTAATTTATTAGTTATGACGTTTTAGGTTAGTGTCATTTTGCTCGCGTAACCATTACCTATTTCCTTCTCAAAAAATGAGGTCAAAACCTCTTTCAAAAAATACATAATTATTTTCTTTTCGAAATATCATGGAAACACAAAATTTTTCATCAAACATTTCTATCAAAAACCTTGGAATTCAAACCAAGTGTTCTTTTATCGCAAAAACCTTGGAATTCAAACCAAGTGTTATTTTTCTCGTTAAAACCTTGGAATTCAAACCAAGTGTTCTTTTTCTTACAAAAACCTTGGAATTCAAACCAAGTGTCTTTTATCACTCAAACCTTTTCTCAATAAACCTTGGATTTTAAACCAAGTGTCCGCGTCTTATTTCTTAATCAAACTTCAATCAATTTAACCATATAGACTTTTTTTTTTCACAAATTAACATCAATCAAACTCACATTTTGCCACTTTTGGTTTTTGGTCTTTAAAACCATTTTCAAAACCTTAAAATCAAAACAAACAAATTTACTCGGCTTTTTACCCCGAACTACGGTGGTTTGATCCCTCGGGTACGTAGGCATGAGACTTGTCTCTCCAATCAATAAAATCAACAAAAACATTTTTTCCTTTTCCATCACTTTAAACCTTTTCTCGATCACTACTTTAATTCCTATACTTATACATTTTCCTAAGCAATTAAAATAAAGCGCATAGATAGAAATAAAAACAAGAGGTTCCTATAGAGTACTATAGATACTTAGGGTGCTAATACCTTCCCTTCGTATAACCAACCCCCGAACCTTGTTCTCTAAAAAATAGGGTTTTTTCGAACTTTTTCCCTTTCCCTCGGATAAATTAAAGATCGGTGGTGGAATATTAAATTGCGATTCGAAGTTAATTAATAACTCGATATCCAAAAATCACCGCGACAGAAATGGCGACTTCACTGGGGACAACCAAGCGGGTTGAGCCTAACTTGTTTTAATTACTATCTTCGCGCTATTATTCTTTTACTTGTGTATGTTTGTATATATATACTTGGGTTTGATTTTGAGTGGTGAGATAAGTCCTAACCCGGGCTTGAGCGACACAATAAGATAGGATGGGGTGAAATCATAGTGACATGTCCAGAGTAGTCTGGATTATGAAGCACATGTGATATGATCCCGCTTGGTGGTGGCCTCACGACGGTAGTACTCGTTGTCATGAAAAGTCATGATGATGGTATTATTTTCAATGTGAGTGTCCGGCGAAGCCGAGAACCTTTAGAATCACCTTTAACCCATCTTGGCCTTTCTTAGGACGTAGTGCGGTGGCTAAATCAAGAGTAGTCTTGAGATTAGTAGTCACGCGAAACTACACTCAAACGATATTATCCCGTGGATGTTATCGGAACGAGAGTAGTCCCGTAACCCGGTAATGTCCATGAGACGGTCAATGACTTTGGGAACTTTGTAGAACACGTGATGCAGGTACAAGTAAACCCTAGTACTTACCATATGGGAGGGCTTTTTACCCTTAACTCCATCATTATGTATCCCAACCTTCCAGTTGTGTTATGAATCATTGTAACATAATCATGCATCCATGCATTCATTTCATCATAAGAAAATCTTTTTTTTTCTCGAAGGACCTAAGAGAGTTATTTTGTAAACATTACAGATTATGGACCTAAAGAAAAGGAACACTAAGAAATACAGTTTCAAGGAACCGGATCTTTCCCGGCTAAGAGAGCTAGGAGCTCTAGTTCCATTCCCCGAAGATTTCCAAAAACGATATGGGAAGCTTTTGAGTATCCTCAATACAAATGTTGAAGAGGGAATTCTTAATACACTCGTCCAGTTCTATGATCCAATTTACCACTGCTTTACTTTTGTCGATTATCAGTTGGTTCCTACTCTAGAGGAATATTCTTATTGGGTTGGTTTTCCGATCTCCGAGAAGGTACCTTATACCGGTTTAGAAGAATTTCCTGCACCTTCAGTTATTGCAAATGCTCTTCATTTGAAGACTTCAGACGTAGTCTCCAGTCGCACTAAAAAGGGGGGTTTTCAAGGATTGACTTCTAATTTCTTATTCGGAAGGGCGTTTGCGTTTGCCAAAAACGGAGATGTGGCCGCTTTCGAAGCTATCCTCGCTCTACTCATCTATGGGTTAGTATTATTCCCCAATATTTACAGTTTTGTTGATAATAGTGCCATCCAAATCTTTTTGGGAGGGAATCCCGTTCCGACCCTACTTGCGGATGCTTACCATTCTATTCATCATAGGACCCACAAGGGGGAGGGACTTATCCTTTGTTGTGCACCATTGCTATATAGGTGGTTTATTTCACACCTACCTCGGACTAGACACTTCAAGGAGAATCCAGAAAAGCTCCATTGGGCCCAAAGGATTATGCCTCTCACTTCATCCGATATGATGTTGGGGTGATTATTGATGGTTGTGGGGAGTTCTCCAACGTACCTCTTCTTGGCACACGAGGAGGAATCAGTTACAACCCTACTCTTGCTAGACGGCAGTTCGGATACCCCATGAGGGATAGGCCTAAAAGCATTTTATTAACCGGCATATTCTATCCCAACGAAGAAGGAAGTCAACACATGAGAGAAAGTTTTGCTCGGGCTTGGCATAATGTCCATAGAAAAGGAAAGGATCAGTTAGGGAAGAAGCTTGGAATTGTCTCCGAAGACTACACTAAATGGGTAATAAGTAGAGCTATAGAGCGCGGGATGCCTTATAGTTTCGAGAAGTCATCTTCTGTTGATGCGTCTTCTTCTACCACACCTCCTTCAGTTATCCCATTCAAGACTGTAGATGAATTCCAGGAACTTTTGGCAAAGTTGAGACTTGAGAAGGATGCATGGGAGAGAAAATTCCGAGAGTCTGAGCTTGAGAACAATGAGTTGAAAGAGAAGTTGAAAGAACGAGAGAAGGTGCTCTCTCTACAAAGTGGTTTGTTGGCTGAGAAGGAAGATTTGATCAGGGTCAAGGATGCTTTATTGAGACAGGATAGCAAGAGGAAGAAGAGGCAAGGGGATTTATTTTCCCCCGGCTTCAATTCAGACTTAGATGACGCGACGACTTCAAGAGTTCGGACTTAGATTTGATTTTATGTATTTGTGTTATTTTCATTATGTTTGAAAAGCCGGTTGTAACCTTTGAGTTATTAATGTAACCTTTATTTCTCATAATGTTCACAAAATTATTATCTTGAAGTCCTTCGGAAAAATCTCGCATATTTTAACATAACATATCCATGCATCATATCACATTCATAAGTTTCAAAAAAATCGAGTCTCATATTCTTTCTCTCCTCTCTGTCCCAGTTAAAGTGGCCCGACGACCACGCCCACAGCCATCTCGCACGTACAACACTCGAGCAAACAAGAAAAAGAGAATGGACCAAGTTGAACAAGAGAACGTTGAGCTCCATGGGGAAGTGACAACGCTCCGGGCTGAAGTAGAAAAGCTAACCGCCATGGTGACATCGTTGGTGGCTGCGCAGAATCGGCCACTAACCCCTCCTCCTCAAGCTACAGTCATTTCTGAAATTGTCTCTGCCCCGGTTCCAGTGGTACCCGTCAACGCACATCCGCACGTCATGCCCGAAGGTTATCCTTGGGGCATGCCTATGAATTTTAATGAAGGGCTTCGACCCCAAGTTCCCGAGGTCCCCACTCCTACTTTGCCACATGCTACTGTTGTTCCCCAACCTGGGACGACTCTTCCTCAAGTTACTATGTGTGTCCCTCAGTCAACTATGACCATTCCAGCTTCCGTAGCTAACACCGTTCCTTATGTGAACGAACAAGTCTATCATGCGGAGGATCCAGAGACTTATGGCCGTATGGATAATCTTCAGGATCAGTTTGATAAGATGCAGCTCGAGATTAAGGCCCTTCGTGGGAAGGATTTGTTCGGCAAAAATGCCCATGACCTTTGCTTGGTACCAAACGTTAGGATCCCACCTAAGTTTAAGGTCCCCGAGTTTGAGAAGTACAAAGGAAATTCCTGCCCTCAGAGCCACCTGGTAATGTACGCGCGAAAGATGTCTACTCAAACAGACAATCATCAGTTACTAGTCCACTACTTTCAGGATAGCTTGACAGGTGCCGCTTTGAAGTGGTACATGGGCTTAGATGGTGCCAAGATCCAAACATTCAATGATTTGGGCGAAGCTTTTGTCCGTCAATACAAATACAATCTAGACATGGCTCCAGATAGAGACCAACTTCGAGGTATGTCTCAAAAAGATAAAGAGAGTTTCAAAGAATATGCTCAGCGATGGAGAGAGATTGCCGCTCAGATTTGTCCACCACTAGAAGAAAAAGAAATGACCAAGATTTTCCTGAATACTCTTGATTCATTTTACTATGAACGAATGATTGCTAGTGCACCCAGTGATTTCACTGAGATGGTAAACATGGGGATGCGACTTGAAGAAGGGGTCCGACAAGGACGATTGGTCAGAGAAAGTGTTCCGGTCAACAGTACGAAAAGGTTTGGGAGTAACTTTGCAAGGAGAAAGGAGTCAGAAGTAAGTATGGTGGCCCATGGACAGCATCAACGGCCGTATATGGGTTACCAACATGTTGCAGCTGTCTCACCAGTGCCTCAAAACCCGCCTTACCAGCCACAAATGACCCAAAGACCACCTTCGCACTATCCACCACTTTATCAACAAACATATCCTCAACAACCATACCCACAGCAACCACAAATTCGACCACAAACTCCCCAACAACCCTACAATTATCCCAATCGTACCCAGAGAAATCCATCATTTGACCCCATACCCATGAAATATGCCGACCTACTCCCCGCCTTACTCGCCAAAAATTTTGTCCAGACGAGGCCACCTCCACCTGCGCCAGCAGTACTACCTACTTGGTACCGTAGTGACCTAACTTGTGCCTTCCATCAAGGGGCCCCTGGCCATGATGTAGAACGTTGTTACGCTTTCAAAAAAGCTGTTCAAGAATTAATCCATAATAAAGTGCTGTCCTTCAAGGATGAAAATCCTAACGTCCGAAACAATCCGCTGCCCAATCACGGGTCCTCTGTCCATTTTATCCAAAGTTGCCAAGAAACAAGCACCATTCTCAGTGTAAAGGATATCAAAACCCCGTTGGTGCCCATTCACAGTAAAATGTGTGAAGCAAAGTTGTTTAGCCATGATCATGCAACTTGTGAGGAATGTTTGAAGAATCCTCAAGGTTGTTCCCGAGTTCAGGAGGACATACAAAGGTTGATGGATAAAGGAGAATTGGTAGTCACAAAAAAGAGCGAGGATGTTTGCGTCATAGTGCCGGAATTCAATGTCTCTGACCGTCTCGAGATGATATATAATAGTGGAGAACCCACAGTTACCCCGCTAGTGATCTGCTTGCCAGGGCCTATGCCATATACGTCCCTGAGAGCTGTGCCATATAGATATGATGCCACCATGTTGCAGAATGGGGTGGAAACACCTATTCCTCCTTTGATATCCGTGGACAATATTGCAGATAATAGCAAAATACTGAGGAGTGGGCGTATTCTTCCGGGAGTTGTTCAAGGAAAGACCGGTAGTCCTGTTGAAAAAACACAAATTCCTAACTCTAGTGGGACTGGTGAAAGGGTGTATGAAGACTCAGATGAAATTTTGAAAATGATCAAGAGAAGTGAGTATAAGATCGTGGATCAATTACTACAAACCCCTTCCAAGATTTCAATTTTATCCCTCTTAATGAATTCTGATGCGCACAGAGATGCACTAATGAAAGTCTTGGACCAGGCATATGTCGACCATGACGTAACCTTGGGCCAATTTGGTAGCATAGTGGGGAATGTCACAGCCTGCAATAACTGAGTTTCAGCGACGAGGAACTCCCTGAAAAAGGAAAGGATCATAACTTAGCATTACATATCTCGGTAATTTGTAAATCTGATGCCTTATCCAATGTGTTGGTGGATACCGGGTCATCTTTGAATGTAATGTCCAAGTTTACTCTCGACAAGATCGCATACTGTGGTGCGCCTTTGAGGTCGAGTGCATTAATCGTGAAAGCCTTCGATGGGTCAAGAAAATCAGTAATCGGTGAAATAGACCTACCCATTTCAGTTGGTCCCTATGAGTTCCAAATTACCTTTCAAGTCATGGATATTCAAGCTTCTTATAGTTGTTTGTTGGGACGACCATGGATTCACGAAGCGGGGGCGGTGACTTCCACACTTCACCAAAAGCTGAAATTTGTGCGGGAAGGAAAATTGGTGATTGTGAATGGAGAGGAAGCTTTATTGGTGAGTCATTTGTCGGCTTTTTCTTATATCAGTGCTGATGTTAGGGACGGTACGTCTTTCCAGGGGCTTTCTATTGAAGAGAAAAGGTCGAAAAAGGGGAAAACATTTATGTCTTCTGCAAAAGATGCGCAAAGGGAAGTACAACAAAGGTCACATCTGAAATGGGGGAAGTTATTACAAATGCCAGAAAGAAGACACATGGAGGGTCTGGGTTCTGCTCCGTCTACAGGAACGACCAATTCAAATAAGGGTACTTTCGTCAGTGCCGAACCGATTCACACTCCACCAGAAACTAATGCTATCATTGAAGACAAAGTTGAAGAAGAGCAGCCTTCTTTCGTGATTCCAGGAGGAATTTGCCGCAATTGGGTCGTTGTTGATGTCCCTTCTGTCACTCCTCTATCTAAGTAATATGTTTGTCTATTTTTGTTTTCCAAAAAAAATCCTTTTGTCCTGCCCAAGGCAAAAGCGAACGCATGTGGGGCTTTGTTTTGAGCTTCAAGTATTTTAATGAAATTGTCGTTTTTATCATGACTTTTGTTTTTGTTTTCTTTTTATTCTGGAAAATGGTAACACAAAAAACCAAAGTATATATTTTATTTTCCTTCTACTTCCTAGCTTTTAATCATTTTCCAAAAAGGTTTGCATTCTTTTATTTAATAAAATCAATCATAAATCACATGCAGATTAAGCATCAATGAACCCGTTGAACACAATGTTCCTAGGCCCTCTCCCAACTTTGAGTTCCCTGTTTACGAGGCTGAAGAGGAAGAGGATGAAGGGATCCCTGATGAGATCAAACGACTATTAGATCAAGAGAAGAAAGTCATTCAGCCTCATGAGGAAGATGTGGAGTTAATTGATTTAAGTTCCGGAGAAGGAAAGAAAGAAATCAAGATTGGGGCATCCTTAGAAGCATATGTCAAGGAAAGGGTGATCGTTTTACTCAGAGAATATGTTGACATCTTCGCCTGGTCATATCAGGATATGCCCGGTTTAGATCCCGAAATTGTGGAACATCATTTGCCTCTGAAGCCAGAATGTCCTCCGGTAAAGCAAAAGTTAAGAAGAACTCATCCGGATATGGCCCTCAAGATCAAAGAAGAAGTACAAAAACAAATTGACGCTGGTTTTCTTATTACATCAGAATATCCTCAGTGGTTGGCTAACATAGTACCGGTTCCAAAGAAGGACGGCAAAGTCAGAATGTGTGTTGATTACAGAGATTTGAACAAAGCTAGTCCGAAAGATGATTTTCCTTTGCCTCACATTGATGTATTGGTTGATAACACAGCTAAATCCAAGGTTTTCTCCTTCATGGATGGTTTCTCCGGGTACAATCAGATCAAGATGGCAGTTGAAGATAGAGAGAAGACCGCTTTCATTACACCTCGGGGCACTTTATGTTACAAAGTAATGCCTTTTGGTCTAACAAATGCGGGTGCTACTTATCAAAGGGGCATGACCACCCTTTTTCATGACATGATGCACAAAGAGATTGAGGTATATGTAGATGATATGATTGTCAAATCGGGTACTGAAGAAGAGCACGTGGAGTATTTATCGAAAATGTTTCAAAGGTTGAGGAAATATCGTCTCCGTTTAAATCCCAATAAATGTACTTTTGGTGTTAGATCCGGAAAGCTACTGGGATTCATTGTTAGTCAAAAGGGTATCGAGGTAGATCCAGACAAAGTCAGAGCCATCAGAGAAATGCCAGCTCCACAAACAGAAAAGCAAGTTAGAGGTTTCCTGGGTCGACTAAATTATATCTCCAGATTCATCTCCCATATGACTGCCATATGTGGGCCGATTTTCAAATTGCTTCGCAAAAATCAAGGGATTGTTTGGACAGAGGACTGTCAGAAAGCTTTTGACAGTATCAAAGAGTATTTAATGGAACCTCCGATCCTTATCCCTCCAGTTGAAGGAAGACCGCTCATCATGTATTTAACCGTGCTAGAGGAATCTATGGGTTGTGTGCTGGGGCAACAGGATGAAACCGGTAGAAAAGAGCACGCAATCTATTATTTGAGTAAGAAATTCACAGATTGTGAATCTCGATACTCCATGCTTGAGAAGACTTGTTGTGCTTTGGCTTGGGCTGCCAAACGTCTCCGGCATTACTTGATTAATCATACTACTTGGTTGATATCCAAAATGGATCCAATTAAGTACATTTTTGAGAAGGCAGCTCTAACCGGAAGAATTGCCCGTTGGCAGATGTTGTTATCCGAATACGATATTGAGTACCGTACCCAAAAGGCAATCAAGGGTAGTATTCTTGCTGACCATTTGGCTCACCAACCAATTGAAGATTACCAGCCAATCAAGTTTGATTTTCCAGATGAAGAGATCATGTATTTGAAGATGAAGGATTGTGATGAACCGGTGTTTGGCGAGGGGCCAGATTCTGAATCCCAGTGGGGTTTGATATTTGATGGGGCCGTTAACCTCTACGGTAGTGGAATTGGGGCAATCATTGTTACCCCTAAAGGTGCTCACATTCCTTTCACTGCGAGATTACAATTTGAATGTACTAACAATATTGCAGAATATGAAGCTTGCATCATGGGCATTGAAGAAGCTATTGACTTAAGGATCAAAAACATCGACATTTATGGAGACTCAGCTCTTGTGATTAATCAGATCAAAGGAGAATGGGAGACTCGCCATGCTGGTTTGATTCCTTACAGAGATTATGCAAGACGGTTGTTAACTTTCTTCAATAAAGTGGAGCTACATCACATTCCTCGTGACGAGAATCAAATGGCCGATGCTTTGGCCACTCTATCTTCAATGTACCGAGTTAATCGCCGGAACGAGATACCAACCATCAGTATTCGGTGCCTTGAGAGACCAGCATATGTGTTTGCAACCGAGGAAGTGGTGGATGACAAGCCTTGGTTTCATGATATCAAGATGTTCCTTCAGAAGCAAGAATATCCCCCTGGGGCATCTAGCAAAGACAAAAAGACTCTGAGAAGGTTGTCCAGTAGTTTCTTCCTGAATGATGAGGTGTTATACAAAAGGAATTTTGATATGGTCCTGCTGCGGTGTGTGGACAAACATGAGGCTGATCTATTGATGCATGAAGTACATGAAGGTTCATTCGGAACCCATCCTAATGGACACACAATGGCCAAGAAAATGTTAAGAGTCGGCTACTATTGGTTGACAATGGAGTCTGATTGTTACAAACATGCCAGGAAATGCCATAAATGTCAGATTTATGCGGATAAGATACATCTACCGCCAACTTTTCTGAATGTTCTCTCTTCTCCTTGGCCGTTCTCCATGTGAGGTATCGACATGATTGGTCGGATTGAACCAAAGGCTTCCAACGGCCATCGTTTCATCTTAGTGGCTATTGATTACTTCACCAAGTGGGTTGAGGCGGCGTCTTATGCCAATGTGACCAAGCAGGTGGTCGTACGTTTTATCAAGAACCATATTATCTGCCGTTATGGTGTTCCTAACAAGATTATTACAGATAATGGGACAAATTTGAATAACAAAATGATGAAAGATCTGTGTGACGAGTTCAAGATTGAGCATCATAATTCATCTCCTTACCGGCCTCAGATGAATGGCGCAGTTGAAGCTGCAAATAAGAACATCAAGAAGATCGTGCAGAAAATGGTGGTCACTTACAAAGATTGGCATGAAATGTTACCTTTTGCTTTACATGGATACCGTACTTCAGTTCGTACTTCGACAGGGGCAACCCCTTTCTCTTTAGTATACGGCATGGAAGCAGTACTCCCCGTAGAGGTTGAAATCCCATCAATGAGAGTCTTAATGGAAACTGAGTTGGCCGAGGCCGAATGGTGCCAAAATATATATGACCAATTGAATTTAATTGAGGATAAACGCATGGCGGCTTTATGTCATGGACAGTTATATCAGAGAAGAATGAAACAGGCTTTTGACAGGACGGTTCGGCCTCGTGAGTTCCGTGAAGGTGACCTTGTGCTCAAAAAGATTTTGTCCTTTCAGCCGGATTCTAGGGGCAAGTGGACGCCTAATTATGAAGGCCCGTATGTTGTCAAAAGAGCTTTTTCTGGTGGTGCTATGACTCTTGCAACCATGGATGGTGATGAGCTCCCTCGTCCTGTGAATGCCGATGCAGTCAAGAAATACTTTGTCTAAAAAATAAAAGAACAGCTCGCTAAGTTGAAAACCCGAAAGGGCGGCTTAGGCAAAAATGAGCGTCTCGGTGGGCTGAAAACCCGAAAGGGCGGTCCAGGCAAAAATTAGAGACATAAACAGAAAATAATATCCTGATAGGTCGAAAACCTGAAAAGGCGATCTATGCAAAAGTTAAGGAATAAGACAAGTAACTGCATCGGATCAGGCATCACTTGCTCAGAGTACCTCGATTGACAGAATATCTTTGGCTTACAACATTTTAGACTGCAAATTCAAAGTTGTTAGGGAGAATAGCGATCATTGTGTTTAACGTACCTTTCCCACCCAATTACCATTTTTCATCTTTGTAACGATCTGTGGGGTTGTGCTTTTCGCCAATTGCCACTCTTTTAATCAAATTCGAGCCTGTGCCCTCTATTTGGAATTCAAATTTATTTGCAATTTTGTTTCTCCCTCTCTCAATTTAAAGTACTTGAAGCAAAAACTCAAAAAAATAATTTAAAGTTTTTAGTAGTTCTTTTTTTTTTTTTTTTTTTTTTTGAAAAATATAAATGACAAACATATTTCTTAGATTCATGAGTCATACAAGCATATATCAACATTGTTCCGAAAGCAGACAGATTCAACAAGGCAAATATGGTCATTGCTAAAAAGCTCGCTAAGTTGAAAACCCGAAAGGGCGGCTTAGGCAAAAATGAGCGTCCCGGTGGATTGAAAACCCGAAAGGGTGGTCCAGGCAAAAATTAGGGGCAAAACAAAAAAAGAAATATATTCCCGGTGGATTGAAAACCTGAAAGGGCGGTCCAGGCAAAAGTTAGGGATTTCAAAAAAAAGGGAGAAAAAGCAAAAAGAAAAAACAACATGACTGTTGAAACAAGACCATGAGAAAATATTCGGTTTCAGTGTACAAAATGGCGACTTCTGCCAGACCTCTGACCGATGGGCTTTACCCCAAGAAGCAATCACTCTTAACATGGATTGACACACCATACCGGGTTTTACCCCGAGGATTTGATTTATTTCACCTGTGAGGGGTGCTGTCCCCAGTGGAGAACTATTGAGTGGTTGTACGGATACGTCGGCCCAATGCTCATTTTATCTGATCAAGCTTTTTGTCTCATCCAGTCGTGTACAAATATCATTTAATCATACAAATACAAGCTTCATAACAATCATTCATACATACACATACATGCATACATACAATCATATATACATTTATACATACATACATACATACATACATAACAATCATTCACATATGTGTACATACATTCATATTTACATACAACTTGCGAACAAAATCATTCATACCTACTGCATTGACGATCATGTATCTTGCTTCATAGATCAAAAAAAGAGTCATCCCCAGTGTATCTGGTCCAGAGATGTCTCTATCATTCATACAAAAAAGAGTCATCCCCAGTGTATCTGGTCCAGAGATGTCTCCATCAATCATAAATCACAAAAAAAAGAGTCATCCCCAGTGAGTCTAGTCCAGAGATGTCTCCATCAATCACACATTACAAAAAGAGTCATCCCCGGTGAGTCTGGTCCAGAGATGTCTCCATCAAACGTATTTCAAGTAGCAGATTTTGCAAACAATCAACTGCAAACTTACAGTTAATTTCCCCAAAAGAAGTCATCTCCAGTGTGTCTGGTCCAGACAAATACATATTCTTGTCATGTCTCGCTCTCCCACAATGACAACAGACAATTTATTTCCTCGTTGTGTCCTTACCATCCCAAAATGTTGGTAAACACTGCCTTTACTTGTCCTTACCATCCCACAATGTTGGTGGACACTGTCTTTATTTCTGTCCGTACACAGGACTTTATTGCTTTCTGTCTTTACTTCTGTCCGTACACAAGACTTTATCTGCTTATGTCCGCACACAGGACTTTATTGCTTTCCGTCTTTACTTCTGTCCATACACAGGACTTTATCGCTTTCAGTCTTTACTTCTGTCCGCACACAGGACTTTATCTGCTTATGTCCACACACATGACTTTATCGCTTTCAGTCTTTACTTTTGCCCGTAAAAAGAAAAAGATGATTTTTGATGATGTTTTTGTTTTGATTCGACGATGGAAGAGACATAAATACAGAGTACACCATTTTTTGACCGGACCAAACTATAAAATGCTATGATATGATGTTATGAATGTTGCTCATGAATGTTATATTTACAAAGTGTTTGAATGCAATGAAGATTATTTGACAGAAGTGATGAAGACAGAAAGCGATAAAGTCCTGTGTACGGGCAAAAGTAAAGACTGAAAGCGATAAAGTCCTGTGTGTGGACATTTTAAAATACCTCATTTTTATTCTTTTGTATTTATCTTATTATTAGTATTATTATTATTATTATTATTATAAAAAAACAAAAAAAAATAATAAACAAATTGGAAAGAAGCAGCACGTGCTGCATCTTTCAATTCCCACTTCTTCTTTTTTTTTATTTTTGTTTTTATTATTATTATTAATTATTTATTTAATTCTGTCCTTTTTTTTATTAATTAAAAAAAAATCAAAAAAAGGTCCAAAGTCAACTTCTTCTTTTCTGCAGAAAAACAGAAAGTACAGTACTTGTTTGTCCAAAATCCAGTCTTTGTTCCCTCTTTTGATTCTCTTTTCAAACCCAAGATCTGTATATAGTGAACAGAACCCTTAATGAACAGGACACGAAAAAATTTGCTCAGCAGCAGCCAAACAAACCGTAATTTTTTCTAAATCTGAGAAAACACCAAAAAAAATCCAAACCCAAAAACACAGAACCAAAAAAATATCCAAAAAATAATTAAACAAAAAAAGAAACAGAACCATCATCTTCATCATCATCCATCGTCCTCAAACAACAACAAAACCAAATCCAGAAAACCCAAACCGAAATCATCAAAACCATTCTTTTACCATCACAAATTCAAAAAAACGAAACAGAACAAAAAACATAGAGAATAGAAAAAGGTTGGAGCTTTTTTTTCCTTTCTCTTTTTTTCGATCTAGAACATTTGGTTAGGATTTTGGGATTTTTGGGTTTAGATCTAGGCTTAGAATAAAGAATAGAAGGTTTTTGGTAAAAAAAAAATTGATTTTGAAATTTTTTTGGGCTTTTGGCCGGCGGAGCCGCCGCCGGAATCGCTCCGGCGTGGCGGCGTCTCGCCGGAAGGGATGAAGATTCATCCCTTGTTCATCCTTGAGGATGAACCCTAGCAGAGTAGGGAGAAGAAGAGAGAAAGGCAGTTCGGCTGAGAGAGAGAAAGAATGAGGAAAAATGAGAGTTTTTTTGGGTTTTGGGTATTTATACCCTGACCCAATCAGGTGCGGGCTGGTGCATGACCTTATAGTGCACTAGCGCACCAAGAACCCCTTAGATCTGATCCAACGTCCATGATCAACCTCTCCTGTGATCAAATCAGGGACGTCTGATCCATCAGACGGCCAGAATTGATCCTGGTTTTTTTGTTTGTTTTTTACACAGATGGGCCCTTGTTTGGGCTGGGCCTTACAGTTTTGCTGCTTTTTACACCCCCTGTTTATTTCGTTTTCATGTTCACACCCCCTGTTTTAATTTTATTTTTATTTTTTTTAGCTTATGAGATAAGTGCTTTTGGCATAAGCTAAACATTTAGCTTTTATTTTAGCCAATCAAGTATGATGTTGAAGCTTATTTTATTTTCCTATTTATTTGATATTTAAAAGTTGTTAATATTACTTTATGTCTTTATTTATTTTTAGCTAATTTTATTTTTTAAGCTTATGAGATAAGTGCTTTTGGCATAAGCTATTTTAGCTTTGTTTAGCCTTGTAAAGCATGATGTCGAGGTTTATTTTCATTGTCTTAGTTTCGTATTTATTTATTTATGCTATTTATCCATTGCATATCATATTTATTTCATTACATCGATTTATTCATCATTTTTTTACCTTTATCTTATTATCGTAACATTGAGTATTTATCGCTTATTAATTGCCATTTACTTTTGCTCTTGAATTTAGGATGTAAATAGGCCAAATGTAAACTCTAAATAAAAGTGCATAGCATACCCCGTCTCTTGCATCATTTCATATTTATTTTCTTGCAAAGATTTTAGAGTGTGATTAGGCCAATGTACTCATAAATGAAAAATTGCATTTCATGCATATTTATTTTTTTTTTTTATCGCATTCCGTCCATATGCGTAATTTTAAATTCCGAGGGAAAAGGCGTCGCTTTGATCAAAATATCATTGCGAATTGTCTCCACGTTTAATTTATTAGTTATGACGTTTTAGGTTAGTGTCATTTTGCTCGCGTAACCATTACCTATTTTCTTCTCAAAAAATGAGGTCAAAACCTCTTTCAAAAAATACATAATTATTTTCTTTTCGAAATATCATGGAAACACAAAATTTTTCATCAAACATTTCTATCAAAAACCTTGGAATTCAAACCAAGTGTTCTTTTATCGCAAAAACCTTGGAATTCAAACCAAGTGTTATTTTTCTCGTTAAAACCTTGGAATTCAAACCAAGTGTTCTTTTTCTTACAAAAACCTTGGAATTCAAACCAAGTGTCTTTTATCACTCAAACCTTTTCTCAATAAACCTTGGATTTTAAACCAAGTGTCCGCGTCTTATTTCTTAATCAAACTTCAATCAATTTAACCATATAGACTTTTTTTTTCACAAATTAACATCAATCAAACTCACATTTTGCCACTTTTGGTTTTTGGTCTTTAAAACCATTTTCAAAACCTTAAAATCAAAACAAACAAATTTACTCGGCTTTTTACCCCGAACTACGGTGGTTTGATCCCTCGGGTACGTAGGCATGAGACTTGTCTCTCCAATCAATAAAATCAACAAAAACATTTTTTCCTTTTCCATCACTTTAAACCTTTTCTCGATCACTACTTTAATTCCTATACTTATACATTTTCCTAAGCAATTAAAATAAAGCGCATAGATAGAAATAAAAACAAGAGGTTCCTATAGAGTACTATAGATACTTAGGGTGCTAATACCTTCCCTTCGTATAACCAACCCCCGAACCTTGTTCTCTAAAAAATAGGGTTTTTTCGAACTTTTTCCCTTTCCCTCGGATAAATTAAAGATCGGTGGTGGAATATTAAATTGCGATTCGAAGTTAATTAATAACTCGATATCCAAAAATCACCGCGACACATACTAATCTTGACTTGGTCATACCAATCATTTCCATACACTTCCAGCCCTTCACTTTTGATTCCTATCAGACTTCCAATGACACAGGGATCCACCACAAGTTCAACATCCTTGATGTTATATGTGATCATGTCTTTTTCTGGAAAACCTTGGGCGTTGAAGTAGAAGGCTTGGACCAAGAGAGGGTAAACTGTTTCCTTGATGTGAAAGAAACTCTTTCATTCAAAAGGTTCCACAAACATGACTAGATCAACTCCTCCAATGGATAACTCAGCAAAATTATATAACCTTGACACTGCTACAGGTTTGGTTTTCCAATACTTGTCAAAAATCTCTTCATCTTCAGGTTGTATGAGAGGAGCAGGCAACAACTTCGCCTTTGATTTCTTCAAATTGATCTTTTTCTTTGTTCTTGGAGCCTTGGCAGCAGTCTCAACCTTCTTCTTCTTTGGAGTTGGAGTTTTCTTTGGCTTGACAGGTTCAGACTTTGTAGATGTAACTGGCTAAAGTTCAAAGTCATCAATCTCCTTATCCAAGAGATCAATCTCAGAGTCAGATTGATCTAGAACATGAACTGTGGTGTCCACCACAGGTTTCTTGCCGGCACCAGACATTATTCTTGATGACCTTCTAATTTTGGAGGAATCAAAAGACTTGGATTTCTTCATTTTAATAAGAACAGGTGGAGAGTCCTTTGGACTTGGTATTGTAGCAGTAGGGGATGGAGAATCCTCTTCATTTTCTGGATTTGGTGATTGTTTGGGTGAATCAACAGGTGATGATGGTTGATTTTGAGTGAGATTGATGGGTGAATTTTCTGGAGATTCAGATTGTGAAGGTTGGAAAACAGTGTTTGGAGAAGTTTGAGGATTTGGGGGAATTTCAACAGTATTTTGCATGTTAGTGGTGACAGGTGAGGATTGAATTTCTGGAGTGGCCTCACGTTCTGAGAATGATTTGTGAGACTCAGAGGCGGTTTCATAGGATGATGATGATGATGATTTTGGAGTAGGTGATTTTGGGGGTGATGGAGATCGTGGTGGAGAAGATGAAACTGAAGGGTTTTTGGTTCGTGGGACCTTTCTACCACCAGCATTTTTAGTTCTAGCCATTTGAGTAAATCTGAGTTTGAGATTAGTTAATGGAAGTTGAGAGATTTGAGAGATTTTTAAAAGGAAAAATCAGAAACTTGGGAAGAGAAAGATGATAGAGTAGGTGTACTTGTGAATAGTATAGCTTAGTACTTTGGTTCTCTCAAAAGCGTGGGAAAGAGACAGAGAGAGAAAAGAAACCGTTACCCAATGAATGAGGAGAGAGGGAAGCCCAAATCAATTTTGCCATAAAAGCCATGTTCATAAGCCCATTTAAAGCAAAAGACTGTTATTTGTTTTGTCATACTTCAGCGCAGTATTCAGAGAACGTTCTCTGAACGGTCTCCCAGATACATAAACAAGCATACATCAAGTAGGATTGGGATTTTTGATGATTTTCAATTTTTCTTTGATAAAATTAAAACGATCCTCAACCAATGGTTTAGTAAAAATATCAGCAAGCTGATTTTCAGTATCCACAAAAACTAATTCCACATCCTTTTTGTTAACATGATCTCTAATAAAATGATGCTTGATTTCAATATGTTTTGATCTTGAATGTTGAATAGGGTTTTTAGACAAATTAATAGCACTAGTGTTATCACATAAAATTTTGATACATGTGTACCTTAGTGAGAAATCCTCAAGTTGATTTTTGATCCATATGACATGAGAACAACAATTTGATGCAGCAACATATTCTGCTTCAGTGGTTGAAAGTGCAATGGTGTTTTGTTTTCTGCAACACCAACTTACCAATGCTTCTCCAAGGAATTGACATGCTCCACTTGTGCTTTTTCTCTCAATTTTATCCCCAGCATAGTCAGCATCACAATATGCTTGTAAATCAAAGTGTAATCCCTTTTTGTACCATAACCCTACATCAGGTGTTCCTACAAAGTATCTAAAAATTCTTTTGACTGCAGTTAAGTGTGATTCTTTTGGAGATGTTTGAAATCTAGCACAAAGACCAACTGCAAACACTATGTCAGGTCTGTTGGCAGTTAAATAGAGGAGAGATCTATATTGTTTTCAGAAACATCTTTTCCTTTTTCATCTTTGTCCAAACTTGTAGATGGATGCATTGGAGTTGACATGATCTTGGATTCATTCATCTTGTATTTCTTGAGAAGATCATTTACATATTTTTCTTGACTGATAAAAATTCCATCTTCTTGTTGCTTGATTTGCAAGCCAAGAAAGAAACCAAGTTCTCCAATCATGCTCATCTCAAATTCACTTTGCATAAGGTTAGAAAAATCTTCACACATTTTTTCATTAGTAGCACCAAAGATAATATCATCAACATACACTTGTACAATAAGTAAATTATGCTTTTCATTTTTTGTAAAAAGTGTAGTATCAATTTTTCCTCTAGAAAAACCATTTTCAAGTAAGAAAGTGCTTAATCTGTCATACCAAGCTCTTGGGGCTTGTTTAAGTCCATAAAGAGCTTTGGTAAGTTTATAAACATGATTTGGTTTATGCTTATCAACAAAACCAGGAGGTTGATGCACATAAACTTCCTCATTTAAAAATCCATTTAAAAAGGCACTTTTTACATCCATTTGAAAAAGTTTGATACATTTATGTGATGCATATGCAAGCAGTATTCTAATAGCTTCTAACCTGGCTACAGGAGCAAAAGTTTCATCATAATCAATTCCTTCTTGTTGATTATAACCTTGTGCTACAAGTCTTGCCTTATATCTGACAACCTTACCATTTTCATCAAGTTTGTTTCTAAAGACCCATCTTGTTCCAATAATTGAATGATCTTTTGGAAGTGGTACCAAATTCCAAACTTCATTCTTCTCAAATTGATGTAGTTCTTCTTTCATAGCCTCAATCCAGGATTCATCAATGATTGCTTCATTTATGGATCTTGGTTCAATTTGGGAGATCAATCCCAGATTGGTCTCTACATCCTACAAGGCTTTTCTGGTTCTAACACCATCTTCTGTATTACCAATAATTTGATCAGGAGGATGATAACCAAAAATTCTCCATGTCTTTAGTGGTCCTTGAGATGTTAGATTTTCATCTGAATCATGATTTTGTGCTATGACTGGTTCATCTACTTCATCATCAGTGATGTGCACAGTTGGTTGATCTTCAAATTCATCAAATTTCACATGCATGCTTTCCTCTATAGTTTGAGTTCTCAAATTGTAGATTCTTTAAGCTTTTGAGGTCAGAGAGTATCCTAAGAATATTCCCTTGTCTGACTTTGAATCAAACTTACCTAAGTTGTCTTTGATATTCAAAATGTAACAAAAACATCCAAATATATGAAAATAAGAAATACTAGGTTTTCTGCCTTTCCAAAGTTCATAAGGTGTTTTGTTTAAAACTTTTCTAATGGTGACTCTGTTTAAAATATAGCAAGAGGTGTTAATGGCCTCAGCCCAAAAATACTTTTCCACATTTGATTCATGAATCATTGTTCTTGCCATTTCTTGCAAAGTTCTATTTTTCCTTCCATTTTGTTGGGGAGTTCTTGGACAAGAAAAATTATGAGAGATTCCATTATTATCAAGGAATGATTCAAAGAGAGAATTTTCAAATTCTCCTCCATGATCACTTCTCATAGAGATAATATTGATACCTTTCTCATTTTGAACTCTCAAGCAAAAAGTTTTAAAAGCTTCTAAAGAGTCATCTTTATGTTTTAAAAATAACACCCAAGTGAATCTTGAAAAATCATCTATTATGACAAAGCCATAATTTTTGCCACAAAGACTTGTAGTTTTGACAGGTCCAAATAAATCTATGTGAAGTAACTCAAGAGGTTTTTTTGTGGAAATAAATTCTTTTGGTTTAAAACTGCTTTTGACTTGTTTCCCTCTTGTGCATGATTCACATACTTTATCTAGATCAAAACTAATCTTAGGCAACTATGCAAAAAAAAAAAAACTAATCTTAGGCAAACCTCTAACTAGATCAAAACTAATTTTATTTGACATAGTCTTCATGCTTACATGACCAGCCCTCTTGTGCCAAATCCATTTGTCTTTTTCAAGAGAGACAAAGCATGACTCAGGAGGTAGTTCATCTAAGTATAACACATAAACATTCTTTATCCTTGATCCATTAAAAAGGACTTTATTAGATGAAGACTGTTTTATTTCACATGAGTCTGATTTAAAACCAACTTCAAAGCCATTGTCACACAATTGACTTATGCTTATTAAGTTATGTTTTAAGCCATCCACATAGTGAACATTCTCAATCTTAGCAGAGTCAGACTTACCAATTGTATCTATACCTTTGATGCTAGGCTTCTCATTGTTTCCAAAGGTGACTGATCCACCTTCTCTTGTTTCAAATGACAGAAAGCTGTTCCTATCTCCTGTCATATGTCTTGAGCATCCACTGTCCAAGTACCAAGGCCTTTTCTTGACTGCTAGAAGGCATTCCTACATTTGAGTTTAATATGTTTTTAGGTACCCACAATTTCTTGGGTCCTTGAATGTTAGTCTCAATATTCTTATAAGGGATCTTCTAAGAATAAGATGATCTCTTATAAGGTGTTCTCTTATAGACATCTCTTCTGAGAGTGTTTAGAGAATGTCTATGTACAGGTTTTCTAAAATTTCTGTTTCTGAGACTGTTCTGAGAATGTTCTGGTTTTCTATAGAAAACTTGTTTTCTTGCTTTCTTTTTGAAACAGAAGGCTTCAAGATATCCATCCTTGTGACATAAATCACATTTGTATTTTTGAAAATTCTTTTCTTTATATGGAATGAGACATTTTTCATATAGCTTTCTGTTCTGATAAGGATTATGTCCTAAACCAGATTTATCATAAAATCCAATTTGTGATCCCAAAATATTTTCAAAAGTTGTAGTAGTGTCAATAAACTTTGTTAAATCATTTTCCAATTTTGAAATAGTCTTTTTCAAAATACTATTTTCTTTTATTACCTCAGAACATTCTTTTTTATCATTTCTAAGAATTTCAAACCTTTTAGAAAGTTCTGTGTGAGCAGTTTGCATACCTTTGATAACTTCACTTTTAAGACTGCTTTCTTTCTTAAATTCATCTTTTTCTTTTGTTAATACAGTAATCTCATCTCTTAGTTTAGCATTTTTTTGATTTAAGATTTGAGTGTCATATAGTAAGTTATCAAAGAGATGTTCAGTTTTTTGACAAGATGAACAAGGATCAAGTGTTACCTCTTCTGCATTTGAGTGTGTCATGAGACATACATTTGCTTCTTGTTCTTCATCTTCTGATTGTGCTTCTTCCAGATCATCCCAAGTAGCCATCATGGATTTCTTTTTGAAGAATGGCTTCTTCTATTTGTTCTTTGGACAATCATTTTTGTAATGACCAAATTGATTGCATCCATAACATTGTATTTTGCTTAGATCCACTTCTGGTTTAGCTCCATTCCTTTTGGGTTGAAAATTCTTCTTGAGTTGATTTCTTCTTGTCATCAATCTCTGAATTCTTCTTGATAGAAATGCTAATTCCTCTTCATCATCTTCTTGAAGTGATTCTTCATTTTCAAAAGTGTTTCATCTTTCTGAGAGCATTCTCCAGATTGAGTTTCAAGAGCAATCATCTTCCTTTTTGGTTTATCTTCTTGAAGGACAGAGTCATGAGCTTTTAATGATCCAATAAGATCTTCTAGTGATGCTTTAGTGAGATCTTTTGCCACTGTGATGGCAGTGACTATTGGTCTCCAAGTCTTTGGTAAACATCTAAGAATTTTTCTTATTCTTTCATGAGTAGTATATGTTTTTCCCAAAGAGTTGAGTTCATTTATGATGCTTGTGAATCTACCATACATCTGATCTATGGTTTCTTCTTCCTTCATTTCAAACAGTTCAAATTTTCTCACTCCAATGTCTATTCTTGTTTCTTTGACACTGTTGGTTCCTTCATGATGAGTTTGCAGAGTTTCCCATATTTCTTTTGCTGTTTTGCATTCCATTATTCTATCATACTCTTCCCTGCACAAAGCACTTTTAATAAACAGTTTAGCTTTAGTATTAAGGAGTACTCTATCAGCTTCTGTTGTTGTCCATTCAGCTTGAGGTTTAGGATTTGTTGAATCTTTAGCTAATGGAACATATTCTCCAACTTCCATTGAAGTAAAAAGTAACATGAAATATAAAATATACAAAAGTAACATAAGGGTATAACTGGAATATTTGAAATATTGTAGGGGTATAGAGTGAAGTAGCAAAGTTTTTCACAAGAAAGGGGGGTTTGAATTGTGAACCTTTAAAATATTTCCTATAAAAATTGTCAAACACAATATACTTCAAGAATATAATTAGATTGTTAGTTAAAACAAATATTCAAAAGTGTTGTAGTCTGGAAAACGTTCTCCCAACACTCTCTGACAGTATATATATAACTATTAAATTGTGATTTGTGTGATTTGTGATTACACGAATTAAATCAGAGTAAGGGAAGAGAATGCACACAACAATTTATCCTGGTTCACCCAAAATGCTTGGGCTAGTCCAGTCCCGACACTCCTTGTGAGATTGTCCACTAAGAGATGCTAATGATCTCAGGTTACACTTCCTTTGGTCTAGATCCAAGACCAAATAATCTTCTAAGCCCTACAAGCTTAATCTACCTCAGTAACACTGACTATGAAGGTGTCACTCAATTAGTGGTTACTTACTAACTTGAGCCAATGGTTACAATGATGAAGGATTTTGGTAATCAAAGCCTATTCACTCAATACACTATGAGAAACTTTGGAAATGGATGGATAAACTCTCAAAACACTCACTGGATATTCTGATCCTATATATATGAATTACAAATGTGAGTGAGAGAGAAAAGAAGAGCTCGTGATAAAAACTTGTATTACAAAACAAGTGTTGAAGTTGTAGTGGAAACTCTTGCTCTTCAAAGTTGTCAAGGACCTCTATATATAGATGAATGATGATCAGGGAGTCTTGGCCACGAAGTATATCCGTTGGAAGCTTGAAAATAACGGCTAGTAGCTCTGCATAATGACAGCTCAAGTATTTTGAAGAAAACTGATCAGTCTGAGATTGATCTCCAAAATTTCTTCTTCTGACTTTTGAAAGAGGAGCGTATGGATAGTTGTTGTTGAGCTGTAATGTTGCTGTATGTTGCTTAACAAACAAGTATAGCCGTTGTGCAGCTTTTGGATAACCTTTGAACAGCTGTATGCAAGCTGGTGTCACTCCAAGTGAATGTTTTCTCTTTCCAGCATTGGTCTGAGACAGTTCTCCAAAATCTGGCTGGATGAATTTCTTCCTTTTGAAGCAAAGAAGCTAGAGCACGAAAAGGCCAGCTGTTATGGATAAAAACAGCAGCTGGAGATTGTACTTGCTGTTCCAAAATGTCTTTGTTGCAAGTACATGTGTCATAGAGAAAGAGAAACAACATTGGAGAATGTTCTTTCTTTATTCCTTTAAAGTACAAGTCAATTCCAAGACTAGGTTGTGCTGTCTAATTTTCCATGGTCCATACAAGATCAGTTCCATTAATTGATAATAAAAATATCCTTGTGTCATATGCTCAATATTCACATGTTCAAACATAGAACTTGGTAAAAGTAGTAAGTTCTCTATTCATGAGAGAAATCTTTCCCTTAAATGATTTCTTGAACTGTGGAGATTTTGTGAGTGAAGCCCAAGGTAAAAGTGATCATTTGTCTTGTACATAGTTGACTTATCCATAAGTCCTTTTGCATTGATTGTGTGAAAATGATGTTTGCGCAGGTTTCAGAGATCAATATGAGACCGTTCTCCAAGCTTTTGTTTTTATCAAAATAAAAACATGATATTTGATCTAAATAGCTCAATTGTTCCTATCTTAATTAAAACACTCAAGAGCACTTGTTAGATACCAAAAAGATTAGAATTACACTAAAAAATAATTAAGAGGTTTGTTATCTTTAAAACATCAATTTGAAATTTTGCCTCAACGTTAACATAGAGATGATTGTTTGGGTAGAAAAAAAAAATTTGTGTTGTATATGTGATTTTTAACTAAGTTACTATTAGTAACCTATTTTTTCCTGATACTTTCTCATGAGTTTTTTTTTTTTATTAAAAAAAGTATTATCTACGTGCAAATGTGAAGATTAATTTCTTTAGTTTTGTAGAATTTAAATGAGCGAAAATAAAAAATCTAAGATTTTTAACGTTATTGTATGTTCGAGCTTAGGATCGAACTTATAACCTTGGCTAGAAAATATTTGTGTCGATTTATTTAAATGCTCTTGAGTTTCATATGAGCTAATAGGGAAAGATTATTTGGACATTAAAAATTATGTCAAACGTTGTATTTTGTACAAGTTATTATAAGTTGAAGGTGAGAAAAATATAAGAAAGAGAGGTTTGAATTGTGTTTTCTTTTTCTAAAAAATCCTTTTAAGTTAAAAATAGTTTGTATGAAAGATTGACTATAGAAAGAGTAGATAAAGATAGACACAAATATTTTATATTCGTTTGTCCCTTAATCTTAGCGTTACATCTAGTCCCCTCACACAAAAGAGTTTATCCACTATAATCACACAAGGTTACAATTGTTTAGACACACAATTCTAAGACTTCTTGCTTAGACACACAAGTCAGACACTTCTTTGTCTTACAACTAAGGACTTTCGCAATCAGAGTTACACAAAGATTGTTTTGTGTTTACACTTGAGACTCAAAAAGTGGTAAACGTCAATAAAGCGCAGTGTTCATAACTCTTAAGATACAAAATTTGGAAGAATATTCTAAATGTTTTTTTATATTACTTCACATAGTATAATAGTAGTTTTTTTTTTGACCTTTCATAGTATAATAGTAGTTGTGAGTTTGTATCATAGTCTTGTAAGATTAGGTTCGTTGAAGTACTTCTTCAAATGCTCATAGTATATATAGGAGAGTTGAATACAACCATTGTTTTAATCTTATGGTTGTTTTCCATTTCAAGTGCTTGTACAATTTTTCATTATCTTACAATAATACTACAATACAAGCTCACAACTATTGAAATACCCTGTGAAGCAAAAACACTTATATTTTTTTACAAAAACTTTGTATCTTAGAATATTCTAAGAGTTAAGAACATTGTGTTTTATTGAGGTTTACCACTTTTTAGTTCGGGGATCAGATCTGACATCTAATGACTTCAGTCTCCAACAAATTTATGATTATTAAAGGAAGTCCAATTTTGTTAAGAAGTAAAATGAAGTTCCTTTTCGCCTTAGGCCCCTGTTATATTAAATAAATAAATAAAATGAAAGATCAAAATTAAGTCCTTTTATAAATAAAATATATGTCTCAAATTATAAATCATTTTTTTTTTTGACGAATCAAATTATAAATCATTTGACAATACAAATGTGTTTCCTACCATTTCCTTTTTTTTTTGTTACACCTACCATTTCGTTTTCTATTTATTAATCGTTTCAATATATTCTTCTAATTTTTTTCTCATGTCATAGATGATGAAGGATAATTTTGTAAAATCACTCATAATTAATAAACTCTTCCTAGAATGAATTGTTGGAAAGAACCCAAATTCAATTTTTGGTGGATTGTCGGATCCCCTTCGCTAAAAACTAAAGTTGGTTGAAAAAGTAATCCTCTCCAATTGATTTATCTCATGCTAATTAGTTGTTTAAAGAATTAGATAATCAACTTTTACTCGTTTGTAACTTTCGTGTGATGCATTATTAGAAGGAGATCTTCAATTCCGTCAAAATTTTCTTCAGTGTAATTTCGATCTTAAATTATTTTTCTTTGCAGTGGTTTAGATCTTAAAAATAATAATTGAAAAGGTAGATATTAACACTGAACTATTCAATGGCCACATATACTATCCCAAGTAGTAATAATTATTTGTTTGACAAAAAAAAATGAAACACAAATATTTTAATTAAATAATATAAAAATAAATTACATTAAAATATTTTTCTTAATATTTCCTCTATAAGCATAAAATATATAAATCGCACACATATATATAGTCGTATACATATAGAACATTGAAACTTTTTACAGAATAACGGTTCTTGAAAAATAAATTTTTTCTCTCTTTCTCTCCCCCTAATAATTCTAGGGGAAAACATTATAGATCACCATCTTCATCCTTTTAACCTCCATAAAACACCTGAGATAGAAAATAAAAAGATGAATAGAAAACAAATCACTTAAGTCTTCATCTATGAGCAGTAATCAATGTTTAATGAATTTCATCCCATCAAATCTTGGCACAAATTTCTTTGAAGCCACAGAAGATCCATTGTTTTCTCTTTGAGCCACACCTTCCTGTATAATAAAAGTTATTTGAATTTTGAGGCTATAAATATTAAACTCCTACGAAACCAAACCATAGTATAGAAGAAAACAAGATTGGAATAACATACCTGAAGAGAAACATGAGATTGAGATGAAACAGAGACAGTGAATGCAGGGCGGAGCTATTCATACTTGAGTGCACACCCTGACTTTTAGAAAGTGCCTCTATTAATCCACTATATTCTTAACTTGAACCCCCTGGATATTTGATTTTGCACCCTGCTGCATTCAAAGACACTCACAATTTGGCTTTTGTCTTTTTACTTTTGCTGCTGTACTTTGAACATATGAACAAACTTCTGTCCCAATTTCACTTTTTTGTTGTATAAATAAATATAAATTTATCCTATTTATACTAATTCTTGAAATTTTGCTAAAGTGATCATTTTAAAACGCCAAAACACATTGGATGGAGTTGAACCAATTTCTGTCCAACATGCTTCAAAAAATGCATTAAAATCATCACTGTGTTTTGCTTACAAATTTAATATACATTACATGATGATTTATTTCTTCTATTTAATGGTATTTTAACATAAAATTAGAAAATATGCACTCCCGAGTCAACTATTTTAACCCGATTGAATCAAATCAAACTAACACGTTTTTCATTGGTTTGCTTCAAAATTGAACCGATTTTTTATTATTACTTTGGTTTTTTTTAAAAGTCGAACTAAATTGTACCTGTTACGCACTATATCGAAACCACTTTCAATTTTATATAATTATAATTAATAATTTAATTTAATATATAAAATTATAGTTACTAATAAATTTAATAATTTTTGTTGTAAAATGATTTACTGAGTTTAAAAAACAGAAAACGATTTTTTCAAAAATTGGCAAAGAAATAAATTATTGGCTGAGTCGCGTACTAGGTCGCTTTCTTTAAGATGTTTCGCGGAACTACTCGATAAAGTGCACTGTAGTATATCGACCGCGAAGTCCCCAGGATAAAACAGCCGTTTCTAATAGAAACTACTGATGAACTACTGCACTGTAGTATCGGTCAGTAATACACCAATAATGGTTTGAAAAACCACTCAATAATTGTGAAAATCTGACACCCTGTAGACAGATGCTACGCAAGATGCTACAACAATGGTCGTAGCAATAAATCACACAGAAAATAATGCAGCAGTAAATAGCAGAACAGTAAAAACACAGTAGGTTTGTTAACCCAGTTCGGCGTAATCACGACCTACTCTGGGGGATACCAATCCAGGAGGAATCCACTATAATAGTACTAGTTCTAAGTTCTCAGCAAACGCCCCGTTTACAACTTATCGCCTAGCTACTACCCGTGCTATACTCTACCTAGGAACTCCTAGATATGAGACCCCGTCTCACTCCTATTAGAACAATATTCAGAACGTTACTCACTGTAACAGACACTAAAGTAACCAATAACAAACCTACCTCCGTGCTTCAAAGCTTAGGAGTAAGTTCACACAATTCTAATCTCCGTACTTAAAAGCTTAGGAGAGAACACAAATACAACTCAAATAACCAGTCCTAAACTTGTATCAAATTAACACAAGAAGGCTCACAATAGACAAGCAAAGCTCAAAAACCCTAAAACACACACTTTAGTAAAACACGGCTTTTGATTCATTGAAACAAGGTTTAGGTCTTCATATATATAGCCTTGAGATCGCAGGTCCTTGTTGCACAAGAAAAGGCTTCAGAATAAATCTGAACCATTGAGATGATCAGCATAAAAGATTTACTTCAAATATTCTTCAAAGATTGACTTTAAAAGATTTTCTTCAAATATATTTTCTTCAAAGATTTAATTATGTTATTGAGATAAATAATATAAACCGCCTTTAGAAACTTAAGGAACAAGGCGCAGCTTGATATATTAAAACGTGCACAATCTTTTATTCTCAAACAGATCTTTCTGAGATTTTGTATAAAAATTCTGCGCAACACAGTAGCAGTAATGCTGTACTCCATATGCTACAGCATCTTCTCCAGCATCTTGGCTAGAGTTAGTTTTTGCAAAATTGTAGCCAACATACAAAAACCCAACAATCTCCCCCTTTGGCAAATTTTGGCTAAAACAACTTTAGACCAGTTTGTGGAGAGATGCAGATCATACTTTCCTTCGAGTCAACATAAACACACAACTAGGAAAGAAAGCAGACAATAACATCAGAGGCATGCGACAACGGATCATACACATCTAGCCTCATGAAGTACAACTAGAGAGAAATAAACTCTCATAATAGTGGATTCAAAAATAAGACTCCTTCATATCATGCTGTGGAAAAATAAATTCCACACATATTAGGAAAAATAAATTCCTATAGAGTCATACATGCATGCATGGAATCTGAACATTCATCAACAGTAGAAAAATAAATTCTACTCCCCCTTAGTACATGCATGGGGATGAGATTACTCCCCCTCAAACCTGTATATCATTATTAGACAGAACATGCTATACCAGATGCTATAGCATTTGTAGTCACATCATGCACCAAACAGAACACCTTCAGAAAATCAGAGTAGTACTCCCCCTTTTTAGGCATAAATTTGTCAAAGAGTATAGGAGCAATAAGTAGTACCATAACACAGAACAACCACAGAGTGCAAAGGATAAATCAAAAGAGCACACGCAGGTGCAACTAATAATAAGAACATAATCCAAAAAGTACCAGAACATAAGAACCATAGAGTACCAGAGCAAAGGAGACATAGAGTTCATATTACAGACCATATGCACATGCAGGTGCAATCAGAAACAGGGCATAGGCCACACAATAACATCCAAAATATCAAGCAGAACAGACAAGAGGACTGGCATCAGAATGCTCTTCCTCCACCCTAGTATCACCACCTACATCATATGTATCATCTTCAGTAACATGAGGAATAACACTTGAAGTGCCTTCTATTCCAGCACATGCAGCTGCTGTTTTCTCAAACTCTAAAGTGTGGACAACAAGATCTACCATACCCTTCTTCTCACCCAAAATCCTACTAACCTCCTTGAGATCAACAATTATTTGATCCCTTGTCAGAATATTTGTTGGCTGCCTAGCATTATGTGCAGCAACAGGTGCAACAATATCTGCAGCATGTGTCCCTTCAAACAATCTATAATCCAATGACAAGTCAGATTCCATTCTTTTGGGCACATCAGCCTCAGTACAGATACCAGAGTGTTGATTCAAGATAATATCACAGATCAGAGTAGGAAAGGCAATTGGCATTTTCACAGCATATGATTTGCCATGCATAACAGTTTCATCAAAAATATAAGTTCCATAGTCAAATTTTGATCTAGTCCCTATAGCATATATAAGTTTAGCCAAACCTGAAGCTACACTGGTAGAATGTGTAGTGGGAGACAAAGATTTGGAAACATGGGAGAGAGAGTAATGACCGTGAGAGAGTGATGATGGATGAGGGAGTTGGGAAGTTTTCCCTTGAATTACGTGCACCATGTAGTGGAGGGAGGGAAAAGTGGTTGCACGTATTACGTACAGTAATTGCTACATCTCTTCAAATAAGCAAACACCAAGTTTGCTTCGTAATTTTTCAAACTGAACTGCATCAAGAGCTTTTGTAAAAATATCTGCAAGTTGTTCATCAGTAGTAACATGCTCAAGAGTAATCACCTTTTCTTCAACAAGATCTCTAATAAAATGGTGCATAATATCAATATGTTTTGTCCTACTATGTTGTATAGGATTTTTTGAAATATTGATAGCACTCAAATTGTCACAATATAGTCTTATCGTTTCCACCTTTTCTGTAACCTTGACTTAGGAGAAATTCAGTAAGCCTCTCATACCAAGCTCTAGGAGCTTGTTTTAATCCATATAGCGCCTTTTTCAGCTTATAGACATGATTTGGTAGGCTAGGATCTACAAATCCTTTTGGCTGCTCAACATACACCTCCTCATTTAAGTACCCATTGAGAAAAGCACTTTTCACATCCATTTGAAAGAGTTTAAACTTTAAGATACATGCAACACCCAAGAAAAGTCTGATGGATTCAAGACGAGCAACAGGTCCAAATGTCTCATCAAAATCAACTCCTTCTATCTGAGCATAACCTTGAGCAACAAGTCTGGCCTTGTTTCTTGTGATGTTTCCATTTTCATCAGACTTGTTTTTGTAGACCCATATAGTTCCAATAACATTAACATTTTTTGGTCTAGGAACCAAATCCCATACTTCATTTCTTTTGAATTGCCCTAGTTCTTCTTGCATGGCGTTAATCCAATATTCATCAGTCAAGGCTTCCTTCACGTTTCTAGGCTCAATCTTGGATACAAAACATGCATTTGATACAACATCATTTTTACTTCTAGTAGCAATTCCTCTACTTGGATCACCAATGATGAGTTCCTGAGGATGGTTTTTCTGAACTCTGATGGAAGGTCCTTTCTTTGAGAGATCACTGGTAGAGTTAGTACTGATAGAGGTATCCATATTGTTGTCATCTTCTTTCAGTAAATTAGTTTCATCAAACTGTTTGTCAGATGCTGTAGCATCATCTGCCACATCTGTTGTTCTGCCTTCTGGAGAGTCATCTATTACCACATTGATAGACTCCATCATTACTTTAGTTCTGGAATTATACACCCTGTAGCTTCTACTGTTGGTGGAGTAACCCAGAAATATCCCCTCATCGCTTTTAGGATCTAACTTCCTTCTCTGTTCTCTATCAGTTAATATATAACATTTGCTCCCAAAAACATGAAAGTACTTAACAGTAGGTTTTCTGTTTTTCTATAGTTCATACAAGGTGGATGTGGTTCCTGATCTTAGAGTCACTCTATTATGAATATAACAGGCTGTATTCATAGCTTCTGCCCAAAAGGAATATGAGAGTTTCTTAGCATGTAACATTGCCCTAGCAGATTCTTGTAACGTTCTATTCTTTCTTTCAACCACTCAATTTTGTTGAGGTGTAATAGGAGATGAAAACTCATGCTTGATCCCTTCTGACGCACAGAATTCAGAGAACCTAGAATTTTGAAATTCTTTTCCATGGTCGCTTCTTATTCTTAAGATCACTTCATTCTTCTCTCTTTGAAGTTGAACACATAAGTCTTTAAAGACATCAAATGTATCTGATTTTTCTTTGATAAAATTTATCCACGTGTATCTAGAGAAATCATCAACAATAACATAGGCATACCTTTTTCCTCCCAAGCTGAGAACTTGCATAGGTCCCATTAAATCCATGTGAAGAAGTTCAAGGACTCTTGTTGTGGTCAGATGCTGTAGCTTCTGGTGTGGCGTTTTGGTTTGTTTTCCAATTTGACACTCACCACAGATATGACCTTCAATTTTGAGTTTTGGCAAACCTCGAATGGCTTCTTCAGATATTGCTTTCTTCATGCTTTTCAGGTTCAGATGTCCTAACCTTTGGTGCCAAAGTTTTACCTCATTCTCTTTGGCTATTAAACATGTTGATAAGCTTGTATCTTCTTGAGGAACCCATAGATAGCAATTGTCTTTAGATCTTACACCCTTCATCAGAAGCTCACCCTTATCATCTGTAACTAAACATTCAGTTTTAGTAAAGTTTACCTTCAACCCTTGATCACATAATTGACTGATACTTATTAAATTTGCAGTTAATCCCTTAACAAGTAAGACATTGTCAAGTTTGGGAAGGTTATTATTAATCAGCTTTCCTATACCAACAATTTCTCCTTTAGCTCCATCTCCAAATGTCACGAAGCTAGTTGAGTAGTTTTTCATGTCTACGAGAAATTTATCAATACCAGTCATATGCCTAGAACACCCACTGTCGAAATACCAGTCTTCTCTTGAAGAGGCTCTAAATGATGTGTGAGCTATTGGGCCTGCAACTTGATCTTTATTCAAGGTTTCATCAATTTTGGAATTTGAGCTTACATCCTCATTTTTAGGTTTCCACTCTTTTGGAGAGACAAATTGACGAGGCTTCCTGTTAGGGTACCCATATAACTTATAACATAAGGGTCTTATGTGTCCTTTTCTACCACAATAGTGACAAACCCAGGGATGAGACTTTGTCTTATACCTGACACCATGATGCTGAAGGAAAACGTAACTGTTTATCAAAGATAAAACGCAGCGGATTTTAAAATTTTATTTTCCTTCAATGGATCCATGTGAAAGATCATGGTCAAGAATATATTGTTACCTTGAAGAACTGATGCTTTCTTTCGCGAACAAGGAGCTTTCGATCACGAACAGAAACTGCTTACGATCACGAACACGAACTGCCTTTCGATCACGAACAAGAAACACCGTATGATCACGAACAAGAACCTTCAATCGATCACGAGCACCACAATTGCAGCGCCTCCACTTAGTCCACACGAACAGGAACCTTCAACCTTCGGTGCTAGCCGTTCTTAGATGAAGAATGAGGGAACTTGAGCGGATTAGGGTTTAGAGAAATTCACAATTTCTCAAATACGAATTAGGGTTTAGAGAAATTCAGAATTTCTCCAAAAAAGTGTGAGAGACTGAACTTCATAAGGCTCTATTTATAGAGTTTCTTATGTGAGCTTCAGTTCACACGAATTTGGACTTCTTAAGCCCAATATTCGTTTTTCACTAATTGCACCCCCGCAATAAGTCTTACTTATTTTTCCCGTTTTAACTGTCCTTATGTGTGTGACCCTGTAGGTTCTTATAACGTTGGCAATAATATTTATCTTAATATTATAAACAGTGAGCGGTATCTAGCAACACATCACTGTTACCCAAGTTATAAGAATGTCATGTGATCTGACTAACCTTTCTGTGATAAACATCTTGTGCATAATTACCCTTTTGTCCTCATGTCTATATTGAACACAAGGCATAGTATGTCATCCTTGTCTAGTTCAATATTGGGCCCATAGACATATCTCCCGTTATGTAGGAGGGACAAATCCCATCTAGGTCACTAATGTCCCTCAGCATGATTCGTGGGATACCCATCAACCAACTTTATAGTTATCCAGTTACGGATAACGTTTGAATGGCAACAAGGTATTACACTCCTACATCTAGGGTACACAGTGGTTTCAGGTCGAAGGATGGAATGCACCTTTTATCACTATGAGAATAACTTATGACATTTCATAACAATCTATGCAGTATTCTCATGGTGGGTCAATCCGATATAAAGTTACCCTTAACATTTATATCTATGTGAAGACTTGATAACTCATTATCTATGATCAGTGAGACGTGATCATCAGTCTACCAACATAATAGTCTCTATGCTTTAATGTTATCCCATTTCATATTAAAGCTTAACTACGGATACTTTAAGAATAGTGTTCTTAAGTTAATGTAATCTCACGATTAAGTCTCACTTAATGTTTCATTACATGAACAATCTATTCTAGGGACTTTATTATTTTGGAAAACAAACATAATAAAGAAATGCCTTATTATATATATTTAATATATATAAATCATGTCACAATACAAAAGCAAATGCTATCAAATAGATTGGCTTTTAGGGCTTACTCCAACAATCTCCCACTAGCACTAAAGCCAATCAAATGTTCATCTAACATTTATCGGTTAGCATGAGCATCGAGCAACTTCTTAGCAAGATGCTACATTAGTGGATAAGGAACTATTTCCTATGTTGGTATCTTACATATCTTTTCAAAGTTACTCTTTCGATCTCTATCGAAATAGAAAGGTGTCTATATATATCTGAATCGTTGGTGAGAACTATTCCTTTGTTTGCAAGATTAAATCATTATCATCACTAATGTGATTAATGAAATCTGCAACGATGGAAACATAGTTTTAGCTCAATCCTGAACTAAACGATCCAAATCAAATACTTGACCTTTGTAATAGAAATAGACACTTTCTGAAGCATATTAGCTTACAGTGTTTATATCTGACATAAATTTGAATTTCAATACAATGTATCGGATTGGAAACTAACATCATTATAACTTATTTACAATGATTTTTTTTTCCATACCTACCTATTTCAAAAGATAGTCCTTAGCTCCTTTAAGGTACTTAGGGATATTCTTGAAGGTCAATTAGTGTCAAACACTAGATTCAATTTTGGTACTTACTGATTATGCTATAAGCATATGGTGTATCTGGTGTTGTACATATTATATGGTATACATGACTGATCCATTTGCCAAAGCATGTGGATTCTTTTCATGTATCTCTTTCTCATCCAATGAGACGTGACATTGTCCTTTGAACAAATAAAATCATTTGTTGCGTCAACAATCTATCTCTATAGATTATGATTCCTAACTCTTTAGGAAGTCTCGCCTAAGTATTTCATCAAGAGATATTTCCTTAATCATGTCTTACATGTATGAGGAAAATGTTTTGATGATTAATATGTCATCCACACATGATACCAGATTAAGATAATTACTCCCACTAACCTCCTTGTGTGCACAAGAATTATATTTGTCCTTTATTAATTCGTTTTCCTAAAACTTCATAAATAAGAACAAATAATTCAACTTCTGAGAACTTGATCTAATCAAAATTAGATTGCTACAATTTGTATACCTTTCAAGCATCCTTTGGATTGAGAAAACCCTATGTATATGTCTAACACATATATATGAGGTCATTCCAATTAAGGAATGCAACTTTGTCATCCATCTGCCAGAACATGTAGTATAACAATTGTAACTAGACTATGATCATGGTTTCGTCATAATTTGCATTTTGATTTTGCGTGAAACCTTTAATAATTAATTACATCTTATATGTAATCTCCATATCATCCATGTCAGTCTTCTATAAGAAGACTCACTTTTATTGTCTGAGTCTTACTCATCTTAATGACATAACCATTATCACATAAGGTCGGTGTACATGGATTCTATATAAGATTCTATGGCATTTAGCCTCTTCTCAGAATTTAGGTCATTTACGACCTTTTAAACAAGTTAAATATTCATCTTCAATGAAAACCATATCACCTTGTTAAGTCATGATAAAATCATACTTCCCAGCCTTGAGATATGTTAAACTTGTCTAGCCTCATGTGCAACTCAAACGGTTGATCCTACAACAACCTTGAGGAACCAGTTTGTGTTCCCTTTTAAAATATTAATGTTGTGGTACTTGAATCATTCAGGTTCTATATCACTCCCACTGACTCTTTTAAGAGACACATTCCCACTCGAGGAATGCTTCAGTCTAGCAACAAAACAACTTTTGTCCTGAAGAGTGATGTAGAACTAGTATCCCTTAGTTTCCTTAGGATACTTCCACATTCATCCAATTTGGAATAAAATTTATCTGATAAATTTTCAATCCAAACTATCATAAAGGCAAACTAGGTACTTTACTTTCATATCAAATATGATGTCTTTATGATTACTTTTAAAAGGCAGAGCTAGTTGTGGGTGAAGAATAACTATAAGTAGAGAAATTACAGCAAAGAGTCAACGACATATAATTAAACTATCTTAAATCAAACCATGTCAAACATGATGCGATAAAATAGTTATTATATTCCTTAACTAAGTATTTACCATTATGACTTGTTCATATGATTTTGATAAGCATCCTTCTCGAATCTAGTCATAGTAGGTTGCTAGAGAGTATAGTTCAAGAACTCATAGTTTTTCTCGCATTTGAGAACAATTCTCAATTGTGTACCAATTCAGAAACACTTTTCTGAAATTCTTGTCCTTCATAAGGACAATATAATTTTTATTGTATTCCAAAATTCTAATTACAGAGATATGTAAAACTTTGTATTATGATTAAATCATTTTAATACGGACTTTTATTAAAATGCTCCCACTATTTTATTCAAACCAAATGACCTTCAAGCATATGATTCGGAAAATCCCGTTGGAAGATTTTCTAGTGAGAATGAGATCCATATTTCACTTTGTTTTAAGTCAGCGTTGGACTGATTACACAAAACTTAGTTTATTTAGGTAGGAAACTCCTTTCCAATTGTATCTCATACAACTCTCATATCCTTTCCGTTGGGTAAATAACACTTATTTTATTTTTAATCCATCATATGGAATAACCCAACGCTTGCTTCTAATATCATATAATCATATTATATTTATTTAGTTAAGTTAACCCAAAGAACAGCCCTCGGATAAACTGGTTATCTCACCGCAACTTATCAATATAGACAATGCACTTTACGTTGGCAAAACCTACATTAATCGATATTGCTCTTGAAGGGTGCTATTCTTTGGAAAGCATAATACTTAATATATTATTTGAAGGATTTTTAATTAGTTTGATCTCACCTCACCACGGCTTATATATCATATATATTCGCACTCCAATCATTCAAGCATGCATAACAATTAAACAAAATAAAAGTGACATGATTATGGCCCTTAACGCTGTGATTCTCTCAAGCCAATGAGAGAATCTAAACTAGTCCTACAAACGACATTGCTTCTCCAAGCAAGACCTCCAGGGTTGTTCAAGCGTCAGGATTCTTCTTACTTCCTTGTATTCTAATTACATTACAAATAAGAGAAACTCGTTTTACATACGAGAGAGTGAATGAGAGGAGAATGTACATATAGAATTTGAGAGAGAGAGGCACGACACGCAGGCCGTATTTCAAAAACCCAATAAATAGAATTATAAGACTAAGACCATAATCACTCACAACAAAATAATAATAAACACACTTTTATCATTATTATTAAAATTAAAGTCTCATAATTAAATAAATTAAATTAAAATCCGGCGATTGATCACACTACGGAAAGTTAGCAATTAAATTTGATTCAAACCTTTTAATTCACAATTAAATCTTTCGAATCAAAATTTGCTAAAATAAATAATATTATTTTAAAGTAGAATCAAATCTTTGACAATTCTCCAATTACCAAATATTGCAATTTATTTAATCAAAACATTTTTGAATAAAATATTTTTCAAAATTGGTAATATTATCTTTTAAAACAATTTCAAAAGATATTTCTAAAATTTTGAAACGATTTCAAAATTAAATATATTTCGAATCAAAGTTTGCTAAAATAAATAATATTATTTTAAAGTAGAATCAAATCTTTGACAATTCTCCAATTACCAAATATTGCAATTTATTTAATCAAAACGTTTTTGAATAAAATATTTTTCCAAAATTGGTAATATTATCTTTTAAAACAATTTCAAAAGATATTTCTAAAATTTTGAAACGATTTCAAAATTAAATATATTTGTCAAAATCACTTTGAATTACCATCTAATTTTGCATCAACATTTGATACGTTTTACAAACCCTAATCATAATGACACAACACTTGCATCGTTATCGTTAAACTTTTGATTCTTCGTTCAATACGATAATCGAATTCGTTAAACTTCACCAGATACGGTTTCAAAGCTTATACTTCACCAGATACGGTTCCAAAGTTTCAAACATCAATTATCAAATATGAACAAGTATCATTCAACTCAATTATTGTACGATCAAAATCAGTATATCATATATACCAATATCACATAGGGTTTATGTGCATATGTGATCGAGTAACATGTTTCTCTTGTTAAGATAATCAATACGTTGATGCTTCACCAGAAACGGTTCCGAAACATCAAACCAATCAATAACCATAAACAGAAACATGGTTTGGCCAATTTTAATTCCTTTATTATTTAATTGATTCCAATATGTTTAAACATTTTAAACATAAACGAATTAAACAGAAACAGTTTCTGATGTGTTTAAACGATTTAAACAGACACGCGATTAAACAATTAAACAGAATCGCGTTTTAAACAATTAAACAGAATCGCGATTTAAACAACCTTTGCTTTAAACAGAAACGCGATTAAAATGTTTAAACAGAATAGCGATTTTAAACAATGTTTAAACAATTTAAACAGAAACGTTTTTAAACAAAACAAACCGATTCAAGGTTTCGTAATGAACCGTTCATTAACGAAACCCTAATTGTATCAACGTTTGACACAATTTTGAAACCCTAACCGATTTTGTTTCCATAATAATACAACACTTGTATTTTTATGAATCCTAATACAACAATCATTCATCAAAACGTTTCAAGATTGTTGTTCATTATAGATGATTGACTCATGAATGCTTCACCAGTATCGGATTCCGAAGCACATGCTCACAATCACCCATTATTCACGCCAATCACATCTTATTAATTCTTGTTCTTATTATTATTAATAGAGATTCACAATCATATCATATTAATAAACGGTAACAAACATCAAAACCGATCCATGGTTTCACAAGTGGCTCTGATACCACTGAAGGAAAACGTAACTGTTTATCAAAGATAAAACGCAGCGGATTTTAAAATTTTATTTTCCTTCAATGGATCCATGTGAAAGATCATGGTCAAGAATATATTGTTACCTTGAAGAACTGATGCTTTCTTTCGCGAACAAGGAGCTTTCGATCACGAACAGAAACTGCTTACGATCACGAACACGAACAGCCTTTCGATCACGAACAAGAAACACCGTATGATCACGAACAAGAACCTTCAATCGATCACGAGCACCACAATTGCAGCGCCTCCACTTAGTCCACACGAACAGGAACCTTCAACCTTCGGTGCTAGCCGTTCTTAGATGAAGAATGAGGGAACTTGAGCGGATTAGGGTTTAGAGAAATTCACAATTTCTCAAATACGAATTAGGGTTTAGAGAAATTCAGAATTTCTCCAAAAAAGTGTGAGAGACTGAACTTCATAAGGCTCTATTTATAGAGTTTCTTATGTGAGCTTCAGTTCACACGAATTTGGACTTCTTAAGCCCAATATTCGTTTTTCACTAATTGCACCCCCGCAATAAGTCTTACTTATTTTTCCCGTTTTAACTGTCCTTATGTGTGTGACCCTGTAGGTTCTTATAACGTTGGCAATAATATTTATCTTAATATTATAAACAGTGAGCGGTATCTAGCAACACATCACTGTTACCCAAGTTATAAGAATGTCATGTGATCTGACTAACCTTTCTGTGATAAACATCTTGTGCATAATTACCCTTTTGTCCTCATGTCTATATTGAACACAAGGCATAGTATGTCATCCTTGTCTAGTTCAATATTGGGCCCATAGACATATCTCCCGTTATGTAGGAGGGACAAATCCCATCTAGGTCACTAATGTCCCTCAGCATGATTCGTGGGATACCCATCAACCAACTTTATAGTTATCCAGTTACGGATAACGTTTGAATGGCAACAAGGTATTACACTCCTACATCTAGGGTACACAGTGGTTTCAGGTCGAAGGATGGAATGCACCTTTTATCACTATGAGAATAACTTATGACATTTCATAACAATCTATGCAGTATTCTCATGGTGGGTCAATCCGATATAAAGTTACCCTTAACATTTATATCTATGTGAAGACTTGATAACTCATTATCTATGATCAGTGAGACGTGATCATCAGTCTACCAACATAATAGTCTCTATGCTTTAATGTTATCCCATTTCATATTAAAGCTTGACTACGGATACTTTAAGAATAGTGTTCTTAAGTTAATGTAATCTCACGATTAAGTCTCACTTAATGTTTCATTACATGAACAATCTATTCTAGGGACTTTATTATTTTGGAAAACAAACATAATAAAGAAATGCCTTATTATATATATTTAATATATATAAATCATGTCACAATACAAAAGCAAATGCTATCAAATAGATTGGCTTTTAGGGCTTACTCCAACAATCTCCCACTAGCACTAAAGCCAATCAAATGTTCATCTAACATTTATCGGTTAGCATGAGCATCGAGCAACTTCTTAGCAAGATGCTACATTAGTGGATAAGGAACTATTTCCTATGTTGGTATCTTACATATCTTTTCAAAGTTACTCTTTCGATCTCTATCGAAATAGAAAGGTGTCTATATATATCTGAATCGTTGGTGAGAACTATTCCTTTGTTTGCAAGATTAAATCATTATCATCACTAATGTGATTAATGAAATCTGCAACGATGGAAACATAGTTTTAGCTCAATCCTGAACTAAACGATCCAAATCAAATACTTGACCTTTGTAATAGAAATAGACACTTTCTGAAGCATATTAGCTTACAGTGTTTATATCTGACATAAATTTGAATTTCAATACAATGTATCGGATTGGAAACTAACATCATTATAACTTATTTACAATGATTTTTTTTTCCATACCTACCTATTTCAAAAGATAGTCCTTAGCTCCTTTAAGGTACTTAGGGATATTCTTGAAGGTCAATTAGTGTCAAACACTAGATTCAATTTTGGTACTTACTGATTATGCTATAAGCATATGGTGTATCTGGTGTTGTACATATTATATGGTATACATGACTGATCCATTTGCCAAAGCATGTGGATTCTTTTCATGTATCTCTTTCTCATCCAATGAGACGTGACATTGTCCTTTGAACAAATAAAATCATTTGTTGCGTCAACAATCTATCTCTATAGATTATGATTCCTAACTCTTTAGGAAGTCTCGCCTAAGTATTTCATCAAGAGATATTTCCTTAATCATGTCTTACATGTATGAGGAAAATGTTTTGATGATTAATATGTCATCCACACATGATACCAGATTAAGATAATTACTCCCACTAACCTCCTTGTGTGCACAAGAATTATATTTGTCCTTTATTAATTCGTTTTCCTAAAACTTCATAAATAAGAACAAATAATTCAACTTCTGAGAACTTGATCTAATCAAAATTAGATTGCTACAATTTGTATACCTTTCAAGCATCCTTTGGATTGAGAAAACCCTATGTATATGTCTAACACATATATATGAGGTCATTCCAATTAAGGAATGCAACTTTGTCATCCATCTGCCAGAACATGTAGTATAACAATTGTAACTAGACTATGATCATGGTTTCGTCATAATTTGCATTTTGATTTTGCGTGAAACCTTTAATAATTAATTACATCTTATATGTAATCTCCATATCATCCATGTCAGTCTTCTATAAGAAGACTCACTTTTATTGTCTGAGTCTTACTCATCTTAATGACATAACCATTATCACATAAGGTCGGTGTACATGGATTATATATAAGATTCTATGGCATTTAGCCTCTTCTCAGAATTTAGGTCATTTACGACCTTTTAAACAAGTTAAATATTCATCTTCAATGAAAACCATATCACCTTGTTAAGTCATGATAAAATCATACTTCCCAGCCTTGAGATATGTTAAACTTGTCTAGCCTCATGTGCAACTCAAACGGTTGATCCTACAACAACCTTGAGGAACCAGTTTGTGTTCCCTTTTAAAATATTAATGTTGTGGTACTTGAATCATTCAGGTTCTATATCACTCCCACTGACTCTTTTAAGAGACACATTCCCACTCGAGGAATGCTTCAGTCTAGCAACAAAACAACTTTTGTCCTGAAGAGTGATGTAGAACTAGTATCCCTTAGTTTCCTTAGGATACTTCCACATTCATCCAATTTGGAATAAAATTTATCTGATAAATTTTCAATCCAAACTATCATAAAGGCAAACTAGGTACTTTACTTTCATATCAAATATGATGTCTTTATGATTACTTTTAAAAGGCAGAGCTAGTTGTGGGTGAAGAATAACTATAAGTAGAGAAATTACAGCAAAGAGTCAACGACATATAATTAAACTATCTTAAATCAAACCATGTCAAACATGATGCGATAAAATAGTTATTATATTCCTTAACTAAGTATTTACCATTATGACTTGTTCATATGATTTTGATAAGCATCCTTCTCGAATCTAGTCATAGTAGGTTGCTAGAGAGTATAGTTCAAGAACTCATAGTTTTTCTCGCATTTGAGAACAATTCTCAATTGTGTACCAATTCAGAAACACTTTTCTGAAATTCTTGTCCTTCATAAGGACAATATAATTTTTATTGTATTCCAAAATTCTAATTACAGAGATATGTAAAACTTTGTATTATGATTAAATCATTTTAATACGGACTTTTATTAAAATGCTCCCACTATTTTATTCAAACCAAATGACCTTCAAGCATATGATTCGGAAAATCCCGTTGGAAGATTTTCTAGTGAGAATGAGATCCATATTTCACTTTGTTTTAAGTCAGCGTTGGACTGATTACACAAAACTTAGTTTATTTAGGTAGGAAACTCCTTTCCAATTGTATCTCATACAACTCTCATATCCTTTCCGTTGGGTAAATAACACTTATTTTATTTTTAATCCATCATATGGAATAACCCAACGCTTGCTTCTAATATCATATAATCATATTATATTTATTTAGTTAAGTTAACCCAAAGAACAGCCCTCGGATAAACTGGTTATCTCACCGCAACTTATCAATATAGACAATGCACTTTACGTTGGCAAAACCTACATTAATCGATATTGCTCTTGAAGGGTGCTATTCTTTGGAAAGCATAAAACTTAATATATTATTTGAAGGATTTTTAATTAGTTTGATCTCACCTCACCACGGCTTATATATCATATATATTCGCACTCCAATCATTCAAGCATGCATAACAATTAAACAAAATAAAAGTGACATGATTATGGCCCTTAACGCTGTGATTCTCTCAAGCCAATGAGAGAATCTAAACTAGTCCTACAAACGACATTGCTTCTCCAAGCAAGACCTCCAGGGTTGTTCAAGCGTCAGGATTCTTCTTACTTCCTTGTATTCTAATTACATTACAAATAAGAGAAACTCGTTTTACATACGAGAGAGTGAATGAGAGGAGAATGTACATATAGAATTTGAGAGAGAGAGGCACGACACGCAGGCCGTATTTCAAAAACCCAATAAATAGAATTATAAGACTAAGACCATAATCACTCACAACAAAATAATAATAAACACACTTTTATCATTATTATTAAAATTAAAGTCTCATAATTAAATAAATTAAATTAAAATCCGGCGATTGATCACACTACGGAAAGTTAGCAATTAAATTTGATTCAAACCTTTTAATTCACAATTAAATCTTTCGAATCAAAATTTGCTAAAATAAATAATATTATTTTAAAGTAGAATCAAATCTTTGACAATTCTCCAATTACCAAATATTGCAATTTATTTAATCAAAACATTTTTGAATAAAATATTTTTCAAAATTGGTAATATTATCTTTTAAAACAATTTCAAAAGATATTTCTAAAATTTTGAAACGATTTCAAAATTAAATATATTTCGAATCAAAGTTTGCTAAAATAAATAATATTATTTTAAAGTAGAATCAAATCTTTGACAATTCTCCAATTACCAAATATTGCAATTTATTTAATCAAAACGTTTTTGAATAAAATATTTTTCCAAAATTGGTAATATTATCTTTTAAAACAATTTCAAAAGATATTTCTAAAATTTTGAAACGATTTCAAAATTAAATATATTTGTCAAAATCACTTTGAATTACCATCTAATTTTGCATCAACATTTGATACGTTTTACAAACCCTAATCATAATGACACAACACTTGCATCGTTATCGTTAAACTTTTGATTCTTCGTTCAATACGATAATCGAATTCGTTAAACTTCACCAGATACGGTTTCAAAGCTTATACTTCACCAGATACGGTTCCAAAGTTTCAAACATCAATTATCAAATATGAACAAGTATCATTCAACTCAATTATTGTACGATCAAAATCAGTATATCATATATACCAATATCACATAGGGTTTATGTGCATATGTGATCGAGTAACATGTTTCTCTTGTTAAGATAATCAATACGTTGATGCTTCACCAGAAACGGTTCCGAAACATCAAACCAATCAATAACCATAAACAGAAACATGGTTTGGCCAATTTTAATTCCTTTATTATTTAATTGATTCCAATATGTTTAAACATTTTAAACATAAACGAATTAAACAGAAACAGTTTCTGATGTGTTTAAACGATTTAAACAGACACGCGATTAAACAATTAAACAGAATCGCGTTTTAAACAATTAAACAGAATCGCGATTTAAACAACCTTTGCTTTAAACAGAAACGCGATTAAAATGTTTAAACAGAATAGCGATTTTAAACAATGTTTAAACAATTTAAACAGAAACGTTTTTAAACAAAACAAACCGATTCAAGGTTTCGTAATGAACCGTTCATTAACGAAACCCTAATTGTATCAACGTTTGACACAATTTTGAAACCCTAACCGATTTTGTTTCCATAATAATACAACACTTGTATTTTTATGAATCCTAATACAACAATCATTCATCAAAACGTTTCAAGATTGTTGTTCATTATAGATGATTGACTCATGAATGCTTCACCAGTATCGGATTCCGAAGCACATGCTCACAATCACCCATTATTCACGCCAATCACATCTTATTAATTCTTGTTCTTATTATTATTAATAGAGATTCACAATCATATCATATTAATAAACGGTAACAAACATCAAAACCGATCCATGGTTTCACAAGTGGCTCTGATACCACTGAAGGAAAACGTAACTGTTTATCAAAGATAAAACGCAGCGGATTTTAAAATTTTATTTTCCTTCAATGGATCCATGTGAAAGATCATGGTCAAGAATATATTGTTACCTTGAAGAACTGATGCTTTCTTTCGCGAACAAGGAGCTTTCGATCACGAACAGAAACTGCTTACGATCACGAACACGAACAGCCTTTCGATCACGAACAAGAAACACCGTATGATCACGAACAAGAACCTTCAATCGATCACGAGCACCACAATTGCAGCGCCTCCACTTAGTCCACACGAACAGGAACCTTCAACCTTCGGTGCTAGCCGTTCTTAGATGAAGAATGAGGGAACTTGAGCGGATTAGGGTTTAGAGAAATTCACAATTTCTCAAATACGAATTAGGGTTTAGAGAAATTCAGAATTTCTCCAAAAAAGTGTGAGAGACTGAACTTCATAAGGCTCTATTTATAGAGTTTCTTATGTGAGCTTCAGTTCACACGAATTTGGACTTCTTAAGCCCAATATTCGTTTTTCACTAATTGCACCCCCGCAATAAGTCTTACTTATTTTTCCCGTTTTAACTGTCCTTATGTGTGTGACCCTGTAGGTTCTTATAACGTTGGCAATAATATTTATCTTAATATTATAAACAGTGAGCGGTATCTAGCAACACATCACTGTTACCCAAGTTATAAGAATGTCATGTGATCTGACTAACCTTTCTGTGATAAACATCTTGTGCATAATTACCCTTTTGTCCTCATGTCTATATTGAACACAAGGCATAGTATGTCATCCTTGTCTAGTTCAATATTGGGCCCATAGACATATCTCCCGTTATGTAGGAGGGACAAATCCCATCTAGGTCACTCATGTCCCTCAGCATGATTCGTGGGATACCCATCAACCAACTTTATAGTTATCCAGTTACGGATAACGTTTGAATGGCAACAAGGTATTACACTCCTACATCTAGGGTACACAGTGGTTTCAGGTCGAAGGATGGAATGCACCTTTTATCACTATGAGAATAACTTATGACATTTCATAACAATCTATGCAGTATTCTCATGGTGGGTCAATCCGATATAAAGTTACCCTTAACATTTATATCTATGTGAAGACTTGATAACTCATTATCTATGATCAGTGAGACGTGATCATCAGTCTACCAACATAATAGTCTCTATGCTTTAATGTTATCCCATTTCATATTAAAGCTTGACTACGGATACTTTAAGAATAGTGTTCTTAAGTTAATGTAATCTCACGATTAAGTCTCACTTAATGTTTCATTACATGAACAATCTATTCTAGGGACTTTATTATTTTGGAAAACAAACATAATAAAGAAATGCCTTATTATATATATTTAATATATATAAATCATGTCACAATACAAAAGCAAATGCTATCAAATAGATTGGCTTTTAGGGCTTACTCCAACAGATGCTGCTTAGAATGCTGTAACATCTTTCTGCTCATAGGTGATTCTTTTGGTTGTGTGTACATAAGTTCAGGATTGTAGCTTCTGTGTTTATTTACATTCTCATAACTAATACCAATAAACTTAGGTCTTCTCTCATTCTTTTCTAGAATTTCATCTAATTTGTCAGCACCAGTTTTGTTCAACATTTCAGAATATTTTCTCAGCCTTCCAATATCAACTTCCAATTTATCTATCTCCTCATTAGCTGCATCAAGGTCAGAGGTTAAGCTGTTTACCTTTTTCTGGAGATCATCAATCTTTGACAGAAGGCTAAATTTTTCACCCTGAAGTTGTGAGTTGAGTTTCTTTTGCTTTTCAAGTTCTTTGCATTTTTCTTCAGAAACTAAACATAGGTCTCTGTATGTTTCTGCTAGTTCATCATAAGAGACTTCTTCATCACATGATTCTGTATCAGATGTTACAATTCCAGTTAGGACTGTAACATGTTTCGCGACCTCAGATTCTCCTTCTTTTTCTGATTCATCCTCATCAGACCAGGTGACATTCAAACTTTTCTTTTGTTTCTTTAGATAAGTACCACATTCTGTTCTGATGTGACCATACCCTTCACATTCATGACATTGAATCCCCTTACTTTGAGCAGGTTTTTCATCAATATTTGTTTTTCTTGAGTTACCAATGCTGCGACTCATGTCAGTAGCAAGATGCCTAGCATTTTGCCTGGGTCTTCTGTCCATCCTTTTTAGAACCTTATTAAATTGTCGTCCAAGCAAGACAATAGCTTCAGAAACACTGTCAGTTGACTCTATATCACTCTCAAGATCTTCATCCTCAGCATTTGATACAAAAGCAATGCTTTTGTTTTTCTTTTCTATTCTTTCATTAACAGATGATTCATAGGTTTGTAGGGATCCTATTAATTCATCAACTTTCACGGTTGATATGTCTTGAGCTTCTTCCATTGCAATCACTTTCATGTCAAATTTCTTAGTAAGAGACCTAAGAATTTTTCTCACAATTTTTTCATCACTTAATTTTTCTCCTAGATCATCAAAAGAATTAGCAAAATCCATAACATTCATGTAGAAGTTGTGAACACTTTCATCCTCTTTCATCCTAAGATTTTCAAATTTCCTGGTTAGATTTTGAAGTCTTGAGATTTTTACCTTGGCAGTACCTTCTTGAGTGGTCTTTAGTATCTCCCAAGCATCTTTGGCAACCTCACACTTTTTGATTATCTTAAACATATTTTTGTCCACACCATTAAACAAGGCGTTTAAGGCTTTAGAGTTGCCAAGAGCTAATGAGTCTTCTGCAGTAGTCCACTCCTCCTCTGGTTTCAGTACATCTGTATCAGCTCCATTAGCATCCTTCACTTTCGGATGTTCCCAACCTTTAAGAACAGCTTTCCAAGTCCTGCTGTCCATAGACTTCAAGAATGCTATCATTCGAGCTTTCCAAATGTCGTAGTTGGAGTCATCTAGAAGAGGTGGCCTGGTTACGTATCCTCCTTCTCTGTCCATGACGTCAGATATCTATCCTGGAGCTCACCCACGCAGGTTAGGGTGCCTGCTCTGATACCAATTGAAAATCTGACACCCTGTAGACAGATGCTACGCAAGATGCTACAGCAATGGTCGTAGCAATAAATCACACAGAAAATAATGCAGCAGTAAATAGCAGAACAGTAAAAACACAGTAGGTTTGTTAACCCAGTTCGGCGTAATCACGACCTACTCTGGGGGATACCAATCCAGGAGGAATCCACTATAATACTACTAGTTCTAAGTTCTCAGCAAACGCCCCGTTTATAACTTATCGCCTAGCTACTACCCGTGCTATACTCTACCTAGGAACTCCTAGATATGAGACCCCGTCTCACTCCTATTAGAACAATATTCAGAACGTTACTCACTGTAACAGACACTAAAGTAACCAATAACAAACCTACCTCCGTGCTTCAAAGCTTAGGAGTAAGTTCACACAATTCTAATCTCCGTACTTAAAAGCTTAGGAGAGAACACAAATACAACTCAAATAACCAGTCCTAAACTTGTATCAAATTAACACAAGAAGGCTCACAATAAACAAGCAATAGATGACTCAAAAACCCTAAAACACACACTTTAGTAAAACACGGCTTTTGATTCATTGAAACAAGGTTTAGGTCTTCATATATATAGCCTTGAGATTGCAGGTCCTTGTTGCACAAGAAAAGGCTTCAGAATAAATCTGAACCATTGAGATGATCAGCATAAAAGATTTACTTCAAATATTCTTCAAAGATTGACTTTAAAAGATTTTCTTCAAATATATTTTCTTCAAAGATTTAATTATTTTATTGAGATAAATAATATAAACCGCCTTCAGAAACTTAAGGAACAAGGCGCAGCTTGATATATTAAAACGTGCACAATCTTTTATTCTCAAACAGATCTTTCTGAGATTTTGTATAAAAATTCTACGCAACACAGTAGCAGTAATGCTGTACTCCATATGCTACAGCATCTTGTCCAGCATCTTGGCTAGAGTTAGTTTTTGCAAAATTGTAGCCAACATACAAAAACCCAACAAATTGATATGCAAATATCAATTCAATACGGTGATAACCGTTCGAAATAGAAACAACAAATATTTTTCGAAGAAAGAAAAGAGAGAAAGAAAAATGGCAGAGTTCTCAGAATGCAGAGAAAAACGAACGAAAAAAGCAACTGAAGAAAGAAGCATAATATATAGGCAAGTGAGGAGCTGAAATCAGAGTATTAAGTGGAGCCGAAAATTGCCCAGTCAAAGCAAAACGTGGGCGAATTTTCAGGGCCACGTAATTTGACCGTTTACAGATATTAATAATCCGTTTCAGACTTGGTCTAAAGCACATTCAAAATGTGCAAAAATAAAGGGACACGCGTTAAAGAAAATTAATTAAAATTTTCTTTTTCTTTGCATTAAAAAATTAATATATCACCCAAGCCCAAGCCCGGCCCGGTCCGATCCGAGCCGAGCCGGCGGCGGCGGCGCCTGCACGTGTGTGTGATATTCGATATGGTGTGCGGTCTCCCTTTCTTACAAAAGTGGGTACCCCAAGGGCACACCCTTAGTTGTCACTTTGTAGTATATAAACACTACCATGAAGTGTGTTCTTAGCAATGTGGGACTCAAAAGAGTCTTTTTTCAATTCACACTACACATGGTTCTAACACTTTGTGTTTATTTCAATACCAAGTTTCCTCCAAAATTCTCATCATGTTCCAACAATCCTCCACTTGAATTTAAAAAAGTTGTTTCAGTCGTAATGTTAAAACGTTTCAGTAAGATTGTGCATAAGCGAAGGTGAGCTATGTCTTGGAACCTTCATGTTGCCAGTAAGAGCCTGATTAAGCAAGAGTGACGATTAGTCTTGGAACTCTATCTCAGATTTTTCTCAAACCAGCACACAACCTTTCTTAAGGTGTATTCTTAGGCCCGTGCATAAATGGCCCTGCACGTCTATCCCAGTTTCATGAATGCTCTAGGAATTCGCCTCGAAACTCTAGAGGAACCGGCCTCAGTTCCACATTCATATAGGTGATTCTATCAAGAGTACTCCCGATGTACTCCACTCATATAGAGTATAGATTTCATTAAGAGTTTTACTAACTCAACCTTTCTCTTTTCAGGATTCATGCCTAATATACTTGCATGTTCACTTCATATTAATCACGACTTGTTGTTTACCCATTGGAACCTAATTCTTGGGATCTCCAGTCTTTTAGGTTGGGTTACCATCATAAGTAATTCATAGGCTTTAGTCCCATCTTGACAGATGTATTTTGGACTTTCTCTCTAGCCAGTCCTTTCGTCAAAGGATCTGCTAGGTTATCATTAGTGCGTACATGATCCACTCTCGCAGCACCTGTAGTGATGAGCTCTCTCACTGTGCTGTGCTTTCTTCTAATTTGACGTCTTTTACCGTTATAAAAACGATTCTCAATTTTAGCGATAGCTGCAGTACTATCACAATGGATCAAGACAGCGGGCATAGATTTTTCCCATAAGGGAATCTTAGATAACAAGCATCTCAACCAGCTTGCTTCTTCACTAGCAGTTGCTAGTGCTATCATTTCAGATTCCATAGTGGACTGGGCCAAAATGGTCTGTTTCTTAGACTTCCATGATACAGCTCCACCGGCTATACTAAATATAAAGCCACTAGTTGCTTTGGAATCATCTGACAAGGTGTTCCAATCAGCATCACTGTACCCTTCAAGTACAGCTGGAAATCTCTGATAGTGTAATCCTAGATTCATGGTCCTTTTCAGGTATCTCATGACTCTCTCAATAGCGTGTCAATGCTCATTACTGGGTCTGCTAGTAAACCTGCACAAGAGTCCCACGACATAGGCGATGTCGGGTCTAGTACAATCAGTGGCATACCTAAGACTACCAATGATGCTCGCATATTCTGTTTGTCTTACGCTATCACCAGTGTTCTTAAACAGTTTTACACTGGGATCATAAGGTGTGCAGGCAGGTTTACAGTCATAATAACCGTATTTCTTTAGGATCTTTTCCACATAATGTGATTGATCTAGGGATATCCCCTTCTCAGACCTAGTGATTTTTATTGCAAGAATCACACTTGCTTCTCCGAGGTCTTTCATATCAAAGTTGTTACCCAACAGTGATTTCACATTATTTACGGCAGAAAGGTTTGAACCAAATATCAACATGTCATCTACATAGAGACATATTATAGTGCAAATGTTGCCATCACATTTATAGTAAATGCATTTGTCACTCTCATTGAGTCTGAACCCATTCGATACCATTAAGTTATCAAACTTTTCATGCCATTGTTTTGGAGCATGTTTAAGACCATACAGAGATTTATCTAACTTGCAGACCTTAGTTTCTTTCCCATGTATAACAAAGCCTTCAGGTTGTTCCATATAAATTTCTTCTTCTAAGTCACCATTTAAAAAAGCGGATTTAAGGTCCATTTGGTGTACAATTAAGTTATAAAGAGCTGCTATTGAAATAAGTACTCGAATGGACGTTATTCTAGTGACAGGTGAAAACGTGTCGAAGAAGTCAATATTTTCTCTTTGTCTAAAACCTTTGGCTACAAGGCGAACCTTGTATTTTTCAACCGTGCCGTCCGGTTTTAGTTTCTTTTTCAAAATCCATTTGCAACCAATTGGTTTGCAGCCGGGAGGCAAGTCTACTAAGTGCCATGTTTTGTTAGATTCTAGAGAATCCATCTCATCATTAATAGCTTCTTGCCAAAGATCTGCATCCATCGATGACAAGGCTTCTTGAAGATTTGTTGGATCTTCATTCAATGTATAGGCCGCATAATCCGGACCATAGTCTTTAGCAACTCTTACACGTTTGCTTCTACGAGGTTCAGTTTCTACTTCGTCATTGCTATCCGCATTTGGTATCACTGGAACGTGACTCAAATCAGGAATATTATCTTGTTCAGTGCCGCCACTATTTCTTGATTTAAAGGGAAATTTATTTTCATAGAAATCTGCATCATTAGATTCTATGATCACTTTTTCATTTAGGTCGCAAAATCTATATGCTTTACTGTTTGCTGCGTAACCAATGAATACACATTCATAGGCTCTACTAGCGAGTTTAACTCGCTTCGGGTCCGGTTTACGGACATATGCTAGACATCCCCAAGTTCTTAAATAAGACAAGTTTGGTTGTCTTTTCTTTAATATTTCATAAGCAGATTCGCTTCTTTTAGATTTGAGAACTCTATTCAAAACAAAGCAGACAGTCAAAATTATTTCCCCCCACCAATGTTTAGCGGCACCAGAGTTTAACATAATAGCAACAACTAATTCAGTAAGAGTTCTATTCTTTCTTTCTGCTTTACCATTCATTTAAGGGGAATATGGCGCAGTCGTTTCATGTATAATTCTGTGTTGTTTATAAAATTCATTAAATAAACTAGAATTATATTCGGTTCCCCTATCACTACAAAGTCTCTTGATTTTTGTATTAAATTGATTTTCTATTTCATTCACAAAAACTTTAAACATATCAAATGCATCACTTTTATTTTTCATTAAATAAACAAAAGTATAATCTGAGCAATCATCAATAAAAGTGATAAAATAACGTTTGTTATTTCTAGTCATGGTTCCATCTAGTTCACATATATCAGAATGTATAAGTTCCATTGGTTCAGATTCTCTTATAATAACTGATTTATGTTTGCTCTTTGTTATTTTAGCTTGATTACAAAATTCACATTTTTCTTTGTCATTAAAACTAAGTTTAGGAATTAAACCTAAGTTACTTAAATTAGAAATTGAGCGCATATTAACATGACAAAGTCTAGAATGCCAAATATTAAAATCACACAAAGAGTAAACAGAAGTAGAAATTTTATTCATAACATCAAATTCAACATTAAGCTTAAACATGCCATCAGAGGCGTACCCCTTCCCAATAAAAATACCATTCTTAGTGATGGTGTACATATCAACCCCAATAGTTTGATTAAAACCAGCCTTATTCAAAAGGAAACCAGAAACAAGATTCTTCTTCATCTCAGGAACATGAAGGACTTCTTTCAAGATAAGAGTCTTTCCAGAGGTGAACTTCAAAACAACATCTCCAATACCAGCAACATCAGAAGTGTGAGTGTTACCCATCTGCACCTTCTTATTTTCAGCATTCATGTATGTTTTAAACATAGCACGATCATAACAGACATGGCGGGTAGCGCCAGTATCTATCCACCATCCATCAGTACCACCGACCATATTAATTTCGGTGATCATACAAGTATATGGCTCATCAGCCACATTCACATTAATATGTGCAAGGTTAGCCGGTTTAGGCCTCTTTGGATTTCTGCACTTCTTGGACATATGACCTGTTTTCCAGCAATTGAAGCAATAAAATGGATCAACAGCGTCATTTCTAGGAGGTGGTTGCTGATGCTGCCTAGCATTATGGCCCCTAACCGGGTTACCATTCTTAACTCGGTTTTGATTGCGGCTCTGATTCTGATTTTTTAATGGTTTGCCCGTAGGCTTCAGAGCTGCACCGAATTTCTTTTTATTGTTGTTAGAAACAACCAATATCTTTTCTTCTTCTTTCATATCTTGTTTCCGAGATTCTTCTTCTATACGAAGACGGGTAATCAGACCTTCAATGGAAAACTCCTTTGTCTTATGACGGAGCTGATTCTTAAAATCTTTCCAACTAGGGGGCAGCTTATCAATAATCACATAAATTTGAAACTGCTCATGTAAAGGCATACCTTCAGTTATTATCTCATGAGCAATCTTCTGCAGTTCATGTGACTGCACATCCACCGACCTCTCATCCACCATCTGATATTTCAGATACCTGCTCAGAACATACTTCTTTGGACCAGCTTCTTCAGTATCATACTTTTTGCTCAAAGCCTCCCACACATCACTTACTGTTTCATAAGTTCTGTAATAATCATACAGATCATCTTCTAAACCATTAATGATATAGTTTTTGCAAACATAATCATTATCGATCCATAGTTGCCTTTCTTTTTCAATTTGCAGCGCTTTTTCTTTAAGCTGTTCTGCCGTAGCCTTACCTTTGTCAGGTTCAGCAGCAGAACCAGTTTGACCGTTGGTGTTAACGGGCTGTTCTTTTGTAACTGAAGCCGAAGCATCAGCCGGTACATCAGGAACAACAGGAATAGGTTCTTTCAAAACGTAGGCACATTTTTTCAGGGTCAGGAAGAAAAACATCTTCTGTTGCCAACGTTTGAAATGATTACCTTCAAACTTAAACGGCCTTTCTGTAGCACCGACAGAAGAACTACCAATAATCTCTTCGTTTGCCATGATATTTTCGAAACGTCTTAAAATTGTTGTAAAATGATTTACTGAGTTTAAAAAACAGAAAATGATTTTTCCAAAAATTGGCAAAGAAATAAATTATTGGCTGAGTCGCGTACTAGGTCGCTTTCTTTAAGACGTTTCGCGGAACTACTCGATAAAGTGCACTGTAGTATATTGACCGCGAAGTCCCCAGGATAAAACAGCAGTTTCTAATAGAAACTACCGATGAACTACTGCACTGTAGTATCGGTCAGTAATACACCAATAATGGTTTGAAAAACCACTCAATAATTGATATGCAAATATCAATTCAATACGGTGATAACCGTTCGAAATAGAAACAACAAATATTTTTCGAAGAAAGAAAAGAGAGAAAGAAAAATTGCAGAGTTCTCAGAATGCAGAGAAAAACGAACGAAAAAAGCAACTGAAGAAAGAAGCATAATATATAGGCAAGTGAGGAGCTGAAATCAGAGTATTAAGTGAAGCCGAAAATTGCCCAGTCAAAGCAAAATGTGGGCGAATTTTCAGGGCCACGTAATTTGACCGTTTACAGATATTAATAATCCGTTTCAGACTTGGTCTAAAGCACATTCAAAATGTGCGAAAATAAAGGGACACACGTTAAAGAAAATTAATTAAAATTTTCTTTTTCTTCGCATTAAAAAATTAATATATCACCCAAGCCCAAGCTCGGCCCGGTCCGATCCGAGCCGAGCCGGCCGGACGGACGGCGGCGGCGGCGCTTGCGCGTGTGTGTGATATTCGACATGATGTACGGTCTCCCTTTCTTACAAAAGTGGGTACCTTAGTTGTCACTTTGTAGTATATAAACACTACAATGAAGTGTGTTCTTAGCAATGTGGGACTCAAATGAGTCTTTTTTCAATTCACACTACACATGATTCTAACACTTTGTATTTACTTCAATACCAAGTTTCCTCCAAAATTCTCATCATATTCCAACAATTTTGCACCCTCTGAGCCAGGGTCCTGCCTCTGCCACCGAGTGAATGTGGTAGCGATGGAGGCTAAGAGGAGGCTAGATTTCGTCATATTGGAGCGTTTGGTTGTCTAGAAAAACTAGCCATAGTTTGTCAGAAAATTGTAGGGAGAGAGAAAGAGAAAATTGAGGAGCGTGTAAGATTTGACGGCTTATGTATAAGGAGGATTCTTGGATTGGAGAGAATGTTAATGATGCGTTGTTTGTGGCCTTTGATAGCTTAAATGATATAGACAAAAATTATGCCGCTACTTTACCTAGAAATTGTTCATTCAAATAACTTATGCTTTTTAAAATTTTTATTTTTATACATATAATAATACCTTTTGCCTTTCTCCAATCATTCATCCTTTTTGTTTTACTTTATAAAAAAAATATGGTTTGGATCGTTTCGTCAAATTTATTTATTAAATAAAAATGAAATTAGAACAAAATAAATGACATTTCAAGATCAATATATCGTTATTTATTTCTTTGAAAAAATAAAAAATTTCGTTTTTTTTTAAGGAAAATGAATGATTTCTTAGCTAGTAATTACATTTTTATTAAGTCTTCTTAAAAATCACTTTTTAAAAATACAAAGAGTTTTTTTAAAGTTAAAATAAACGGGCCTATATAGTCATTTGCCAATAAATTTTTTAGAAATAAAATAAGAGACAATTCTCTTGGGTTGCGGGTTGATCCGGGTTTCACATGTCAAGAACAACTAATATAATATGTCTTAATCTCAAAGTTAGTCATAATAAATATTGGTTTTGTGATAAAGTACACAATTTAGGCCCCACAAAAAATAATACTAACCAAATTAGTCCATGTCATTTTTATATCAGCGGGAAATTAGTTCCTCTATTATAATGAATCAAAGACTAAAGTTTTTTTAGGGGTGATGACTTGAATTATATGATATTTTTAGATAGTTTGTAGGATAATTGTTATTTATTTTAGTAGTTTTTAGGAGTCATTTCATGGAAAATACCTAAGCAAACTAAGTTACTTGATGAAGAAGCAAGAGTAAAAGAAATTACACAAAATTAAAGGAGAAAAAATATAAGCAAATCAGCTCAAGTGCATTGTGCCACGATGACATGTGTCGTGCCATGATGGAAGAATCAATTTGAAGAGAATCTCACAGCCAGCATCGAGCCACGACGGGAAATTGTAAAGGATCCCACAATGGGACTGATTGTGCAAAGATGGTGTGGAGATCCAAGCCCAAGAAACTCTATAAATAGAGCTCTCCACCCCTATAATTCACAACAACTCCGAATTGGAGAATCAACTCAAGAAGGAATATCTTAAGAAGAAGGAGAGAGAGCGAGAGTTCTTTAGGAATGTCACTTCCCACACCATCGGGAGTAGTTTTCTTAGCGTTTCAACTACGTTATATCGCATGTGTATTTTCTAACTCTATTGTTATGTTAATTATGAGTAACTAATTACCGTAGGTTAGGTCAAGTAGACGAACTCGATTAAGGTTTTTAGACTAAAAAATTGTACTTGGTCACACTCATTCAATTAAGGTGGACTACAAAATTGTTTTTTTATTAGTATATATTGAAGGTGAAAAACACAAGAAGGGGGGTTGAATTGTGTTTTGAAAATTAATTCTTTTCTAGTAAACAGATTGAAACGCAGCGGATGAAAGAAGCTAGACAAAACACAAAACACAAACAAGACAATGAGAGAGAGAGAGAGAAAGAGTGCACACACAAAAATTTTATACTGGTTCCTCTCACAAAACGAGAGTAGTCCAATCCCCTTGCACTTCCAAGGGATTTCACTATAATCACAAAGATTACACACTAATGCTCAAGCACACAAGCTTAAGACTTCTTTGCTCTAGGTCACACAAGACAAAGAGACTTCCTTGCTCTAGTCACACAAGACAAGATACTTCCTTGTTCAAATCACACAAGATAAGAGACTTCCTTGCTCTAGGTCACACAAGACAAATAGACTTCCTTGCTCAAGTCACACAAGACAAGAGACTTCCTTGCTCTAGGTCACACAAGACAAATAGACTTCCTTGCTTAAGTCACACAAGACAAGAGACTTCACAAACTAACTTAATACACAAATTAAGTAGGACTGAAAGTTCTAAGCTAGACTCTCTAAACACTAAGTTCAAAGCCTACAATATCAAAAGATATTTTACTTAGAAGGTTACACAAGAAAGAATAACAACAGTTCTTAGCTTGAATACAATTTGAATCTTTCTCTGAGTTTAGATGATCTTCCAGTAGTCTTCTCTCTATCAGGATGTCTTCTATTTATACTCTAGATATAAAGACGTTGAGAAAGGACCGTTGGTAGTACAGTTTGCTTTTTGCTGATAAGACCGTTGTACTATTCCATTAGTTATGAACTGTCTTTCTTCAGAGAGTGTTCTTCAGAATCTGATAATAACTTTTCTTTGATCTTCTGAATAATGTATGCAAGCTTCAGACTTTGTTTCTCTCTTTGGCATCTGAGGACTTCTTCAGAGGCTCTGAAGCTTCTTGCTTCTCAGAGTCTTAATGCTTCAGACTGTGTCCTTCAGAGGCTCAAATGATGATCATATTGGATAAGATTTTTACTTAGTTCCTGCACACTAGATCATTCATTAGTAATACCAATTGTCCATTTAATACAATGTTATCATCAAAACTTAGGGTGTTTTATAACTAAAACTCATTTTGTTCCAACATATATTATAATTGTTTTTTGGGTTAAATATGTTTTTGGTCCCTATAGTTTCACAGAATTTCATTTTTAGTCCCTGAAGTTTTATCAGTCAGTGTTTTTAGTCCCTACTTTTAATCAAACTCTTGTATACTTTCGCATTTTTGAATGATTTTTTGTATTCATGTTTATAATATTATAAGAACATCTCTGATAAAAATCTGGAATTTTTTAAGATAAGATGAATTATTTATGAATTTTTATGTGCAAAAAACAAAAAAATTCATATTTAATTCATCTCTTGGTAAAAAAATTTAAAATTTTGTAAAAGAGATTCATATAATATACTAAACATGACCGTGAAAAAAAATTTAAAATTTGGAATGATATGCACGAGTTTAATGAAAAATAGGGACTAAAAACATTGACTGATAAAACTTCAGGGACTAAAAAGTGTGAAAACAATCTTTAACCCTTGTTTTTTTTTATGTATTCTCACGTTTTGATTGGTTGTGACCAAATATAATGTTTCGGTCACGTGACCACCTAAGATTATCTCTTTATTTTATTTAATTGAATTAAAAGTTAAAGTCTTTCATCCCTATGAGCTTATTTCAGTTGGTAGAGATATCACTATATGTACAGGAGCCCGAGTTCAAATCCAGAACACTCTACTTAGATTTTTTAGCCACTAAACTACTTGACAAAAAAAAAAATTAAAGCCTTTCTCTATTGCTTTATAAGAAAACATAACTGGTCCGATATCTCTTTGCACATTATCACATTTGATATTACTAGAAAAAAATACCAATAACATTCTTGACCGAAGAAAAATACCAATAGCATTGTACCCAAAAAAAAAAAACTAATAACAAGTATTTTCCATGTTCCAACAATTTCACCCAAAAAAGAGAAAAGAAAAAAAAAAAAAAAGAAGCTTTAAGTCAACTCATGAAGCAGCATACATTTTTTTTTAAAGAAAATCTACAAAGTCATTCAAGCAATGGCCTAAATCAAATGAAATTGTTTGCATAATAAGGAGCTTCTCCAAATTGCAAAATAGAATTCCAGTTTCGTACACCTAATTTGGGGTACCTGAAACAAGAATGATACTATTGCATGAGTACTTTAGACTCCGTTTGGATTGATGAAATATAATGGAATGGAGCGGAGCGAGATGAAATAAAATAATGTTTCATTGTTTGTATTTGCAAAATAATAATGGAATGGAACAGGATGAAATGAATTCTATCCAATACTACCAATACTTTCAATTTTGTTTCTCTCTTTATTAAAATATCCAAACAATTGAATGGAAGATTTATTCCGCTTCACTCCATCTCATACCACTCCCCTCTATTCCGCTCCACTTCATTCCGCTACATTCCATCAATCCAAACAAAGCCTAAAATACAATAATTAATGAATGAAAACACTGCATTAGTTAAAGTTCTTTGTAATCAACCCATATTGAATCCCAATATAGGTAGTAAATTTACCTAACTCGTACTTACATCAACAGATACATACATGAAATTATCTTCCTTTGTGATACATAAATTATTGTCATTGTTTGTAAACTTTACTGTGAGGCTGAAATTAATTAAACTTGATCAATACATTTCAGTTTCCATAATAATAAGTTTCCCTAATTAATTTCCCAATGATATAATATATAGAAAATAAATTGAGTATTATTCATAGGAAAGATCCAATGAAATTCCTAATTAAGTAAACTTGATCAAGCAGACATAATGAACTTGATGAAACAATTGGTCAATATAATTCCCATTTTGTTTTACCAAAAAACAAAACAACCGGTGAATATAATCAAAGAATGAAACAGTGCATGTATGAGTTAAAAATGAAATTCGAATAAAAAGCAAATTTACATAACATACATACATATATACATCAAATGAAATTCTCTACATTGTTGTGATGCTAAGATTAATTAAAGAATTCATAAATATCAAGAAAAAAAAAATTAATTAAAAGATTGTAACAAAAGAAGAAATAAATGAATTAAAGAATTGATCAATATAAATGAAGCAGCCATATATAATTATCTTTCCCAAATTAATTGATTAATTTGGGCATGCATGCATGATGTATAGTAAATAAAGATGATGATGATTATTCATAGGACTAATTACGAGACTCAGCGTCCGATGATGAGAGAGGAGGAGGTGAAATATTTCTTCCTCCTGATGATCATGATGAGTCCGGTCAGAAGCAACTGACGAGTCCGGTCTAGAAGAATCTGTGTTGAAGTTAAGGTATTTAAGTAGGAAAAAAAACAATAAGAAATGAATATCATTCATAATACCTAAAACTCTATTTACATTATTTACATAATAAAATCCAATTTAGAAGGTTATACAAGAAAGAATAACAACAGTTCTTAGCTTGAATACAAGTTGAATCTTTCTCTGAGTTTAGATGATCTTCCAGTAGTCTTCTCTCTATCAGGATGTCTTCTATTTATACTCTAGATATAAAGACGTTGAGAATGGACCGTTGGTAGTACTGTCATACCCCAATTTTTGACCTAAGATCCCACCTCATATTCTCATTATTGCATTTTATGCATAAATAACGAAAAATCTAAAAATATGTCAATTTATTTAATTTTATTTTTTTTAGTATCTTTGTTATAAAATGCAAAAATATATATGTTAAAAATTTGGTTTATTTTGTTTTAATATCTTTGTTCTTTACTAAGAAAAAAATAAAAAAATATATATAATAAGGAATCTTTTTTTGCTTTTCTTGAGTCAATCTTTTTATTATTACTATTATTATTTTCTTTCCTTTATTATTATTATTATAATATTATTTTATTTTCCTTATATAATTAAAAACAAAAAAATTATTAATTAACAAAAAATATTAAAAAAAGAAGAAGAAGCAGCGTGCTGCTTTCTTCCCCCTCCTTTTTGTTTTTTTTGTTTTATTTTATTTATTTATGTTTTTTTTATTTTATTAAAAAAAAAAAAAAAAAGTAGTTTGTCAAACAACTTTCTGCAAAGTTGTTGTCCTTTTGTCTCAAAATTTATCTTTGTCCAGCAAACTTTGATATTGTCCAGAATCAAGCAAAATCCATTGGATACATAAACCCTAATTTTTTGGGTATATAGCAGAAGGTGAAAATTAGAACTGAGGAGGATTTTTTTGAGGAGGCAGCCGCAAAGAAAAAAAACACAACAGAGATTCATCAATTGAAAAATCCAGAAAAAAAAAAAAAAAAAACAGATCACAATCATCAAAAAACCAAAAAAACGAAAAAATCAAAGAGGATAGAACTGTACACATATCATCAACGAATAAACCATTATTCTTTCTTTCAAACAAACATACCGAAATCACACAAAACCATCAAAACCAGATCGGAACAAATCAAAAACAGAACACAAATAAAGAAGAAGAGGAACACAGAGAAGAAGAAGAAGCTAGAATCGAAGAAAAAAAAGAGATCAAGGTTGTATTTTTCTTCCACTTTCTTTTGTTTCGATCCGGCTTATAGGTATTTGGTTTGATTGTTTCGAGTTTGGATTCGGGTTTAGAAAAAGGAATGGAAGGTTTTGGTTAAGAAAAAATTTGATTTTTTTGAAATTTTTTAGGTTTTGGCCGGCGGAGCCGCCGCCGGAATCGCTCCGGCGCGGCGGGCTACCGCCGGCAACGATGATCTTCATCGTTTGTTCTTGGTGAATGAAGAACAATTTTTTGAGAGAGAATAGAGAGAGGCTGCGGCAGAGAGAAGAAGAAAATGGAAAAAATGAAGTTTTCTAGGTTTTTTCATATATATATACCCAGGTCCAATCCCATGTGTGCCTGTCTATGGTATTATCGCGAACCTGCCCACCCAGGACCGTCAGATCTGATCAAACGCCCCTTGATCACTTCATCACAATCTCCTCTGATCCAATCTGGGACGTCTGATTAATCAGACGGCCCAGATTTCGTCTTCCCTCTTTTTGGACAAAAACGCCGCGCCTATGGGCCTGTTGGACTGGGCCTAGTCCAGTTTTGCTATCCACACCCCCCCTGTCTTGTTGTTTACACCCCCTGCTCTATTTATTTATTTATTTTTATTATTTTATTTATGTGTTCTATTATATTTGAATATCATTTAATTTATTTATTTTGTACATTATTTATATGCTATGTTTAAATATCAAAAATGTCAAAAAATATATGCCATGTTATTTGTTTCGTTTATTATTGCTTGAATATCGAAAAATGAAAAATATTATTGTATGTTTTATTTGTTCAAGTCCAAAGGGAAAAGGGAAATGTTTCGTTAACCCGGTGTTACGATGTTTTTTTTGCGCTTTTGCTTGTTCGCTATTTTTGACCTTGAAACAAAATTATCTTTTGTTAAATAAAAAGAATGAAAAAAGGAGTGATTTGGCGGATGACTTTTCACTCTCCGGTGACTTCGGATATCCTGCCGGATGGCTTGCGGTCCGAATAACCGACGTTCTAAAAAATACAAATTTTTCTAAAAAAATAATAAAAAGCAAAAACATTCAAATATTTTCAAAAAAAAGAAGTCTTTTTATAATAAACCTCGACTTTCGTCGAGAAACCTTTTTTCAAAACTTTTTTTTAAATGTCCTAATACACTTAAGCATATTTAAATATTTTTCACAAGGACATAAAAAAGGACAAAAACAATCCAAATCTTTTGCCGCTTGGCTTTTCAAATTCAAACTTTTCCTCAAGAGAGTTTAGACGTGAGTCATCTCTAGTTGAAATTCATTTTCCCACGACATATGGCAGGAAAAGATATAAACTTTTCAGTATGTTCGTGGCGGATTTAAAAGGAGTTTAAACTTAAGATGACGACTCGTCTTTTTCTCCTAAAATCAATCAAACAAATCACTTTACAAATTTTACCCCGAACTACGAGATTTTGATCCCTCGCGGGTACGTAGTGCAAAAGACCTTGTGTCTTCCCAATTCAAAATTAATAAAACTTTTTTTGTTTTCTTCTTTTCTTTTGAATATCCCAAAATTAATATAAAAAAAAAATTCTCTCATCGTTGCCCAATTATTTATAAGCAAATTTTACAAGCAAAACATTTTTAGCACAAAAATACATATTTTACAAGAGGTTCCCGTAGAGTACTACGGATACATAGGATGCTAATACCTTCCCTTTGTATAACTAACCCCCGAACCTTAAATCTCTAAATTTTTATTATGGGTTTATTCGATCTTTTCCCCTTCCCTGGGATAAATTAAAGTTCGGTGGTGAATCATAATTTTTGAGAACCAAAGCTAACCAATAGCTTGGCGTCCGAAAATCACCGCGACAAGTATAGTTTGCTTTTTGCTGATAAGACCGTTGTACTATTCCATTAGTTATGAGCTGTCTTTATTCAGAGAGTGTTCTTCAGAATCTGATAATAATTTTTCTTTGATCTTCTGAATGATGTACGCAAGCTTCAGACTTTGTTTCTCTCTTTGGCATCTGAGGACTTCTTCAGAGGCTCTGAAGCTTCTTGCTTCTCAGAGTCTTAATGCTTCAGACTGTGTCCTTCAGAGGCTCAAATGATGATCATAGTGGATAAGATTTTTACTTAGTTCCTTCACACTAGATCATTCATTAGTAATACCAATTGTCCATTTAATACAATGTTATCATCAAAACTTAGGGTATTTTATAACTAAAACTCATTTTGTTCCAACAATCTCCCCCTTTTTGATGATGACAAATATAACGTATTAAATACAATTGTTGTTGATTAATTTAATTATGTCAACATCAGGTTGTTGAGGTTTGTAAGCTCCCCCTGAGTCTGATAAACCATTAGGGTTAGGTTTGCAAGCTCCCCCTAAGTTTTATCCATAATTAAGTTGAATCAGTATAAGAACAATTTGATAAACTTGATTGTATCTACATAGTTAACTCTCAGAGTTTGAGGTTTGCAAGCTCAACTCCTGAGTCTGATAAAAATAATTAAAAACACAATCTTAACTACCTTCATCTATGCAAACACAATTATGTTTATTAATTTGTTCTCCTTATCAATTAAGTTTATAAAAATTTAGGAAGATAAGAAAGAGATTAGATTCTTATTTAAGACAGTTTCAGATTCTTATTTGAGTAGGTATTTAAAAAATACACCACTACTGACACAATTGTACAACTAATACTCCCCCTTTTGTCATTAGCAAAAAGTTGTAAAACAATAAGTAATAATCAAAAGGTGAAAAGGAAAACAAGAATCCTAAGGGTGTATGGACAAGAAAAGAGTGAGAAGCTGCTGAGCCTTTCTTGTAGAAGCTCTTGAGTATGCCACGAGCTCCAGAAGCTTATCCTCTTGTTGATCAAGCGTATGTCCTATTAAGTGTAGAATCCTTGACGTCTGATCTAAACTCCCTTCCTCTTGTTGTTCCTCAAGTGGTGCAGAGTCTGGTTGACTTGGACCACTAGGTGAACGAGTCACATGATCATCTGGTTCATCAATTCTATCATTTATTGCAATTTCAGTATCGAAAAGCATCTCAGAAGGTGGTATGGGTGATGAAGGTTTTTGAGAGTCTGATGGAATTGATTTGGGTTGTTCAGATGTTATTTCATTTGGTGGTTCAGAGGATTCATGGATTGGATAAACTCTAAAGGATGTTTCCTTCAGAATCTCGTCTTCAGTAAGAATTTTGGGGGATGGTGGAGAGGTGGCAACATTGGGTGGCTGAGCTATTTCCTCCTCAAGAATGTGCTTAGCTTTGGATGTAAATTGTGCAAAACCAGCCATCAGGTCATCATACAATGAGTCAGAAGACTCTGAATCAGAGTCTGAGACTTGGACAAATTCAGGTTCAGATGATGTTGGATATATGGTATTTAGGGGTTGGACATTTTCTAGAAGAGATGCTTCAGATATTTGATTGCAATAATTAAAAGAATGATTAATACCTGTATCTGATCTTTGTCTCTTCTTTCCTCTAGTGGTGCAGTGCTTTGTGCGAGATCTTTTGATAACTGTTGCACTTAGCAAGTCTTTTACAGTAGGTTCTGCAGCCACAGGCTCTTCATCAACTTGCTCTTCAACCACAGTTTCTTCAACCTCTGGATAATCATCCTCTGACCTATGAGTAGTGAAATTCTGGCACCTACTGAGGACAGATGTTAAGACAGAAGCTACAGCAATTGTCGTATGTAACCAGTTTTAATGCTAAGACAAATGCTCTAGCGTATGTCCACAGTAGATTATAATCAACAAGTAAAAACAACAGACAATGATGTAAATAACACAGAGAATTGTTAACCCAGTTCGGCGTTCACAACGACCTACTCTGGGGGCTACCAAGCCAGGAAGGAATCCACTATAATAGATCTAGTTCTAAGCCCACAACAAACATACAAGTTTACGACTTATCACCTAGACTCTACCCGTGCTAACTCAACCTAGGAACTCCTAAGTTTGAGACCCCGTCTCACTTCCTTTCTATCACGAACCTCGTGATTATGACAGTACTACAAATAGTGCGGTTTCACTAACCAAACAAACAAACAATCTCCGTGCTTAAAAGCTTGGGAGAAGTTACACGAAATACAAACTAAACAGGCCTAAGCTTGTGTTATAGAATTCACAAGAAAGGCTTACAATAAACAAGACTCAAACCCTAAAACTATATTCTTCAAATACGGCTTCAGTCGTCATTTTGGTTTTAGTCTTCACATATTTATATGACCTGAGTTAGCATGGGCTAGGTCTTCATCTTGGGCTTTAATCTTCAGCTGTCCTTTTGCAAAGTCCAGCACACATGAAATGGAAAGAATCACATGTTTCCATAAATGGCGTAGCATCTTCTGGAAAGTATTTCTTGGTGCAGCCGCCTTATAATCCCTTGTTTAAAACGTGCGTCTTGATAAGCAAGTAAGGCGAAAATATTGCTTCAGAGAATCTTCAAAGATATGGCGCGCAATATAGAACATTAATTACCGGCATGACAGATGTTGTACCCACATGCTACGGCATCTGGTCCAACATCTTGCTTGAACTTGTTTTTGCAAAATGAGGCCAACATACAAAACACTAACAATCTCCCCCTTTGGCAAATTTTGGCTAAAACAAACTAAGACCAGTTCTGGAGAGATGCAGTACATACCTTCCTTCAAGTCAACGCAAACACACAGCTAAGAAAGAAGATAATACATTGTCACATTATTTTCAACAGAGAACTTCAAGTGAGAAATAATGAACAGTTAGCATCAGAGGCATGCAACAGCGGAAATACACAACTTAGCCTCATAGGGTACAAGATAGGAGAGAAATAAACTCTCAAACATAAGCGCCATACAGTTAAACCAGGGAAAAATAAATTCCCACAAATATGAATCACTATAGGAAGAATAAATTCCTACACCACTGAGAAAAATAAATTCTCCGGTAACAAGTAAAAGTGGATTCCTTTGAACCAGACAAGATGCCTTAGCATTTGGAATGGCATCTGTCACACACAACATGCATCACAACAAAAGTAGATTGCTCCCCCTGAGTTCATGCATATATCACAGTAGAGACTACTCCCCCTCAACAGAACATACATACATATACAGATACATCATACTTTCATACTTGCTCCCCCTCAATCATAGCACACACAAAGACAGACAGATGTTGTAGCAGATGTTGTAGCATATGTCACGAACAGAACAGATAGAACAGATACTTACTTACTACTACTCCCCCTTTTTAGCCATAATTTTGACAAACATAATACTTCATGCATAGATCAAGAAAATAGAAGTAGCAACATGTCAGAGGTGCATTATTACAGACCATCAGAGTAGCAGCACATATAAGTGCACAAAACATCCTGGGCATAGCCCTCAAAGTACAGACAGGAAAACAGAAAAACAATAATAGCAGAAGAAAAACACAGGAGCAGCAACATCATTCAGAGAGGCTTTCATCAGAGCCCTATATCACAGGTTCACCACCATCATCAACAGCATTAATTCCAGCACCAGCTTCTTCAAGCTCCAGGGCCTGGATAACAGCTTCCAGCTTCAATTTCTGGTCCTCTAACCCTTTGCAGGTAGCTTTCAGCTCTGCAATCATATCCTTCCTAGTCAGTGCCGCAGAAGACCTCTGGACAGATGTTGTAGCAATGTCTGGAGCATGTGTCCCTTCAAACAGCTTGCTGTGCAGAATCAAGGGAGCTTTCCTCTTCATTGGGAAATCAGAACTCCTCAGAATGCCTGGTTGTTGACTCAGAATAATACCACATAGCAAGGATGGAAAAGCAATGGGCTTTTTGATAGCCATACTGTCAGCATGCTTCAAGGTTTGATTAAAAATATAGGAACCATAATCATATTTCACCTTGGACCCAATGGTATAGATCAAACGTGCCAAATCAGTAGAAATATCAGAGGTGTGCACAGTGGGCACCCAATTGACAGTGCCAATCTTGTTCAAGCATGCAAACTTCACGGAGAGTTTGCTGGAAGACACTTTCTTGCCCTTGGGCCATTGCTTCACAAGGCCATTTGTAATTGCCTTGGCCAAGTCACCATCAGTCAACTCCACCTCAGGGGTTCTAGCATCATCCCTTCCCAGAAATTCATTAATAATGGAAGGAGAAAAATTCACCAGCAGACCACGCACAAACACCTTATGATATTCAGGACTTTGGGGGTTATCACAGTCCTCAGGAACGTTTACAATGAACTCTCTGACCAGCTGTTCATAACACTCTCCCAGTCCCCACACAGTCTTTATCAAACCAGCTTCCTCAATCAAATTCACAATATCAGAACACTCAAGAGCTTCTTTCCCAAGTTCTCTCTCTAAGGCAACCCTTCTCTGAACAACATACTTCCATTTCCCCACACAACTAGCAAGATGAAAAGAGATATTATCAATAGGGACCTCAGGAACATTAGCAGGAACCTTCCTACCACCTACACTTCTTCTGCCAACAGAAGCGCCACCAGATGCTTCACCTTTGGTCACAGACTTTTCAACTTCGTAATCAGAATCATTATCAGCAGCTTTCCTCTTTAATTGTTTCTTCTGGACAACAGGTGTTTCAAATTTACTCCTAGGTCTAGGAGGTCCATACATAGGTTTCTTAGCAGCTTTCTTGATAGATTCCACAACAGGGGACTTGGAGACAGATGGTATAGCTTTACCAGCATTGCTCCTTAGCCTTTTAGATACACCAGCACCAAAAGTTTTCACCAGAGGAGGAGACGTAGATCTCTCTTCATCAACATCAATCACCTTATTCACATCAGACTCAACTTCTTCAGTTGAACCACTCTCTTCTGCTGAGGACTCAGTAGAGGAGTCTTTTTGCTCACTAACAGACTTCTCTTTATCACCAGATCCAGCAACACCTTCACCATCCTCATCACTTCTTGTTTCTTCACCATCACTATCCTGATCACTTTTCTTACCATCAATACCTGTTTCATCAGACTTACCACTACCTGAACCAGTATCAGGACACACTTCAGCTACATTACCAGGAGTAAGATCCTGTTGGTCCAAAGATGCTGTAGCATCTGGCACAACATCAGACTGGGCTACAGGGTCAGATTCATTAACACATGTCACCACTTCTTCAACGAGTTTCCTAGTTTCATCAAGCATAGGAATAACTTCCGAATTCAACACAGTCATCACATCAGTAGTTTCTAGGGTCTTTACGAGACTAGATTTCTCTAAACTCTCCATTTCACCATCATTCCTAGTCTTCTCAATCTTATCACTAGGGTTTGTCTTAATAACGCCAGCATCAGTCTTACTAACATTATCAATATCCTTTTCCTTTTCTAAATCAAAAGTACCTAGGGTTTCAGTTTGTTGAGTTTTTCCTAGATCTTCCGATTCAACAGCTTTTTCAACAATAGTTGATTCATCAACAGCAGGAGCAGAGGGTATAGCATTATTACCTTTTAAATCGTGGCCAGAAGCGCCAACATCGGTCGCGACATCGCGCGATTTGAAAGGATTGTCAGAATGATAGAGGTCTGACATCGAGAGACTGATTGTTGCCGTTGATTCACCTCGCTTCTTTCTTGGCTTTGATTTCGAACTCTTCTTTGACACAGCAGGAGATTTGGATACTTTCTCTTTCTTGACAACACTTTTCGATCGTGTCAATCGTGATTCTACTTCCGATGCATGCACGGAATCTACAGGAGCAGCTTGAACCATTACAGCAGTTGATTGCTCCTTGACCTTCGAGCGAGTAGACTTTGACGGAGTAGGAGTTTTGTCATTGACATTTTTGTTCAAGGAGGTTTCGGTTGATTGCGACATGATTTGAGGACGATTGTTGAGAGTTTTGGTGATTTTTGTGTTTTTGGAGAAGACTAGAGGTTTAGATGTGGAGAGGTTTGCAGCAGAGGGTATTGAGGCAGAGTAGGAGTTACAAAAGTTTTGAATATGGAAGGGTGGACGTTGGTTGAGTGTGGGAAAACAGTTTTGGAAAACAAATAATTCTTCTCCTAAATTAGCGTGCACAACATATATGGAGAGAGAGAAAATAATTGCTGCACGCTTCAGACACATTAACTGCTACAATTCTTCATGCAGGCAAATTCCCAATTTGCCCCTTAGCTTCTCAAATTGATTAGCATCAAGTGCTTTTGTAAATATATCAGCGAGCTGTTCTTCAGTAGCAACATGTTTCAAGACCACCACATTCTCTTCTACTAAGTCTCTGATAAAATGATGACGAATATCTATGTGCTTGGTCCTACTGTGTTGTATAGGATTTTTAGAGATATTGATTGCACTCAGATTATCACAATACAACGCCATAGCATCTTGCTCAACATTATACTCCCTTAGCATCTGTCTCATCCAGACAAGTTGTGAACAACTACTTCCAGCTGCAATGTATTCAGCTTCCGCAGTTGAGAGAGACACACAATTCTGTTTCTTACTGAACCATGATATCAAATTTTCTCCTAAGAAGAAACAACCACCAGAAGTGCTCTTTCTGTCATCAGCACTGCCAGCCCAATCTGCATCACAAAATCCAATGAGTTGAGAGTTGTCACTATGTGAGTACATCATGCCATAGTCACATGTGCCATTAACATACTTGAGGATTCGTTTCACTTGTGTTAAGTGACTCATCTTAGGATCAGCTTGGTATCTTGCACATACACCCACTGCAAAGCTAATATCAGGTCTACTAGCTGTAAGGTATAAGAGACTCCCTATCATGCTTCTATAGAGACTTTGATCAACACTCACACCCTTCTCATCTTTTGTCAACTTCAAATGAGTAGGTGCTGGAGTCCTTTTGTGAGTAGCGGTATCCATTCCAAACTTCTTGACAATATTTTTTGCATATTTACTTTGAGAGATAAATATTGTCTCATCCATTTGCTTCACTTGTAGTCCAAGAAAAAATGTTAATTCCCCAACTAAACTCATCTCAAACTCTGACTGCATCTGTTTGATAAAAAGCTCCACCATCTGACTTGACATCCCGCCAAACACTATGTCATCAACATAAATTTGTGCTATCATTAGTTTACCATGTTCTTCTTTTACAAACAGAGTTTTATCATGTCCTCCTTTCCTGTATCCATGATTGACAAGAAATTCAGTCAATCTCTCATACCAAGCTCTGGGAGCTTGTTTCAACCCATATAAAGCCTTCTTCAATTTGTAGACATGATCAGGAAGATCTGGATTCACAAAACCTTTTGGTTGTTCCACATACACCTCCTCATTTAAATACCCATTGAGAAAGACACTCTTAACATCCATTTGGAAAAGTTTAAATTTCAGAATGCATGCAACACCAAGCAACAGCCATATAGACTCTAATCTAGCAACTGGGGCAAAAGTCTCATCAAAGTCTAAACCTTCCACTTGAGTGTATCCCTGTGCCACAAGCCTTGCCTTGTTTCTTGTAATAGTTCCATTTTCATCAGATTTATTTTTATAAACCCATTTAGTGCCTATTACATTCAACCCTTTTGGTCTAGGAACTAGATCCCAAACCTCACTTCTTTCAAACTGGTTCAACTCTTCTTGCATGGCAGTGATCCAATAATTGTCCGTGAGAGCCTCTTTGACATTCTTTGGTTCTATTTTTGACACAAAGCAAGAGTTAGAGATTATATCTTGATTTCTTCTTGTGGTGATACCTTCATCTGGATTGCCTATGATCTGGTCCTTGGGATGATTTTTCTGAACTCTGATAGATGGTCCTTTACTAACTGGAGCAGTAGTAACATCAGTGGTAGGACTATCAGGCGTTACCTCAAACTCCTCTATGCTAGCAGTTTCTTCAGGCTGGAATTCAAATGCTTCAGCATCTGGACTTTCATCTGTCTTAACGTCAGATGGTACATCATCTATCACAACATTCATTGATTCCATCATCACTTGAGTTCTGGAGTTATACACTCTGTAGGCTCTGCTGTTAGTTGAGTATCCCAATAATATACCTTCATCACTCTTTGGATCCATCTTCCTCCTTTGTTCTCTATCTATCAGAATGTAACACTTACTCCCAAATACATGGAAATACTTGATAGTAGGTTTTCTACCTTTCCACAATTCATATAAGGTTTTAGTGGTTCCAGCTCTTAAGGTGACACGATTGAGAATGTAACATGCTGTATTCATAGCTTCAGCCCAAAAGTGTTGAGGTAGTTTCTTTGAGTGTAACATGACACGAGCACATTCTTGTATAGTTCTATTCTTTCTTTCAACTACACCATTTTGTTGAGGTGTAATAGGAGAAGAGAATTCATGTCCTATTCCTTCAGCAGCACAAAACTCAGAGAATCTTGAGTTTTCAAACTCTCTACCATGGTCACTCCTTATTCTGACAATGACACTATCTTTTTCTCTCTGAAGTTGTTTACACAAGTCCTTGAAAGAGCTAAAGGTGTCTGACTTTTCTCTGAGGAAGTTGATCCAAGTGAATCTTGAGTAGTCATCTACAACAACAAATGCATATCTCTTTCCTCCTAAGCTTTCAACCTGCATAGGCCCCATCAAGTCCATATGAAGTAATTCAAGCACCTTAGATGTAGTCAGATGCTGCAGCTTCGGGTGTGACATCTTTGTCTGCTTCCCAATTTGACATTCACCACATATGCTTCCTTCTTCTATCTTCAGTTTAGGTACTCCTTTTACTGCATCTTCAGCTATGACTTTTTTCATACTCCTTAGATTAAGATGACCCATCTTTTGATGCCATAACTTGACTTCATCTTCTCTAGTGATGAGACAGGAGGAAATTTGAGCACTTTCTTCAGAAATCCACAAATAACAGTTATCTTTAGACCTGACTCCTTTCATAACAGATTCACCATCTTCAGTTCAAACGATGCATTCAGACTTCGTGAAGTTCACCTTCATTCCTTGATCACACAATTGACTGATGCTTATGAGATTTGCAGTCAATCCTTCCACTAAAAGAACATTCTCAAGTTTAGGCAACCCATTTGCAATGAGGCTTCCAATTCCTTTGATCTGACCTTTGGCCCCATCACCAAAAGTAACATAACTAGTAGCGTAGGCTTTAACATTGGTTAGATAACTTTCAACGCCAGTCATATGTCTTGAGCAACCACTATCAAAGTACCAATCATTTCTGGATGAAACTCTCAGAGATGTATGAGCTATGTGAGCAACATCATTTGCCTTTGGTTTCCATTCTTTCTTTGTATTGCTTGAATCATATTCATACCTGGGATTATTATACCATCTTGGAAACCCATACAGTTTAAAACAGAAAGGTCTGATGTGACCTCTTCTACCACAGTAATGACAGATCCATCCCTTAGGTTTAGGAATGATTTTGGTAGGCAGATGTTGTTGAACATGCTGTGGCATGTGTCTGGTTTCAGTAGGATCATAAGTGTCTTTAGCAGGAACAAACGTACTAGTGGAAGTAGCATTTTTCTGTTTGGGATAATTATATTCTACTCCAATGCCCTTAGGTTTTCCAGCAACTTGACCCTCAACCAGTATATCTAATCTTTCAGTTCCATTATTTAGCAGTCTAAGCTGTTTATTTAAACTAGTCAGCTGATAGTTCAATGTGCTTACCTCATCTCTAAGAGCAGAAGTCTCAGACAGATGCTTTGCCTTCTCAGATTGTAACTGCTTTGTGAGTTGAGATATTTCAGTCTGATGCTTCAGCTTCTCAGCTTGCAATTTACTTATAGTGCATTGTTGCTGCTGACACACCTTCTCACTCTTCTGACTCAGTGCTTTATAAGATGCAGCTAGCTCATCAAAGGTCAATTCTTCATCATCTGATTCTGATTCAACAATTCCAGTAAGTGCGGTAATGTGGTTTGCAGACTCAGAGTACTCATCATCTTCAGAGTCATCTTCATCAGACCAAGTAACAACCATACTCTTCTTCTGTTTCTTCAGGAATGTTGGACATTCAGCTCTAATATGTCCATGACCTTCACATTCATGACACAGCACGCCTTTTCCAGTACTGGCCTTTTCTTCAGGTTTGTATTTTCTTACACCATTAAACTTTCTGTTATTATCAGAAAAATTGCCTTTAGCATTTGTCCTGCCTCTACCATCCATCTTCTTTAGTATTCTGTTGAACTGCCTGCCTAGATGTGCTACAGTTTCAGATAAATTTTCATCAGTTTCAAAACTATTTTCTACTTCCTCACTTTCAGTGGTGTTGGTAACAAGAGCTATACTCTTCTTCCTCTTCTCGGTTTTCTCTTTAGTAGCCAGCTCATAGGTTAGTAATGAACCCACCAAATTTTCAAGCTTCATTACACCTATATCATGTACTTCTTCTATGGTAGTGACTTTCATATCAAACATCTTAGGAAGCGATCTAAGCATTTTTCTCACCATTCTTTCTTCGCTTAGCTTTTCACCTAGAGCATCAAAGTTGTTTGCAAAGTCTAGAATGGTCATGTGAAAGTCATGAACAGATTGATCTTCACCCATCATTAGATTCTCAAACTTTACGGTCAGAAGCTGTAGCCTTGAATTCTTCACCTTGGCGGTGCCTTCATGTGTAGTCATTAGAATATCCCATGCTTCCTTAGCCACTGAGCACTGTTTGATCATTCTGAAAATGTTATTATCCACAGCATTGAATAAAGCATTTAGCGCCTTGGAGTTTCCATGTGCAAGCTCATCCTCTTCCTTGGTCCACTCCGCTTCTGGTTTTAGTTCACCTGTAGTTTTACCATCTTTGTCTCGTATCACTGGATGTTCCCATGCCGTTAGGATAGCCTTCCAAGATTTGCTATCAAGTGATTTGATAAACGCCACCATTTTGGCTTTCCAGTAATCATAGTTTGATCCATCCAGAAGTGGAGGTCTGTTGACATAACCACCATCCTTGTTCATTATGCCAGAAAGTAACTTCCCTGGTCCTCACCCTCGCAGAACAGGGTGCCTGCTCTGATACCAATTGAAATTCTGGCACCTACTGAGGACAAATGTTAAGACAGAAGCTACAGCAATTGTCGTACGTAACCAGTTTTAATGCTAAGACAAATGCTCTAGCGTATGTCCACAGTAGATTATAATCAACAAGTAAAAACAACAGACAATGATGTAAATAACACAGAGAATTGTTAACCCAGTTCGGCGTTCACAACGACCTACTCTGGGGGCTACCAAGCCAGGAAGGAATCCACTATAATAGATCTAGTTCTAAGCCCACAGCAAACATACAAGTTTACGACTTATCACCTAGACTCTACCCGTGCTAACTCAACCTAGGAACTCCTAAGTTTGAGACCCCGTCTCACTTCCTTTCTATCACGAACCTCGTGATTATGACAGTACTACAAATAGTGCGGTTTCACTAACCAAACAAACAAACAATCTCCGTGCTTAAAAGCTTGGGAGAAGTTACACGAAATACAAACTAAACAGGCCTAAGCTTGTGTTATAGAATTCACAAGAAAGGCTTACAATAAACAAGACTCAAACCCTAAAACTATATTCTTCAAATACGGCTTCAGTCGTCATTTTGGTTTTAGTCTTCACATATTTATATGACCTGAGTTAGCATGGGCTAGGTCTTCATCTTGGGCTTTAATCTTCAGCTGTCCTTTTGCAAAGTCCAGCACACATGAAATGGAAAGAATCACATGTTTCCATAAATGGCGTAGCATCTTCTGGAAAGTATTTCTTGGTGCAGCCGCCTTATAATCCCTTGTTTAAAACGTGCGTCTTGATAAGCAAGTAAGGCGAAAATATTGCTTCAGAGAATCTTCAAAGATATGGCGCGCAATATAGAACATTAATTACCGGCATGACAGATGTTGTACCCACATGCTACGGCATCTGGTCCAACATCTTGCTTGAACTTGTTTTTGCAAAATGAGGCCAACATACAAAACACCAGCAAGTAGTAGCTTCTGCCATTGGTAGTTAAAGAACAGGGTTTTGCTAGTATGAGGGAGGAAGAAAGTGTTCTGGGTTTTAGAGAATGAAAGGTGTGGGATGTGAAAGTGAGTAAAGGGATTTTGAAAAACTCTTGTAAAAACAATGATGAGGGAGTACATTCGTTGCATTAAAGAATTTCGTCATAAACTGCCTTTACTCTAACCAATCATAGACTGTGAGTAAAGACAAAGTAATTTACACGTGTACTCCACTTGGTTAAACACTTCAGAGTTTAAAAAAATTTCAGCGTCTGAAGACCTTTCATAGTTCAGAGGCTGAATCCACAATTTTGTTATTCAGAGCTTGATTTCTTCAGAGACTAAAGTCATGTTCAGATGCCTTTTGATAAAGTCTAATCTTTCAACTGCTAAGGGTTTTGTAAATATATCAGCCCATTGTCTTTCAGTTTCAATGTATTGAATATTACACTACCCTTCTGAACAAGGTCTCTTATAAAATGATGTTTAATTTCAATGTGTTTAGGTCTTGAATGCAAAATTGGGTTTTTAGAAAGTTGAATAGCTGCAGTGTTATCACAGAAAAGTGGAATATTGTGGCTATTAACTTTGTAATCCTCTAACTGATATTTCATCCAGAGTAGTTGTGTGCAACACTTGGCTGCTGATATGTATTCTGCTTCTGCTGTAGACAAGGCTATAGTAGTTTGTCTTTTGCTAGCCCAAGATATGAGATTCTCTCCCACAAATTGACAATTGCCACTTGTGGATTTCCTCTCTATCTTGTCTCCAGCAAAATCAGCATCATAGAATCCTATCAATTTATAATCATTTGTTTTCTTATAAAATAATCCAAGATTTGTGGTTCCCTTCAGATATCTAAAGATTCTCTTTACTGCAGTAAGATGAGATTCTCTAGGATTTGATTGGAATCTAGCACACAAACAGACACTGAATAAAATATCAGGTCTTGATGCAGTTAGATAAAGTAAAGAACCTATCATACCTCTGTATAGCTTCTGATCTACTTTGCCTTCTGAATCATCTTTGCTGAGACTGCTTGTTGGATGCATTGGTGTTGTCATTGGTTTGCAATCCTCCATGTTGAATTTCTTCAGCAGCTCCTTTGTATATTTGGTTTGATGAATGTAGGTTCCATCTTTTTTTTGGTTGATTTGAATTCCCAGAAAGAATTTCAGCTCTCCCATCATGCTCATTTCAAATTCTTCCTGCATAATCTTAGAAAATTCCTTGCACAAAGATGGATTAGCAGATCCAAAAATAATATCATCAACATAAATTTGAATAATTAAAATGTCATTCTTAAATGTTTTACTAAATAGAGTATTGTCAACTTGACCTTTTTGAAAACCTTTTTCAACTAAGAAATTGCTCAGTCTCTCATACCAAGCTCTGGGAGCTTGTTTCAGACCAAAAAGAGATTTCTTTAGCTTAAAAACATGGTCAGGATGTGAGGCATCCACAAAACCAGGAGGTTGTTTGACATATACTTCTTCAGAGATGTAGCCATTTAAGAATGCACTTTTAACATCCATTTGATACAAAATAATATTATGATGAGTAACATAAGAAAGAAGTAATCTAATAGCCTAAAGTCTAGCATCAGGAGCAAATGTTTCAGTGTAGTCAATTCCCTCTTGTTGACTATACCCTTGAGCTACTAGTCTTGCCTTATTACGAACAACTTCTCCTTGTTCATTTAACTTGTTTCTGTAAACCCATTTTGTTCCAATGATATTCTTCTTAGAAGGTTTGGGTACTAAACTCCATACTTCATTTCTTTCAAATTGATTTAACTCTTCTTGCATTGCTACAATCCATGCATCATCAGCTAGTGCTTCATCAGTTGAACTTGGTTCCACTAAGGAGATCAATCCAATTAATGAGTCTTCATTTCTGAAGCTTGATCTAGTTTTCCTTGGACTGTCCTTGTTTCCCAGGATTAGCTCTTTTGGATGAGAGGATTTGTATTTGAAAGAATGCTTTGATTGTTCAACTCTGCTTGGAATGCTTCTGATAATTTCTGATGCTGAGTGATCTTCAGAGCCCAAAGTTTCAAGAGTTGAATTTGTTTCTTCAGTAGTTGGTTGAGATGGTTCTGATGTTCCTTCAGGTTCTGATTCTTCATCATATGATAGTTGTAGATCTGCAAAGTTCTCAACTAGCTCTGACACTTTGTCAGGCTGCTTGTCATCAAATTTTATGTGCATACTTTCTTCCACTGAATGAGTTTCAGAATTATACACCCTATATGCTTTTGAGCGTTCAGAGTATCCAATAAAGATAGCCTTATAAGCTTTAACATCAAATTTCTTCAGATGAACTTTTGTATTCAGAATGTAACATGTACAACCAAATTGATGAAAATAGGATACAATAGGTTTCTTTCCCTTAAATAGTTCATATGTTGTTTTATTCAAAATAGGTCTAACATAGATTCTATTTTGAACATAACATGCTGTGTTTACAGCCTCTGCCCACAGATACTTGGCAATGTTAGTCTCATGCATCATGGTTCTGCCCATTTCTTGCAGAGTTCTATTCTTCCTCTCTACAACTCCATTTTGCTGTGGAGTTCTAGGAGAAGAAAACTCATGTAAGATGCCATATTGTTCACAAAATTTTTCAAACATTTCAATTTCAAATAAATTGATCCAGCAGACATAATGAACTTGATTAAACAATTGGTCAATATAATTCCCATTTTGTTTTACCAAAAAATAAAACAACTGGTGAATATAATCAAAGAATGAAACAGTGCATGTATGAGTTAAAAATGAAATTCGAATAAAAAGCAAATTTACATAACATACATACATATATACATCAAATGAAATTCTCTACATTGTTGTGATGCTAAGATTAATTAAAGAATTCATAAATATCAAGAAAAAAATATTAATTAAAAGATTGTAACAAAAGAAGAAATAAATGAATTAAAGAATTGATCAATATAAATGAAGCAGCCATATATAATTATCTTTCCCAAATTAATTGATTAATTTGCGCATGCATGCATGATGTATAGTAAATAAAGATGATGATGATTATTCATAGGACTAATTACGAGACTCAGCGTCCGATGGTGAGAGAGGAGGAGGTGAAACATTTCTTCCTCCTGATGATGACGATGAGTCCGGTCAGAAGCATCTGACGAGTCCACTCTAGAAGAATCTGGGTTGAAGATAAGGTATTTAGGTAGGAAAAAAAACAATAAGAAACGAATATCATTGATAATACCTAAAACTCTATTTACATTATTTACATAATAAAATCCAATTTAGAGGATCAAATTATTTACATTTCATGGTTTTGGTTTATAGGCCGAGGTTGTAATATTAATCTAGATTTTTTGGCTTGGTGTAACAATCCTATAGTTTACTTTCAATGCATCAATAGTGATTGTCTTTGAATTGTAAGGGCCGTGTACCCCTTATACTCCTTATGATTCAACTTTAATTACCAAAAAAAAATTTACATAATAAAATAACAGTAATGCTATACGGCAGGACGACCGCTTCGTCCAAATTGCACGACATGTGCGCTGGTTACAAGTTTTTATACACTTGTTATTTTTTCATATACTTTTTTGTATGAATATGAAAGTACTATGTAATTATTTTTCATATATTTTTTTATAAAAGTACTATGTAATTGTTTGTTTTCAAACATTCAAAACAGATATTACCAAAAAATTATTATATGTTTTGTCTCTATAAATATCTCAAATTTTATTTTTAATTTATAAAGAAATTTAGCAAATTTAGTCCCATGAGTTTGCCTCATTTGATTGGACATTGCATTATATATGCACGGGGCCGGGGTTCAAACCCGGTCATCCCACTTATCTACTTTAAGGGTGAAATTTTTAGCCACTAGGCTACTTGACCAAAAAAATAAATAAAAAGAAATTCAGCAAATTTTAATCCTCAAATATATATTTTGTCAAAATGTTTTATTTTAGGTTTCAAGTTGGTCATCTGTGTTTTAAAAGTTTCAATTTGGTCTCTTATGTTACTTATGTCAACTTAAGTTGGTCCTTTTTATTAAATTTTGAGTTAATTTCGTCCAACTTTTTGTTAAATTTTGACTTAATCTCGTATATAACTTCCACTTGACACCCTCCTAAGTTGTCCATATATGCAAATCTGTTAGTTACATGGATGATTTATACCAAAATTTGACTAGAAGAACTAAATTAAAAAATTTTAAACTTAAAAGACAAAATTAAAACCTAAAATAAATATAAAGGATCAAATATATAATTAAGAAAAAAAATAAAATAGAAGTGGTTGTGCATATGAGAGATATTTCAACTAAATCTAAGTATTAATATGAGAGATTTTTTTTGACTAAGTAATATGAGCAAATTTATTTAAAAAAAAAAATCGTAAGCGGTCGTGCATATGGTACGACAATTATATGTCGTGCCATTGATCATTATCCATAAAATAATACTGTTATTTATAACCAAATGAATGTATTTAAATCTAAACTAAATCCCTTAATTATAGGGAATAAAATAAACAAATCTAGATATATTTTCTCAACAAATATAATATAAAACTTATGTAGATATTTTCTATTCTAATACTCTCCCTCAAGTTAAAGCTACTTTAGCTTGGTACAAAATAAACCCTCAAAATTACAAAATTAGACTGTGATAGACCTTATAGCAGCTCTCATACTCCTCACATCAGGGGCGGATCCAAGGTCCAGCATGCCTTGGCACGTGCCCAGGCTCCCCCAATTATATATATTTTTTAGGGTTCTTACTTTAATCTTAAAATTTGAATTTTTGAGTAAGAGTTAATAAAATTGAAGTGTATATTCATAATCCTCATGAAATTCTGAGCAAAATGTTATATTTACATGTCCAATTTGGTGCAAGAATAAAAAAACAATTTTTGAGATTTGGGTGAACATGAGGTTGAAGATGATGAACAGTGTAACAACAGTTTGGTTTAATACATATATTTATTGATCTGTTTTTATAACAAATTGAACGTGTGGCCTAATGGTTTATGTACTTGTTCAACGCATAGAGGTCCTGGTTCAACTCCCAGGTTCATTTTTTATCTTTTTACACCCTTTTGTTTTATTTACCCTTTTGTTTTTTAACTTTATTTTGGTTTATTTGTTTATACATTATTAAAAAAATTAAAAATATATATTTGTTTGTTTTCTTTATCAAAAATACTAAAAATATAATTATGTTTCCTTTTTATATATAGTAAAAATATGTTGTAATTCTACTTTCTTTCATATATAGGATTGTGGGGAGATTATAACATTTACTTATCTAATTATTTTGAATCAAATATTTAGATTAAATTCTTAAAATTAATTACTTTTAGTAGAATTTCAGTATATATATATATATATATATATTATTACTTAAAAAGGTTCGATCCAAACATTTGTGTATTTACGGTTAAATTGTGCCCAGACTTAACATTTTTTCTGGCTCCGTCACAGCCTCACATTGTGTATATATATGCATTGTACACTTCCTTATTCAATAATGAAAAGATGATTTCGATATTTTCTCAATAGTTCTAATACAGAGTACTAATATGTGGCTGTTAAATATATTTTGGAAATGAACTTTAAATTAGTATTAATTAAGTAGTTCTTATCATCATTAGAGTAAGTATATTTGATAGTATGCCAATCGAAACCTTAATGCATGTGCCATTCCTTCCAAGATAACATATATGAGTGAGTAGTGTTAGACAGTTATGCATAACTGTGTTTATGTGAGTCAGTTATATTATAACAGATTGTAAGGTTAGTTAACCAATTAAACTGTTATAAAACAATTAAGAGTTATTTGTGAATTAATAATTAATGAGAAATTCTATGGTGAAGTTGCAACATTAACTGCACCGGAAAAGTCAGTTGACTGACCAATGAGGTGCAAGGGTTGAAAAAGAGGATGCCACGTAGGATTATTGGGTGTGGGAGGTACATGTGAACATCATCTCAACATATACCCTTAAACATATCGGACGGTCAATATTTCATCCTTCAAAATATTGTTTTTTTATTTTCCCAAATTCAATATATTGGTTTTAAATTGTAATTTTTTTTTTTTTTTGTTGAACAAAAACACAAAATTCATCAAATTCATCAAATCTTCTTCCTCCACCACCGTCATTCTTTTCCCCCCTATCATCTTCGTCCACCACCGTCACTCTCCGTCATTCTTCTTCCCCCCAATCATCTTCGTCCACCACCGTCACTCTACTTCCCCTCTTTACATTCAATCGCGCACAACATTTTCTCATATGTTAAGGTATTTGTGTTTAGGGTTGTAAGGATTTCAATTTGTTAGTTGATTTGAACTTCGAATTACGTTTGACTATGTTACTTATAGTTAATTTAAAATTGGGAATTAGGTTTTAATATTGGTTTTAGTAGCTATAGATTTAAATTTAACTATTTCGACTTTGAATATGTTACTTATTGAATGAGTTAGCTGTAGTTAGTTTAACATTGAATTGTTTAAGTTTAGTTTAAAATTGAATTGTTTAAGTTTAGTCAGCTGATATTTTACTTTGAATATATTACTTATCTGAACTTTGATGTGAGTTAGCTGATATTGAGTTGTTTATGTTGTCTTATGCTGTGTTACATATTGTCATATTTGAGATGGAAAACTTCAGAGATACCTACAGAGATGTTGATGTGTCTTCAACTGAAAGTGAGTCATCTGATGCGTCTGATGCTGAATATGAATCTAGTGATGATGTTGCATCGTCTTCACATCAAAGTTCAAATGATGATTATGTTGCTGATAATGACATTAACGATGATGAGGATACGGTCCAAGAGGAGGGGTCAAATAACCATGCAATTGTAGGTGGTAGTCTGGTGAGTGTTAAGTCCGTTAACGCTGATCAAATTCGTGCTATGGAATTTGGAAGTGTGCCTGAAACATATGATTTTTATTATCGGTATGGTAAATGTCATGGTTTTAGAGTGAGGAAAAGCGATATTAGGAAAAAATTGACCGAAGATGGTGAAGTGCTAATATTAATGAGGCAGTTTGTGTGCAGTAATGAAGGGTTAAGAAGCTTCAAGCACTTATCTAGGAAAAACAGGTTAAGAGATCACCGTCGTCTGACCCGCACTGATTGTATGGCTAGGATCCGACTTATCTACAAACCTAAACAAGGCACCTATGCAGTGTCGGTGTTTCACGAGACTGATAACCATGAACTAACTCCATCGAGGTATGTGCATTTACACCCGGTTTATCGTAAAATCTCTGAATAGGATAAAACTCAAATTGACGGTGTTCAGACAAATGGGATCAGAACTTGTCATATCATGGGATACATGGTTGCTCAAAAGGGTGGATACCCAAGGGTTAGTTTTACAAAGAAAGATTTGTATAATTATTTTGATAAAAAAATGCGTGCTTGTGTTAAAGATGGTGATGTCTCTGCGGGTTTAAATTATCTGAATGTCAAATCATCTACCGATCCCATGCTATATGCAGAATATTCTGTAAATAGTGATGGGCGTATGAAAACACTTTTTTGGGCAGACGACATTAGTAGATCTGATTATTTCTGTTTTGGTGATGTTCTTGCGTTTGACACGACATACAAGAAAAACAAATATAATTATCCACTTGTTATTTTTTCTGGATACAACCACCACTTACAAACTGTCATATTTGGTGTTGCATTGGTGGTCGATGAAACGACTGATACGTATAAGTGGTTGCTGAAGACCTTTTTAGCCTGCATGGAAAACAAATCTCCACAAGGAGTTATCACAGACGGAGATGGGGCCATGAGAGAGGCTGTAAAGCAGATTTTTCCTGATGCAACCCATAGGTTGTGTGCTTGGCATTTGAACAAGAATGCAGGTGAAAATATAAAGAATAACAAATTTTTGAGTGATTTTAGCAGAGCAATGTACTCAAATTTTACACCTGAGGAATTTAAAGATTTTTCGGCAAAGTTAGTGAAGGAGCATAAACTTGGATCAAATGCTTGGGTTGCAAAAACATACGAGAACAAAAAACTTTGGACATCTGCATATCTACGCAATCGGTTCTTTGGTCATATAAGAACTACATATCAATGTGAAGCGATCAATGCAATAATCATGACTTATGTAAGGAGGAAAAGGTGCATATATGAATTTATGCATAATTTTGAACAGGCATTGAGAGGGTATAGAAATAATGAACTTGTTGCTGATTTTAAATCAAAGTTTTCACAACCTGTGTTGACAAGTCATTTGATATTGATTGAGACAGATGCTGCTAAAAAGTATACGGCAGAGGTTTTTTTGGAGGTAAGAGAACAAATTTTGAAGATTGTTGCATTAATGGTGAGGTCAAAAGTTGTAACGGGGGATGTGTCGACTTATACCTTGACAAAATATTGTGCGACTGAAGTTATAAGAAAAATTGTATATGATGTTTCAAGTAAATCATTCCAGTGTTCGTGTAGAATGTTTGAGTCTCGCGGACTTCCATGTTCTCACATCTTTTATGTCATCAAGGAAGAGCATATTGATCACATTCTGGATCGTTTGGTTTTGTCACGTTGGACAAAGGATGCCAAAGTTGGGTTGTTCAACATGGCTTATGATGAGGATGAGGACATGCATAAAAGATATATCGAGCAAACTCGTTTTGGTGCTTTTTGTTCTAGTTTTACAGTTTTTTGCAGGGAAGTTTCAAAAAAGGAAGGTGTTTACGGGGACGCAATGGATGACATTATGAAACTACATCAAAAGTATTGTCCTCCTGTGTAGGAGGAGGACCTTGTTAGGACCCAAAAGTCACGTGTAGGTGATCCATTGCCAGTGAACGACAAAGGTGACCTAAAAAATAGAATGCAACAAAAAGAATCTATCATTGTAAATACTGCAACAGTACAAATCATGATGCGAGGAATTGTTCGATAAATACTTCCATAACTTTTGATCTGGATCTTATTCTCAATCTATAGCTTATATTGAATAATTATATTTTACTTATTTTATTGGTTTATTTTGCAGAAAAATCCGAACGCTAAGCAACATGTTGATTCAGTTTCGGTAACTAGTTGTTTCTTAAGCCAAATACAACAAGTACATTCATTTTTATTAGTTATATTTGAAGGTGCGTGGAGAAAACACAAGAAGGGGGGGGGGGGGGGGGTTGAATTGTGTTTTGGATATTTAAAAACTTCCCAAGATATTTAAACCTTTTCAGAGTCTTTAAAGCACAGCGGATTATTCACACAATTAACTTATGACGTTAAGAATGATGAAGGAGTAAATGAGAGAGTGAGAGAGAGAAGAACACACAACAATTTATACTGGTTCCCCTCACAAATTGAGAGTACTCCAGTCCCCTTGTTTCCAAGAGAGTTTCACTATAATCACAAGGATTACAATAGTTGCTCAAGCACACAAGCTCAAGCCTTCCTGCTCTTAGTCACACAAGACATAGAGACTTCCTTGCTCTGATCACACAAGATCAAAGACTTCCTTGCTCAAGCACACAAGCTTGAGACTTCCTGCTCTAAGTCACACAAGACAGAGAGACTTCCTTGCTCTGATCACACAAGATCAGAAGCTACCTTGCTCAAGCACTCAGGCTCAAGACTTCATGCTCTAATCACTAAGATTGAGACTTATGTGCTTCTACACTAAGCAGAAGACTTTCTTGCTTCTACACTAAGCAGAAGACTTACTACTAACTTAAGAGCTTAAAACTTATTACAAACATAATAACTTCAGAGGCACTAAGCTAGTTTCAATGCTCACTTCATTTGAGAGATATTATCTATTACAATTCAAATTCTCACTTTCTTCTGAGAGATTTTATCTTATGGTGAGCGCTAGTCATCAATTCTTTCTTTGGCATATTTATATGAGTTGAGAAAGACATTGAGACGTTGGAGAAATTCCCGTTGTAAATTGGACAGCTGTAGACTTTGAAGATCCGTTGAGTAAAGCCACGTTTTCCTTTGCAGAGAAGCTTCACCTTTGCTGTTTGTCCAATAGTACAGTTATATGGTACAACTAGCTCCTAGAGAGAGGGATCACATCCTTTGTGACCGTTGCAATTTAGTTGACCTTAGAACAAGTCATCAGGCTTGATAAGTTGTAATTGATGTAGCCCACTGATGATTGGGAATTCCTTTGCTTCTGATGAACCTTTGATAACTTGGAGTCTGATTGGTCTTTGAATGGTTGGCCTCTGATAATCCTTCGCAATTCAGCTTCTGAACGTCTTCATCCTCTGAATGACTCATGACTAGCAGACAACCTTTGAACTCTTGTAGGCCTTTGAACATCCTTGAGCTTCTAAACTCCTCTGAGTTCCTGAACAGCTTCAGACGTTCTGATCTACTTTGAGCTTCTGAACTTTGTATAGCTTCTGACCACGTTGTAGCATCTGAACTTTTTCAGAGTCTAAATATTCAGACTTCCATTGGTTTCATCAGAGTTTAAATTAAGTGTGCTCTTGATTAAACGTTGAATTCTCCTGCACTTAATTTAAACATTAGTACCATCAATTGTCCATTTAATACTTTGTTATCATCAAAACCTAAGGGTGTGTATTAACACATATTTTGTTCCAACAATCTCCCCCTTTTTGATGATGACAAACACAAGTATTAAATACAATTGTTGTTGATAAAAATCAGCTATGTTGACATTAGGCTTCTGAGTTTTGCAAGCTCCCCCTAAGTCTGATAACCCATAGGGTTAGGTTTGTAAGCTCCCCCTATTTTGTATCCATAGTTAATTTTAATCAGTTTCAGAACTACTTTATTATATGACTTAAATTATTCATATTTCACTATGTAAAGAACAAGGTTTGCAAGCTTCTTCTTTCCATAGTGTGATAATCTTTGAGTAAAGTTGCACCCTTACTCAAGAACTAACTATGAATAATAAACTTCAATTAATAAATGCATTCTCCTTGAAATTAAGCCTTTAATGCAGATGCAATATGAAGCAATATTTAAATTGAATGACAAAATAGGATCAGAGGCGCTTAGAGACTTCTACATACACACTTGATTCTGATGGTTATCATTAACAACTTCAGAGTTCAAAATATTTTCAAACAGTTCAGAGCTTTAAAAAATCTTTTCAAAGAAAATAGCTCAGAGTCTGAACAAAAATTTGAAAACAGTTCAGAGCTCTTTAGTACAATATTTTGAAATCCTCAAAGATCAGATTGTCATAACAAAGCATGTACCTCATGCTACTATTTTGACCACTCTCCTACGTTCTCTCTCTGAAGCACTACAAGGCCCTAAAAAGCCAAGTAATTTCGCTTCTTCCAACAATTGATTTACCAATATTCTTTCTCCCCCTTTTGTCATCATCAAAAAGGTAATATAAGCAATTAATAGAAATTCAACTTTCAATGCCGTCAAATCAGGAGTGGTTGAACACATTTAATACTCGGCCATTGAATTATGCTTATAAAAGGAGAGAGGTACCTAGTCATTTTACTCACACAAAATAATCTTAGGTTATTGATAGATCTCTTGAGAGAAAAAAATGAAACGCTCAGAGAAGAAGAAAGTAGTTTCAACGAGAGTTAGTCAAGATAGGAGAAAACATAAGATGAAACCAATGGAAACAAAGCCAGTGTCCTTTACAGAAGAACTCAGTTCAGAGTCTGAAGAGAAATCTTTGGACTCTGACTGTTTTAAGTTCTGAAGACATATCTTCCTGAAGAAAATCAAACTGATATCCAAGGCTCTAGAGGGGCTAGAGTCTTCTCCTGAGAAAAACCAAACTGATGCAACAGAGTTGGTTTCCTCAAGAGGAACTACTGGTTGGATGGCTTCAGCCAAAACCTCAACCTTTCCCCTCTGCAAAGGTCATGTAGGCTTGTAACCACAAACATGACCTTTTAGAGCATCCAGAAGATAGTTCTTATAAATTTTAGTCTATAATATAGAACTTATGTTCTTAATGAAATAAAATTCATTACTTTGGCTTGTTTAATTTGATTTTTTACTTTTATGCCTTCTCTTGTTATGTAATTTGATACTTTAAGAATATCCACATATTGTACTTATTGAAAAATGAATGAAACTTAAGAGTTTGAAAGATCATTTTGCAAGATATAAATCAATTAAAGAGTTTAAAACAAACAAACAAACGACATACCAAACAGAATTAACAACTTGCATATTCAGATAAATATAGTGAATAGGTATGTCAGATTAACAATCAGAATTTTAACCTAAACAAAAGTTTAACCTAGTCAGGATGCTTTGCAAATTATCAATCATAACGTCATATAAGCAATCAAACAAGTCCTAAGGTTGGGGTTGACTACTGAAAGATGCTAAGGTTGTCATGATGTTTTTCTGATTGACATTTACTTCTTCCATCAATCCCACAAACTTGTCTACTTTTGCTTCAATCCTTCTGATGTCATTCTCATAGACAGGGTTCCTCAAATACTGTTGATTTGCTTGATCATTCCTCAGACTGTCTTGAGGAGGAACATTCAGATCGTCCACGTTTTCTCTTGCAGCAGAGGTTTCAGGATGATTCCTCTCTGTGTCCATTTGATTCTGAATGTCCTTCTCAGCATTGATAGCTTTCCCTTTGTCAAACATCTTCTGTTCTTCCACAGCTGCCTTCTGAAGATTGTGCACTTCTTTCACCAGTTCCTCTGTCAGACTTATCCATTGAGAAGCATACTCAGATGAAGGCATATATGTTTGCCTTAGATCATAAAGACCATGTATCTGTTTAAACAAGTCATTGCAATTGCTCAAGACATCAGAAATGTTTGATTTGGTTGGGTAAGGTTCATTGGATAAAGGTGTGTTGATGAGTTGAGAACTGGGATTGGTTTGGACAAAGTCATTGAGATGAAAATATTCTAAAAGAAGTTCATCGATCATAGCCTCAACAGGGTTTGATGAAGGGTGGTTCAAGTTTTCTTCTGAAACAATATGTTCAGAGAATTGGAGTTCAGATGGAGTTTGGTGTTTGAGTGGGTGAGAGTCTGAAAGCGTTTGAGTTATAGATGACTTGGTCTTAGCTTTTAGATGTTCAAGGCTAGCTAGGATTTCATCTAACTCATTAGGGTTGTAATCAGACGAAGATGATGATGAAGAAATGTTGATAAAGACTGGTTCAGGGAGATTTGTTTTGATAGGTTCTGATATAAGTTGTGTCAAGGTGAGATTATCTTCAGAACTTGCTTGGTTTTGAGTTGGAGTGAGTTGGGTTGATGATGAGGTTAACTGAATGTCTTGAGTAGTAGCAACAACAAGTTTAGATACATCACCTGATCTGTTATGTTCTGAGCTTTCATTAATCTTTTCCTCAGACTCCTTGATAAGCTTCCTTCGTCTGACGCTGAGAGGTTCATCATCACTCTTTGAGCCTTCAACTTTATATGCTTTCACTAACCTTCTTCTCTTCTTCTTTAACTCTACCTTCTCAGTCTCAAATCCTTCTCCTAGGTTGTCCAACAGTTGAATATACTTATTAACAATGTCACAAGAGATTGTAGGCATGCCAATGTTCCATTTCTTAACCAAGGAAGGTTCTGAGTGAGGCTGATATACCAGAGGTTCTGAAGGTTGTACTTCATGTTCTGACATCAGGTTTATGTAAGCTAGTGAATGAGCAGATAATGTGGAGGCTCTGCATTCTCTTAACAAGTAGTCATGACCAGCAGCTTTGATTATATCTATTACTCCACACTGATAGAAAATCTCACTGAGGACCCTTGGGTAGACTACATGTATATCAGACTTGGCCTGATTTTGAGATAAGAGCACAGATTTGCATAGGTGATCAAAGATGTATTTAGCCCAATTTAAATCATATTTCCTTGTGAGAAAATAGACAAAGTGTCTATGATCCCATGACAAATGATCAGGATTTTCACTTCCTGGAAATATAGAACTTGACATGATTTTGGCTATCATCTGCTGAGTGGGCTTCAGATCACCTATCTTGTTTCTCTCACAGCTTGTTCCCTTGACGTAGCATTGTCTTGTCATAGTCTTCAGAAACATAGAATTCTGTGCTTCATTGCGACTAAAGGTGTAGTAGATGCCTTCATTTGGGATGGATAGCACCTTAGCCAAGTTTGAAGCAGTGAGAATTACTTCAAATCCGCACACAACAGAATGCACCTCCGTTTCTTCAATGACTCTTAAACCTAACTCTTCAGGAGTTTTGTCTTCATTTTCAATCTTTTCTTCTCTCCTTGCAGCTAGCTCCTTGTGATAGTCTTCAACAGTCCTCACCTTGCTTCTAATCCATAAATCTTTCACCAGAGTAGGATAGATTGGACCATTTAATAAATTCATGTACCTAAAACTTCCTTTGAGATTAGAAAAGAACTTTAGGACATCAAGATGGTTCTTTTCCAAACTATCAAAGTCCACTGGTTGTTCCATAACCAGTTCAGAGATTTTCCCTCCATCTTGAGAGATAAATCTGTAGAAAACATCTCCTCGCAAGCAATGGTGTTGATCGGAAAGTTATCAGGAAAAATAAACAAGGAGTCTGGAATTGGTGTTGAAGTAGATGCCATTTCAGAAGGATAGGGTGTGGAAATTGCTAAAGCGAGAGATAAAGTTTGTTCTAGCTTTGAAGAGCAAGAGTTTGATAGTGTAAGGTGTGAGTGTTTAAGTGTTTTTTTTTTTTTTAGAAAACATAAAACAAATTAAAAACACACAATACATTAAAGAAAATAAAACAAACTAATCATTAACTGCATTCAAACCAATCAGAACGTGTATGCGTGTTGTCTCTTTGGCGCCAAAACGTTTCAGTATAAAATACTTAAACATTTCCAATTCATTTCCTATTCAGAGGCTTAACCGTCAGAGGTTGAAACGTTTCTCAGAGTCTGAGATTCTTCAGATGCTGAAACCTGAAGAACTTCAGAGGCTGAAAAACAAGTCTTTCAGGACACAAGAAAATATGTTCAGACAGGATTTTTTTTCAAGGTTTTTAGTACTGAACATTGTGTATCCTGAGAAGACATTTTTCAAACCTTCAGGAGTTAAGCATACTTACCTCGTATTGAAGCTTTCTTGATTAGGTGTAGTCAGAGTCATAGCCAGAGCAATCACTCCACCACACTGAGTTGTTATCATCTTTAAAGCATGCTTCAAATTCTTCATGCTCCAATGCTTGCTTTCCTTTCCTTGCTGCTTCTGCTTCTTCACGGTTCAACTCTTGCTTTTCCTTCAGAGCCAATTCATGGACTCTGAGTAAATCAATCAATGATTCAGGACTCATTGAATTGATGTCTTCAGTTTCCTCTATAGTATGTGGAATTTCATTCCAATCCAGAGGCAAACTTCTCAGCAACTTGCTTACAAGCTCTTTGTTGCTGAGTTTGTTGTTGTGCTCTTCAAGCTTGCTTGTGATAGCTTGAAACCTTATGTTCATTTTCTCAATGCTCTCATTTTCCTTCATCCTAAACTCCTCATATTGATCCAACAAGCCATTTACTGTTGCCCACTGAATGCTTTCATTATCATCACTAATGAGGCAGAGAGTAGTAGCTGTAGAATCAATACTAGAAGTTTGATTAGCCCCTGATGTGGAAGGATTTTGATTGTTGCTCAGATCTTCATTTAAGCTCAGTCCATCTTCAATTTCTTTGACAAGATCAGCAACTTGTTGATTTAACTTCTGCTTCCAATCATCCATGTTTTGAGCCATGGTGGTTTTCTCCTTTGGATCTTGACTGTCTCATGGTTAAGTAATTTACCAACAGAACCGGAGCTCTGATACCAATTGTGTTTTACCAACACAAGAAGGGGGCGGGGGGGGGGGGGGGGGGGGGGGGGGGTTGAATTGTGTTTTGGATATTTAAAAACTTTCCAAGATATTTAAACCTTTTCAGAGTCTTTAAAGCACAGCGGATTATTCACACAATTAACTTATGACGTTAAGAATGATGAAGAAGTAAATGAGAGAGTGGGAGAGAGAAGAACACACAACAATTTATACTGGTTCCCCTCACAAATTGAGAGTACTCTAGTCCCCTTGTTTCCAAGAGAGTTTCACTATAATCACAAGGATTACAATAGTTGCTCAAGCACACAAGATCAAGACTTCCTGCTCTTAGTCACACAAGACATAGAGACTTCCTTGCTCTGATCACACAAGATCAAAGACTTCCTTGCTCAAGCACACAAGCTTGAGACTTCCTGCTCTAAGTCACACAAGACAGAGAGACTTCCTTGCTCTGATCACACAAGATCAGAGGCTTCCTTGCTCAAGCACTCAGGCTCAAGACTTCATGCTCTAATCACTAAGATTGAGACTTATGTGCTTCTACACTAAGCAGAAGACTTTCTTGCTTCTACACTAAGCAGAAGACTTACTACTAACTTAAGAGCTTAAAACTTATTACAAACATAATAACTTCAAAGGCTCTAAGCTAGTTTCTATGCTCACTTCATTTGAGAGATATTATCTATTACAATTCAAATTCTCACTTTCTTCTGAGAGATTTTATCTTATGGTGAGCGCTAGTCATCAATTCTTTCTTTGGCATATTTATATGAGTTGAGAAAGACATTGAGACGTTGGAGAAATTCCCGTTGTAAATTGGACAGCTGTAGACTTTGAAGATCCGTTGAGTAAAGCCACGTCTTCCTTTGCAGAGAAGCTTCCCCTTTGTTGTTTGTCCAATAGTATAGTTATAAGGTACAACTAGCTCCTCACATCCTTTGTGACCGTTGCAATTTAGTTGACCTTAGAACAAGTCATCAGGCTTGATAAGTTGTAGTTGATGTAGCCCTCTGATGACTGGGAATTCCTTTGCTTCTGATGAACCTTTGATAACTTGGAGTCTGATTGGTCTTTGAATGGTTGGCCTCTGATAGTCCTTCGCAATTCAGCTTCTGAACGTCTTCATCCTCTGAATGACTCATGACTAGCAGACAGCCTCTGAACTCTTGTAGGCCTCTGAACATCCTTGAGCTTCTAAACTCCTCTGAGTTCCTGAACAGCTTCAGACGTTCTGATCTACTTTGAGCTTCTGAACTTTGTATAGCTTCTGACCACGTTGTAGCATCTGAACTTTTTCAGAGTCTAAATATTCAGACTTCCATTGGTTTCATCAGAGTTTAAATTAAGTGTGCTCTTGATTAAACGTTGAATTCTCCTGCACTTAATTTAAACATTAGTACCATCAATTGTCCATTTAATACTTTGTTATCATCAAAACCTAAGGGTGTGTATTAACACATATTTTGTTCCAACAATATTTAGTTATTTTGTAGGAAAATCAGACTGCTAGACAATTAGCTGAATCGGTTTCGGTAAATGATTGTTTAAGCCAAGTACAAAAGGTAGATTTGGTTTTATTAATTATATATGCCTCTTGTCTTCTATATGAATGGATCGCAGATCATGTCTGGATAGATAAAGTAGTAAATTTTGTTTTGTTTTCTAGCTGGACTGATGTTGCCTTCTTATTTATTTACTGGTTTTTAGCGTTTTCGGTTCCTTGTTTGTATCAGTTGCTGATTTCCTTTGCACATCTTGTGCTTGGATTTTTGGCTTTTTCCTTTTTTGTATACAGACAACTAAAAGGAAACACGACAGTAATGTTGGTGGTAGTCGGGAAAAGATAGCTGGCAAGCAACCACAAAGTGAAAGTGCTAGCGATAGAAAGACGCGGGGTATGGAATTGAGAAGCAGTCAAGTGCCTCCAATGTCAGAATGTTCAGCTAAGATGCATGTGGGACGTCATGTGATTCATCCAATGCCTGTGGTACCACCCATGCATCCGATGTATGGAATGCCAATTGTGGAAAATTTAAATGCTAAGGCGTGTCGTAGGAAGAAGTGATGAATATTTTTAAGGGTGATGATTGAACATTATATTAGATGTAATTTTAGAGAGATGTAAAAGTTATTAGATGGACTGATGCGTTGTATCATTTTACTCTACTCTATGGTGGTTGATCGGATGTATCTCATCATTTTAATTTTTTGTTAACAAAATTAGAGTTTACCCATTTAACAATAATTATAGTAAGATATTTATATAAAAAATGTAGCATTGCTAAGCACTAAACTAGTTGGAAAAAAAAAATATACGTTTACATTTTAAAAAGAAAATATACGTTTTTTTTTTATTTAATGAAATTTATGTCTATAAAAATGTTAAATATTAAATACAAACATTGTATCTATGCATCATGCAGTGGTGTTTTTTTTTGTTACAACATAATGATGCCTATTTTAAGTCCAAATAATTTGAGGCCTGAAAGTTTTAGGAATGTTATTTTTTCGAGCATATTAGTCCTTGAATCTAAAAAAATTTCAAATAGATCCACAAATGTCTTTTTTACTAATCATTTTGGTCCTTGGATATGTTTTTAAGTAGTCAATTTAATTCTCAAATGCATTAAACTTCAATTCAGACACATCTACCTTTTAAGTCGTGGTTTTATTTGTCACTTTATTGTTGTTTGATTGAACCTTCGTCACTCCAAACGTTGTAATATGAATCTACCAATGTCATCCGTTACTCCAAAAGGTTAGTAACAAGTAAAATATACAATTGACCGTGCTGCTTTTATTGCTTTTAGTTATTATTCACGTTTGCAAGCTGGATTTAACCAAACTTCAATTGCAAAAACAATGTCTATTAGATGATTTCGATTTGACTCGAACGGATGAAGAGCTTGTAAACCATTATTTGATTCTAAATGCTTCGCATTCTACATCAAATAAAGGTTTACAAACCCTTCATCCGTCAGAATCAAATCGAAATCTTATTATAGATAATATTTCTACAATTAAAATTTGGTTAAACATAGCTTGCACAGATGAAGAACAAGTAAACGCAATAAAAACAACGATTGTTCAATTATTTTTTTATTGGTACTGACGTTTAGACTAAAGAATGATGTCTTTTTTGTAGGTTCAAATTACAACCAACCTTTTTGAAGCAAAGAATAATATATCCAAAACAGAAAAAATGATTAATAAAATAACTAACTTAATAAAACCGTAAAAAAGATATTAAAAATCACGATGGACAGTATTACAGGGCTAAGTTATCGGTACATCGTATGAATAGTCGTCATCTTGGCTTTGCAGTGATGTTGCTTCATCAATACAGTGAAAACAACAACGACTTCAGTCGGCTGGGAAAACGTTGTCATCATGGAAGTGGTACCTATTGGATAAATCATTACAATATATCAACAAACAATAAACTCTTTAAACATCTAAATTGTCATCAAAATCAATTATCTAAAAATTACACTCCCTCAAAAGACCAGAAACCCCCTTGCAAAATAATAGATAGGAATTAAACACTTCAACAGAAAAAAGAAAAGAAGATACGAATTACAGCAAATTAATTGAACAGATCCAACATAAAACTTAATTGAAGAAAATAATTTCTGCATAGTCATACAAAATTCCAAAATAAAAAAACTTTCCTAATTTGGAAAAACATGATGCACAAATTAAAAAAACTACAAGGGGATTTTGTAATAGAGTACCAACGAGGACTTGTAATGGTTTAGAAACAAAGTCACATACCTGTGCCATGAAGCAGCCATTGAAGCTATGTCTCGATCTGCATGAGTTGAAGATTTTCTTTGGTTACAGTTGAAGGTTGGTATGAGCAGAGATGAGAAAACAACGGATGTGGAAGTCATTTTAGGGTTTCAAAATTGAAAACGAGGGAAGTGGATGTCCTTTTAGGGTTTCAAAATCCTTTTATAGAGGTGTTTGCATCTTGATCATGAGCGAAGTGCAATTGAAAGGAGGATGCACGCATAAGCAATTGTGATTGTCTGATTGACATCGGACGATTGATCATGTGTGATCAGTGCATTTTAATGCACTTTTTAATTACTCTGTGCTATGGCAATTTTATGACTTCTCCTGCTAATTTGGTATTTTTATCATGTTTTGTGTTTAGAGTCTAGTTTTGCTATTATTTAAGTTTTGCTATTTATTTTCGTAAGAAACAGTAATTTGACACATTGTCATTGTGCAGACCATAACTTGATCTACGAATATTGGATTGAGGCGCGGGAAGATGCGTTGGAAAGCTAAGAGAAAGAACTACTTTCATGTTGAAGCTGAAAGCCAATTTGGAGCGCAAAGGAGTCATATTTACTCGTCATGTTTCAGACTTACAAAGATTTAATTATTTTCAGTATAACTTATATTTTTCGGCCCAATTGTTTTGTGGCCCGTTTTGCTTGCTTATAAAAACCGGAAAAGCTGACCTAGGTCAGTTTTTACTCTTCATTCACGAATTTTATCAAACCCTAGAGCAGCCACCACTTGAATGGAAAACTAAATCCTTCTATCAATCCGTTGGTTTAAGAAACACTTATTCATTATCTTGAGGTTGGATTCTAATGCAATTTCAATCCATGTTTCTATTTCTTTCTCTGTAAATTTCTACTTTATAACTTGCAATTCGTTTATCATTTGATGCTTAATTATATGTAATTCGGTTTGCAAGTTTACGAGGTTATTCGAATTAAGTTACCGCATGTTTAATTTAATTCTGTTAGGAATTTACAGAATCTACACGCTTGTTATAGGATTGATTGAATTCACATTTTTATTTTATATTATTGATCGTGATTCTGTGACGCTTGTTTGCTTTATCATAGTCAATTGAACGTTCTGTTATAAGCTTTTCAAACAGTTCGAATTCATATAAAACTAATTGACGCTTGATTAGTTAGTTTTATGATCAATTAAGGATAGAAACTGAAACAAATTTATTCTTTTGCCATGAACCTATGATAGATAATGAACGAAGTTAGACGAAACCAACGGATTGATTGCTTTGCTACTTATTAATTTTCACGAATTTTTATATTCTGTTTCATATATCGAAAACCCCCAAATTACAGTTTATCGTTATAATAATTGTTTAACACTGATTGTGAGTCCTTGAGAAACGACCAAGGTTAATTGCCTTGTACTACTTTTCTTAACTTAAAACATTATTTGATCACGAAACGACCTTGATCAAATTGGCGCCGCTGCCGGGGACTCAAAATTGTGTTTAACCAGTATTAGAATTGTCTGTTTTGTTCCTACTGTTACTGTACGCGCAATAAAATAAACCAGTATTAGGGCGTAGTTTGCATCTGTTTTGCCTTTTCACCACTCCATTACATCAGAAAAAAAATCAGGATTCAATGTCCCCTAACGGGACAGGACCCTCTCGGGCCCAAATTCATCATTTTTCTATTTTTATTGAATTATTTACTGTTTTCATAGTTTCAGAAAATTCCCAAAAATTTTGTGTCTTCCTTATTTTATTTAATTAGAATTATCGTAGTGTTTTTATATTTTATTTTAATCAATTTGACAGTTTTTCTGTTTTCCTCACCCATTTTCTTGTTGTATGACATAGAATTACCATAATTGTGTTGTCACTTGTGCATGACCAGGTCTGCTGGACACCTCAATCTGATTCCTCCTGATCCTGAGATAGAAAGAACCCTCCACGCACTCAATAGGCTCAACCGAGCTAATAGTGTGCATCTTGGTCATATTGATTCTAACCCTATCTCTGATTCTAATTTTGATTCTGATTATTTCCATAATTTATTTAATTCTGATTCTGAACATGAAAATCATAACATGGCTGAACAAACACTAAGGCAGCTTGCTGCCCCTGATGTTAATTATAATGGCTTATGTATTGAATATGCCGATGTTGCTGTACTGTTTGAATTGAAATCTGGTTTAATACACTTGTTGCCAAGGTTTAGTGGTCTTGCAGGTGAGGATCCTCATAAACACTTGAAGGAGTTTCAGGTTGTATGCTCCACACCATTGAGGCCTGAAGGTATCACGGAATATCATATCAAGCTGAGAGCCTTCCCGTTCTCCTTACAGGGTGCTGCCAAAGAATGGCTTTACTATCTTCAACCAAATTTTGTCACATCTTGGGCGGATTTGAAGAAGGTTTTTCTAGAAAAATATTTCCCTGCATCCAGAGCTGCTTCGATCAGAAAAGAAATATGTGGTATCAGGCAGAGCAATGAGTCATTGGCTGAGTACTGGGAGAGATTCAAACAACTAGTTTCCAGCTGTCCTCAACATCAAATCACTGAACAACTCCTGATCCAATATTTCTATGAGGGCTTGCAACCGATGGACAGGAACATCTTGGATGCTGCCAGTGGTGGAGCACTTGTTGACAAAACTCCAGCTGCTGCCAAAACTCTTATTGAGAACATGTCACTAAATTCTCAACAATTCTCAACTAGAAACAATGTTGTGAACCAAACAAAGGGTGTCAACGAAATTGAGCCTTCTTCTTCTTCCTTCAAGGCTCTCGAAACTAGAATTGATGCCAGAATTGATGAACTTACTTCTTTGGTGAAACAATTGGCAGTTAATAAATCCAAAACAGCTAAAGTGTGCAGCATTTGTACTTCCTCTGAACATCCAACTGACACATGTCCTATTCTGCAAGATGATACAATAACCGAGCAACCTCAAGCACATGCAGCAACAGCAGCCCCTTACAATCAGAACAGGTACAACAATCATGACCTCTCAACAAACAGGTACCACCCTAGTTGGAGGAATCATCCAAACCTCCGATATGGGAATCAATCACAGGCCGCAGCCCCTTCTGCCCCACCAGCCACACCTTCACTGGAGGACCTTGTCAAGCAACTGGTTGTAAATAGCACACAATATCAACAACGAACAGATGCTAGCATTCAAAACTTGACAACACAGATGGGACAAATGGCAAATGCAATAGGCCAATTGCAAGTTCAGGGCTCCGGTAACCTTCCTGCACAAACAGTTCTGAATCCAAATGTCAGTGCAATTACCTTGAGATCCAGAAGAGTGTCAAAACCAGACCCAGAAAAAAAAAGAAAAAGAAAATCATTGCATCATCATCCAGTCCTGAACCTGAAGCACTCCTGAACCTGAAGCTAAAAAAGAAAAAGTTTATGTGCCACCAATTCCTTTTCCTCAAAGGGTGCAGAAAAATAAAAAGAAGACAGTTGAGGAAGACAAGGAGATTCTGGATACATTCAGAAAGGTAGCAGTTAACATTCCTCTCCTTGATGCAATTAAGCAGATTCCTAAATATGCAAAATTCCTGAAAGATTTGTGCACAAACAAGAGGAAGGTGAAGGAAAATGACAGAGTCAGTTTGGGCAGAAACGTTACTGCTTTCATTCATCCAAATTCCAGTTCCTCAGCTAATATCTCAGCTCTCAGTCAGACCCTGCCACAAAAGTGCAAGGATCCGGGAGTTTTTGCTATTCCTTGTTCCATTGGGGATAGAAAATTCGAAAATTGCATGCTTGATCTGGGAGCAGGTATTAATGTTATGCCTACTTCTGTTTATAATAACCTTGATCATGGTCCTTTGCAGCCTACAGGTTTGATCGTTCAATTGGCGAACAGGAGCAATGCCCGCCCTGCTGGAGTGCTAGAAGATGTTCTTGTGCAAGTTAATGACTTAATTTTTCCTGCAGACTTCTACATTTTAGATATGGAGGGAGAAACTAATTCCAGCAGGGCACCCATCATTCTAGGCCGACCATTCATGAGAACGGCAAAAACAAAAGTTGATGTTTATGATGGAACAATGTCCATGGAGTTTGGCGACATTGTCGTTAAATTTAACATTTTTGATGCCATGAAACATCCCTTGGAGGAGCATTCTGTTTTTTATATGGATTTGGTTACTGAATTGGTTGATGAGACCTGTCCTGAATTCTTTTCTGCAGATTTTCATTCATTGTCTGATTTTGATGATATTTACTCATGTGATTCATGTATTAACACTAACCTTTACTCTGTTTGTGCTGAGACTGAATCTGCCTTGCAGAATAATAACTTTCAAACAGGTGAAGTTGTCAATGAGGCGGTTTGTACGGTTGAAGTTCTTGACATTCCGGATGTTCCAACAAAACCATCCATAGAACAGCCACCATCTTTAGAGCTTAAACCACTTCCTGAAAATCTGAAATATGCCTACTTAGAGGAAAATGAAATGCTACCTGTGATTATTTCTTCAAACCTTGATTGTGAACAAGAAGAAAAACTTTTGCAGGTTTTGAAGCCGCATAAGAAGGCAATCGGATGGACCTTAGCTGACATACTGGACATTAGCCCTGCGATGTGCATGCACCAGATCCTCCTTGAAGAGGGAGCTAAGGTGGTGACACAGCCTCAAAGACGACTCAACCCCTTGATTCTTGATGTTGTTAAGAAAGAGGTGACAAAATTGTTACAAGCAGGTATCATTTATCCGATCTCTGACAGTAGTTGGGTAAGTCCATTGTAAGTTGTACCTAAGAAATCTGGACTCACTGTGTGAAAAATGAAAAAAAATGAACTTGTACCCACTAGAGTCCAGAACAGCTGGAGAGTTTTTATTGATTACAGGAGGTTGATCCAGGCAACTAGAAAGGATCACTTTCCCTTGCCATTCATTGACCAGATGCTTGAACGGTTGGCAGGTAAATCATATTATTGCTTTCTTGATGGTTTTTCAGGTTACTTTCAAATCCATATTGCACCTGAAGATCAAGAAAAGACCACTTTCACGTGCCCCTTCGGCACTTTTTCTTACAGGAGGATGCCTTTGGTCTTTGCAATGCACCTGGCACATTCCAGCGATGCATGACTAGTATTTTCTCTGATTTTATTGAAAATTGCATGGAAGTGTTTATGGATGATTTCACTGTTTATGGTGCTTCTTTCGATGCATGTTTGACTAGTTTGAACTTGGTTTTGGCAAGATGCATCGAAACTGACCTTGTTTTGAATTTTGAAAAGTGTCATTTTATGGTTGAACAGGGAATTGTTTTGGGTCACATAATTTCTGAAAAAGGAATTTCAGTTGACCCTGCAAAAATTGATGTGATTTCTACACTGCCTTACCCATCTTGCATTCGCGAGATTCGTTCTTTTCTTGGTCATGCAGGTTTTTACAGGCGTTTCATAAAGGATTTCAGCAAGATAGCTCTTCCGCCGTCAAACCTGCTAAAGAATGATGTGATTTTTAATTTTGATGATGCATGCAAACAGGCATTTGATTTCTTGAAAAAAACATTGACTTCTGCTCCCATTATCCAGCCTCCCGACTGGAGCATTCCTTTTGAAATTATGTGTGATGCATCTAACTATGCATTGGGAGCAGTTCTCGCACAAAGGGTGGAAAAAGCTGCCCATGTTATCTATTATGCTTCTAGGACTTTAGATTTTGCACAGGCTAATTACACTATCACTGAAAAGGAACTTTTAGCTATTGTTTTTGCACTTGATAAATTCAGATCATATTTGCTAGGTTCCAAGGTTATTGTTTTTACTGACCATGCAGCTTTAAAATACTTGTTAAAGAAGCCTGAAGTAAAACCGAGATTGATTCGGTGGATGTTGTTGCTTCAAGAGTTTGATGTGGACATTAAGGATAAAAGTGGAGCCGAGAATTTAGTGGCTGACCACTTAAGAAGGATTGAGCGTGATGGAGATACCTCTCCCATTCAGGATGACTTCCGTGATGAGCAGTTGCTACTTCTGAAGGTGAAAAACACAAGAAGGGGGGTTGAATTGTGTTTTGAAAAATTAATTGTTTTACTTGAAAGTAGATTGAAATGCAGCGGATGTAACAAGCTAGACAAAACACAAAAAGCAAATAAGACAATGAGAGAGAGAGAGAGAAAGCACACACAGAAATTTTATACTGGTTCCTCTCAAAAACGAGAGTAGTCCAGTCCCCTTGCACTTCCAAGGAATTTTACTATAATCTCAAAGATTACACAACTAATGCTCAAGCACACAAGCAAGAGACTTCCTTGCTCTAGGTCACACAAGACAAAGAGACTTCCTTGCTCTAATCACACAAGATCAGAGACTTCCTTGCTTAAGCACACAAGCTTAAGACTTCCTTGCTCAAGCACACAAGACAAAAGACTTCCTTGCTCAAATCACACAAGATAAGAGACTTTACAAACTAACTTAATACACAGATTAAGTAGGACTGAAAGTTCTAAGCAAGACTCTCTAAACACAAAGTTCAGAGTCTACAATATCAAAAGATATTTTACTTAGAAGGTTACACAAGAAAGAATAACAACAGTTCACAGCTTGAATACAATTTGAATCTTTCTCTGAGTTCAGATGATCTTCCAGTGGTCTTCTCTCTATCAGAATGTCTTCTATTTATACTCTAGGTATAAAGATGTTGAGAAAGGACCGTTGGTTGTACACTCTTCTTTTTGTTGACAAGACCGTTGTACTATTTCATTAGTTATGAGCTGTCTTCCTTCAGAGAGTGTTCTTCAGAATCTGATGATATAATTTCTTTGATCTTCTGAAGATGTACGCAAGCTTCAGACTGTGTTTCTTTATTTGGCCTCTGAGGACTTCTTAAGAGGCTCTGAAGCTTCTTGCTTCTCAGAGCCTTAACACTTCAGACTGTGTCCTTCAGATGCTCAAATGATGACCTACGTGGATGAGATTTTTACTCTCTTCCTGCACACTAGATCATTCATTAGTAATACCAATTGTCTATTTAATACACTGGTATCATCAAAACTTAGGGTGTTTTATAATTAAAACTCATTTTGTTCCAACAATCTCCCCCTTTTTGATGATGACAAACATAAGTATTAAATACAATTGTTTGTTGATTAAATTAATTATGTCAACATCAGGTTGTTGAGGTTTGTAAGCTCCCCTTGAGTCTGATAAACCATTAGGGTTAGGTTTGCAAGCTCCCCCTAAGTTTTATCCATAATTAAGTTGAATCAGTATAAAAACAGTTTGATAAACTTGATTGTATCTACATACTTAACTCTCAGAGTGTGAGGTTTGCAAGCTCAACTCCTGAGTCTGATAAAAATGATTAAGAGCACAATCTTAACTACCTTCATCTATGCAAACACAATTATGTTTATTAATTTGTTCTCCTTATCAATTAAGTTTATAAACATTTAGCAAAATAAATAAAAAATTAGATTCTTATTTAAGACAGTTTCAGATTCTTATATGAGTAGATATTAAAAAAATACACTACTGACACAATTGTACAACTAAATAATACTCCCTTTTTGTCATCAGCAAAAAGTTTTAAACAAACAGTGAAAAACAAAAGGTGAAGAAAAAAAAAACAAGAATCCTAAGGGTGTTTGGACAAGTAGAGAGTGAGAAGCTGCTGAGCCTTCCTTGCAGATGCCCCTGAGTATGCTACCAGCTCTAGAAGCTTATCCTCTTGTTCATCAAGCGTATGTTTTATTATGTGTAGAACCCTTGCTGTCAAGTCTGAATTTTCTTCTTCTGGCTGTTCCACAAGTGGTGCAGAGACTGGTTGACTTGGACCACTAGGTGAACGAGTCACATGATCATTTGGTACATCAATTCTATCATTTATTGCAATTGCAGTATCTAAAAGCATCTCAGGTGATGAAGATTTGTGAGAGTCTGATGGAATTGATTTGGGTTGTTCAGATGATATGTCATTTGGTGGTTCAGAGGTTTCATGGATTGGAGAAACTCTAAAAGATGTCTCTTGCAGAATCTCTTCCTCATTAAGAATTTTGGGTGATGACTGAGGGATGGCAATATTGGATGGCTGAGTTGTTTCCTCCTCAGGAATATGCTTAGCTCTGGAAGAAAATTGTGCAAAACTAGCCAAAACGTAATCAAACGAGGAGTCAGAAGACTCTGACTCAGAGTCTGAAACTTGGATAACTTCAGGTTCAGAGGGTGTTGGATAGATGGTATTTAGGGGTTGGATATTTTCTAGGATAGATGCTTCAGATATTTGATTGCAATAATTAAAAGAATGATTGATACCTGTATCTGACCTTTGTCTCTTCTTTCCCCTAGTGGTGTAGTGCTTTGTGCGAGATCTTTTGAGAATTTTTGCACTAAGCAAGTCTTTGACAGTAGCTTCTGGATGAACATCCTCTGTCCTCTTAACTGGAGCTTCTTCCATTGGTGGTTCCTCAACTATTATATCTTCCTCATAGTCACTGAATACCTCTTCCTTTACTGCTCTCATTATTTGTGCAAATGTTGGACCATCACCTCTTCCAATGTCCTTATGAGTGACTGTGGTTCCTCTTTCCTTCATTAATCTCATGTATTCCAAAATGACTTCAGGAGGTTCATTATCAAATATGAAGGCGTCACTCATAGGCTTGAATTTTGTCTTCTTTATCAGAAGAGGCTTTTGAGGATAAATAAGCTTGCCTGATTTCCTTAAACGCAGACTCACCAAGACTTTAGCATCAAGAATGGGTGCTCTAACTTGTTCATGGTCTTCAGACACCCCAGCAAGCATGAATCTATCAGGAAGACCAAGTTGCTCAAAGATGGAGCTTAAGAGCCTTGGATGAGAGATCAACTTGGAAGGATTGTCAAACTTCTGAGCCTCTCAAATTGTCTCACATATATGTTGAAAGATTTATGCAGGTAGATTCATTTTCCTTTATGTGGAGAGGAAGTAGATAAAGTGTCTCTGATCCCAATTCAGAGAATCACTGCCAGTATCCCTTGGGAGAAATGAGGAGAATACAATCTTAGCAAGAACCTTTTTGCGATCATTCAGATGACTGACTTTATTTGACAACTTCTGATCCTTGAAACAAAGTCTGGCCATATCATTGAGGTACACTGACTTTCTTCCAGAGACTGCAGTATAGAGCCTGATCATTCCAGTGTTGGGAAGATTCATCATCTTGGCCAAATTGCTTCTTGTCAAGATGACTGGAAAACCTCCAACACTAGAGCGAATCTCTGTTTCAGTGAATTCCCTCAGACCCATTTCCACCCTTGATTTTCCTTTATTTTCACTTGGGTTCTGATCAATTACTCTTTGAAGTTCAGCATAAGCATCTACCAAAGTCACAACTTCACTCTTTCTCCAGAAGTCAAACACCAAATTGGAGTAGATAGGTCCATTAAGCATATCCAAGTAGTGCCCCCATCCTTGTTCAGTGAAGAATTCTTGGTAGTCATGTCCATTGACTTTTAAGGCCTCAAAGTCTATTGGTCTTTCCATAACCAATTTACTTTCTTCAAAGCGAAGATCCATAGTGGCATCTTTAAGATAGGAATCCTGAGCGTAGATGTTTATTGAATGTCCTCTGGAAACCTTGGTACAGAAGATGAAGTTGCCATTGTTGAGGTTAACGATCAGGGTTTTGCTAAAATGAGGGAGGAAGAAAGTGTTTTGGGTTTTAGAGGAAAAGTGTGGGATGTGAAAGTGAACTTGTGCGAAAATGAGTAAAGTGATTTTGACAAACTCTTGTAAAAACGATGATGAGGGAGTACATTCGTTGCAATAAAGAATTTCGTCATAAACTTCCTTTACTCTAACCAATCACAGACTGAGAGTAAAGACAAAGTAATTGACACGTGTACTCCACATGGTTAAACACTTCAGAGTTTAAAGATTGTCAGCGTCTGAAGACTTTTCAGAGTTCAGAGGCTGAATACACAATTTTGTTATTCAGAGCTTGATGTCTTCAGAGACTAAAGTCATGTTCAGATTCCTTTTGATAAAGTCTAATCTTTCAACTACTAAGGGTTTTGTAAATATATCAGCCTATTGTCTTTCAGTTTCAATGTATTGAATATTTACACTACCCTTCTGAACAAGGTCTCTTATAAAATGATGTTTAATTTCAATATGTTTAGCTCTTGAATGCAAAATTGGGTTTTTAAAAAGTTGAATAGCTGCAGTGTTATCACAGAAAAGTGGAATATTGTGGCTATTAACTTTGTAATCCTCTAACTGATATCTCATCCAGAGTAGTTGTGTACAACACTTGGCTGCTGATATGTATTCTGCTTCTGCTGTAGACAAAGCTATAGTAGTTTGTCTTTTGCTAGCCCAAGATATGAGATTTTCACCCACAAATTGACAGTTGCCACTTGTGGATTTCCTCTCTATCTTGTCTCCAGCAAAGTCAGCATCACAGAATCCTATTAACTTATAATCATTTGTTTTCTTATAAAATAATCCAAGATTTGTGGTTCCCTTCAGATATCTAAAGATTCTCTTTACAGCAGTAAGATGAGATTCTCTAGGATCTGATTGGAATCTAGCACACAAACATACACTAAATAAAATATCAGGCCTTGATGCAGTTAGGTAAAGTAAAGAACCTATCATACCTCTGTATAGCTTCAGATCTACTTTGCCTTTTGAATCATCCTTGCTGAGACTACTTGTTGGATGCATTGGTGTTGTCATTGGCTTGCAATCCTCCATGTTGAATTTCTTCAGCAGCTCCTTTGTATATTTGGTCTGATGAATGTAGGTTCCATCTTTGTTTTGGTTGATTTGAATTCCCAAAAAGAATTTCAGCTCTCCCATCATGCTCATTTCAAATTCTTCCTGCATAATCTTAGAAAATTCTTTGCACAAAGATGGATTAGCAGATCCAAAAATAATATCATCAACATAAATTTGAATAATTAGAATATCATTCTTAAATGTTTTACTAAAGAGAATATTGTCAACTTGACCTTTTTGAAAACCTTTTTCAACTAAAAAATTGCTCAGTCTTTCATACCAAGCTCTGGGAGCTTGTTTCAGACCATAAAGAGATTTCTTTAACTTAAAAACATGGTCAGGATGTGAAGCATCCTCAAAACCAGGAGGTTATCTGACATATACTTCTTCAGAGATGTAGCCATTTAAGAATGCGCTTTTAACATCCATTTGATACAAAATAATATTATGATGAGTAGCATAGGAAAGAAGTAATCTAATAGCTTCAAGTCTAGCAACTGGAGCAAATGTTTCAGTGTAGTCAATCCCCTCTTGTTGACTATACCCTTGAGCTACTAGTCTTGCCTTATTACGAACAACTTCTCCTTGTTCATTTAACTTGTTTCTGTAGACCCATTTTGTTCCAATGATATTCTTATTAGAAGGTTTGGGTACTAAGCCCCATACTTCATTTCTTTCAAATTGGTTTAGCTCTTCTTGCATTGCTACAATCCATGCATCATCAGCTAGTGCTTCATCAGTTGAACTTGGTTCCACTAAGGTTAATGAGTCTTCATTTCTTAAGCTTGATCTGGTTTTCCTTGGACTGTCCTTGTTTCCCAAGATTAGCTCTTCTGGATGAGAGGATTTGTATTTGAAATAATGTTTTGATTGTTCAACTCTGCTTGGACTGCTTCTGATAAGTTTTGATGCTGGGTGATCTTCAGAGTCCAAGGTTTCAGGAGTTGAATTTGTTTCTTCAGAAGTTGGTTGAGATGGTCCTGATATTTCTTCGGGTTCTGATTCTTCATCATCTGATAGTTGTATATCTGCAAAGTTCTCAACTAGCTCTGACAAATTGTCAGGCTGCTTGTCATCAAATTTTATGTGCATACTTTCTTCCACTGTATGAGTTTCAGAATTATACACTCTGTATGCTTTTGAGCGTTCAGAGTATCCAATAAAGATAGCCTTATAAGCTTTAGCATCAAATTTCTTCAGATGAACTTTTGTATTCAGAATGTAACATGTACAACCAAATTGATGAAAATAGGATACACTAGGTTTCTTTTCCTTAAATAGTTCATATGCTGTCTTATTCAAAATAGGTCTAATATAAATTCTATTTTGAACATAACATGCTGTGTTTACAGCCTCTGCCCACAGATACTTAGCAATGTTAGTCTCATGCATCATGGTTCTGGCCATTTCTTGCAAAGTTCTATTCTTTCTCTCTACAACTCCATTTTGCTATGGAGTTCTAGGAGAAGAAAACTCATGTAAGATGCCATATGTTTCACAAAAATTTTCAAACATTTCATTTTCAAGTTCACCACCATGATCACTTCTAACTTTTAAAATATGTAAACCTTTTTCTTTTTGTATCTGTGTGCAGAAACTGCTAAAGACATCATATGCATCATCCTTATTTCTGAGGAATTTAACCCAAGTCCATCTACTGTAATCATCAACAATGACTAGTCCATATTTCTTCCCATTGATTGAGGCTGTACTCACCGGACCAAACAAATCAATGTGAAGCAGCTCTAAGGGCCTAGAGGTAGAGACAACATGTTTAGGTTTAAAAGAAGTTTTCACAGTCTTTCCTATTTGGCAGGATCCACAAAGAGCATCTGAGTGATAATGTAGCTTAGGTAGGCCTCTGACAAGGTCAAGTTTGCTAAGCTTAGAGATTAACCTCCAGTTAGCATGGCCTAACCTCTTATGCCATACCCATTTCTCTTCACTCAGAGTTAGTAAGCATTTTATTTCTTGGTCTGCCAAATCAGAAAGGTTTACTTTAAATACATTGCCTATTCTCTTGCCTTTGAACACTATGGACTTGTCAGATTCTCTAATTACAGTACATAGCCCTTTATCAAAGTTAATCACAAACCCATTGTCACAAAATTGACTGATGCTAAATAGGTTGTGTTTAAGTCCATCTACAAACCAAACATTATTAATTAAAAGGGAGGAGTTACCTACAATACCTATACCTTTGATCTTGCCTTTTTGGTTTCCTCCAAAGCCAACTGTTCCACCATCTTCAAGTTTTAATGATGTGAACAATTTCTTATTACCAGTCATGTGCCTTGAACATCCACTATCCAGATACCATGATTGATTACCATTTTCTTTCAGTCTGGATAGCTGTAGAATAAACAAGGTCAATCATTGTAATAATACCCTTCACATTCATTGTGAAGTTCTCTCCAATAATCATTTGCTTTGTCCACTTCAGCAGCTTTGGAAGTAAAGTAATGTTTTGGAACATAAGCTTTTCTTCCACAGCTGATCACTTGGTCCCATTCATCTGATTTGAAATGGTTTTTCCTACAATGAAAATCTGAATAGTAGACAATTCTACACTTTGGTACCCATTGTTTTCTGGGTCCAGTTTGGTTAGTTCTATAACCTTTAGTTCTTCCTTGCCTCTGTGAAAAGTTTTGTGGACTCTTAAGGAATTTCCTTTGAAAATTTAGTCTTTGAAAATTGACCCTCTTAGTCCATTGATTTTGAAATCTAGGCTTTGATAATCACTATAGGACCTAGGTTGCTTTTCTAATTTAGGATCAGTTTTGCATACCAGAGTCTTATGTTGATTATTTATCATCAGCTTGGTTTGTTTTAGAGTCTGATTGAATGAGCTTCTGAGTCCCAAAGTTTTCAGAGTCTTAGACTTGATAGTCTCAGGTTCTGAATACTTAGGTCCTGAGTTGCTCTCTTTGGGGTTCTGAGAAACAGCCTCTGATGTAACTTCAGAGCTTGTCTTGCAGACCCCAGAGATACCTTCAGAGTCTGAAACAGCCATAGCTTTGCCTTTGTTTTTCTCAGGTACAAAGGTTGAATAAAGATTATCAGGAATATTATTTAAACAAATATAAGGATTTTGTTTCCCATATGATTTACCATATGAGTAACCAATTCCTTCACCTACATTTTTACAAACATTATAAATCATAGACGCCATTTTACTTTTGATGACGTTCTGATGAACAAACTCCTGAAGAGCAACCTCATGCTCATCAGTAGGTTTGTTACATCTTGTGCACCCATTTTCAAGTTCTTCAATTTTGATTAAAGAATTTTTATATAGAGCTTGAAAATGTTCAACTTTCTTTGCTAACTCATCCTTTTGCGTTTTTAAAAATTTTAGTTTAGAGGATGATTCAGCAAACTTGCTTAGAAACATACCAAGGTAGGTTAAGAGTTGTTCTTTAGAATAATTTAAAAATACCTGTTCAGATTCATCAGAGTCTGATCCTTCAGAGTTTCCATCAGCTGTAGCCATTAGAGCCACATTTGCTTCTTCATCATCACTGTCTGAGGATCGATGTTTCCAGGTCTTCAAACGTTGCCATTAAGCTTTTCTGGAATCTCCTCTTGTAGCTCTCTCTCTTGCTACTGAACTTCTTGTTCTTGTCCTTTGATGATGCTTCAGGACATTCAGCAATGAAATGTCCTGGTTTGTTACACTTGAAGCAATTCTTCTCTTCTCTAGTGGGAGTATTCCTTGAACTATTTCCTTTATGACTCTTGCTCATCCTTGCCCATTTTTGAAAGTTTCTGGTGAACATGGCAAATTCCTCATCTTCTTCTTCTTCTTGATCATCTGAAGAAGAATCCTCCTCAACCTCCAGAGTTTTAGCCTTGAAAGCTTTTGAAGATTTCTTGGTTGAAGTTAAGGCTACTGATCTTTCCTTCTTCTTCACTGCATCAGCATTCAATACCATCTCATGGCTCTTGAGATTGCTGATGAGTGATTCAAGAGAGATTTTCTGAAGATCCTTAGCTTCCTCAATAGCTGTGACCTTAGGTCTCCATTTGTCAGTCAAGCTGTTCAGGATCTTCCACACATGATCAGAGGTTGTATAACTTTTCTTCAGAATCCTGAGGTTAGACACCAGAGTCTGAAATCTAGAAAACATGGTTTCAATGTCTTCATCAGGTTTCATGATAAAAAGCTCATACTGCTGAACCAGTAGTCTTGCTTTGGCATTCTGAACTTGCCTATTACCATCATAGTTTGAGCAGAGAGAGTCATACATAGCTTTAGCTGTAGATCTATCCATTATTTTGGTATATTCATCATGAGATATTGCTGACATCATGATTTGTTTGACTTTGTTGTGTTTAGAAAATATCTTCTTGTTTTCAGCAGATAGAGCTCTTTTCTGAGCTATAGTAATCTTACCATCAGGACCTATTCCATCAATAGGTACTCCTTCTTCTATCAGGTCCCAAAGCTCATCATCAATTCCATTGACATAGTGGTAAATGCTATCTTTCCACAATTCAAATCTTAGAGCGCATCACCACTAAAGATTGGAACTTTTTTATTGCTGGAATCATGATTAGATGCTGAAGAGGTAGAAATCATGTTGTCGTAGTTGTATTGAACTTGAGATAGATCTGAAGCAGTAGGTGCAGGTGTAGATGTGGCTTCCCCAGACATACAGTGTTTTTCAAAGATCTTTTACTGTCTCACTGTGAAGTGATTAAAAAACAGAACCGGAGCTCTTGATACCAATTGAAGGTGAAAAACACAAGAAGGGGGGTTGAATTGTGTTTTGAAAAATTAATTGTTTTACTTGAAAGTAGATTGAAATGAAGCGGATGTAAGAAGCTAGACAAAACACAAAAAGCAAACAAGACAATGAGAGAGAGAGAGAGAGAGAGAGAGAGAGAGAGAGAGAGAGAGCACACACAGAAATTTTATACTGGTTCCTCTCACAAAACGAGAGTAGTCCAGTCCCCTTGCACTTCCAAGGGATTTTACTATAATCTCAAAGATTACACAACTAATGCTCAAGCACACAAGCAAGAGACTTCCTTGCGCTAGGTCACACAAGACAAAGAGACTTCCTTGCTCTAATCACACAAGATCAGAGACTTCCTTGCTTAAGCACACAAGCTTAAGACTTCTTTGCTCAAGTCACACAAGACAAGAGACTTCCTTGTTCAAATCACACAAGATAAGAGACTTTACAAACTAACTTAATACACAGATTAAGTAGGACTGAAAGTTCTAAGCAAGACTCTCTAAACACTAAGTTTAGAGTCTACAATATCAAAAGATATTTTACTTAGAAGGTTACACAAGAAAGAATAACAACAGTTCACAACTTGAATACAATTTGAATCTTTCTCTGAGTTCAGATGATCTTCCAGTGGTCTTGTCTCTATCAGGATGTCTTCTATTTATAATCTAGGTATAAAGACATTGAGAAAGGACCGGTTGTTGTACACTCTTCTTTTTGTTGACAAGACCGTTACTATTTCATTAGTTATGAGCTGTCTTCCTTCAGAGAGTGTTCTTCAGAATCTGATGATATCATTTCTTTGATCTTCTAAAGATGTACGCAAGCTTCAGACTGTGTTTCTTTCTTTGGCCTCTGAGGACTTCTTCAGAGGCTCTGAAGCTTCTTGCTTCTCAGAGCCTTAACACTTCAGACTGTGTCCTTCAGATGCTCAAATGATGATCTACGTGGATGAGATTTTTACTTTGTTCCTGCACACTAGATCATTCATTAGTAATACCAATTATCCATTTAATACACTGTTATCATCAAAACTTAGGGTGTTTTATAATTAAAACTCATTTTGTTCCAACAACTTCTACATGGGGTAACTCCTTGGTTTGCTGATATTGTTAATTATCTTGTTGCTGGTGTTTTTCCTGCAGGTGCATCTCAGACACAGATTCATAAACTAAAGAGTGATGCAAAGCATTATGTGTGGGGCGATCCATATCTTTGGAAGTTTGGTAATGATCAGGTTATTAGGAGATGTGTCCTCGACTATGAGATTGAATCCATTTTGCATCACTCTCATGCCTCTCAAGTGGGAGGACACTTTGGTCCTCAAATGACCGCGAGAAAAGTACTAGACTCAGGTTTTTATTGGCCCACCATCTTTAAGGATGCTTATGAGACTTACCGCACTTGCAAGGAGTGCCAAATAGCAGGTACAACTATCACTCGTAAGAGTGAAATGCCTCAGCAACCTATGCTCTTTTGTGAGGTATTTGATGTATGGGGGATTGACTTTATGGGCCCCTTTCCTATGTCATTTGGATTTCTTTACATTTTACTTGCTGTTGATTGTGTTTCAAAGTGGGTTGAGGCTATCCCCACTAGGACTAATGATTCTTGAGTTGTTGCAGATTTTGTCAGGTCTAATATATTTTGCAGGTTTGGAATACCCCGAGCCATCATAAGTGACCAAGGCACTCATTTATGTAACCGCACCATGGAGGCTCTGCTCCAGAAGTATGGAGTTGTGCACAGAGTCTCTACTGCATATCATCCCCAAACTAATGGGCAAGCTGAGATCTGAAATAGGGAGATCAAACAAATTTTAGAGAAAATGGTGCAACCAAACAGGAAGGATTGGAGCCGCCGTCTAGAAGACACACTTTGGGCTCAAAGAACAGCTTTCAAGACACCCAAAGGGATGTCTCCTTATCGACTTGTGTTTGGTAAGACATGTCACCTTCCTGTAGAGATCGAACACCGTGCTTATTGGGCGGTGAAGGGCTGTAATATGGAAATGCAAGAAGCAAGTAAAGAAAGAAAACTCCAATTATAGCAACTTGAGGAGCTGAGTCTTGAAGCCTATGAAAGCTCTAGAATTTATAAGGAGAAAACTAAGCACTTCCATGATAAGATGATCTCTAGGAAGGAGTTCTCTGTGGGCCAACAGGTTTTATTGTTTAACTCCCGCCTAAAATGAATGGCTGGGAAACTTCGAACCAATTGGATTGGCCCCTTTGTTGTAACTAATGTTTTTCCTTCTAGTGCTATAGAAATAAAAAGTACAGGTATTGACAAAGTTTTCAAAGTAAATGGACAGCGACTGAAGTTGTTCCATGATTCTTCAATGCCTGAAGAAGCACCTGTTGAAGAGCTCTCCTTAGACGAGCCTTCCTACACCCCATCTGCTACATCTTAGCCCCTTGGGTGTGTTCATTCCTTTACTCTCACTTTATGTTTATTATTACATTGCGGACAATGTCTGGTTTAAGTGTGGGGGAGGGACATTTTACATTATGTGTTTAAATAATTTCTGCATAGTCATACAAAATTCCAAAATAAAAAAACTTTCCTAATTTGGAAAAACATGATGCACAAATTAAAAAAACTACAAGGGGATTTTGTAATAAAGTACCAACGAGGACTTGTAATGGTTTAGAAACAAAGTCACATACATGTGCCATGAAGCAGCCATTGAAGCTATGTCTCGAACTGCATGAGTTGAAGATTTTCTTTGGTTACAGTTGAAGGTTGGTATGAGCAAAGATGAGAAAACGACGGATGTGGAAGTCATTTTAGGGTTTCAAAATTGAAAACGACAGAAGTGGATGTCCTTTTATGACTTCTCCTGCTAATTTGGTATTTTTATCATGTTTTGTGTTTAGAGTCTAGTTTAGCTATTATTTATGTTTTGCTATTTATTTTCGTAATAAATAGTAATTTGACACCTTCTCATTGTGCAGACCATAACTTGAGCTACGAATATCGGATTGAGGCGCGGGAAGATGCGTTGGAAAGCTAAGAGAAAGGGCTACAACTTTCATGTTGAAGCCGAAAGCCAATTTGGAGCACAAAGGAGTCATATTTACTCATCATGTTTCAGACTTACAAAGATGTAATTATTTTCAGCATAGAGCAGACACCACTTGAATGGAGAACTAAATCCTTCTATCAATCCGTTGGTTCAAGAAACTTTAATTCATTATCTTGAGGTTTGATTCTAATGCAATTTCAATTCATGTTTCTATTTCTTTCTCTGTAAATTTCTACTTTATAACTTGCAATTCGTTTATCATTTGATGCTTAATTATATGTAATTCGGTTTGCAAGTTTACGAGGTTATTCGAATTAAGTTACCGCTTGTTTAATTTAATTCAGTTAGGAATTTACAGAGTCTACACGCTTGTTATAGGATTGATTGAATTCACGTTTTTATTTTATATTATTGATCGTGATTCTGTGACACTTGTTTGCTTTATCATAGTCAATTGAACGTTCTGTTATAAGCTTTTCAAACAGTTCGAATTCATATAAAACTAATTGACGCTTGATTAGTTAGTTTTATGATCAATCAAGGATAGAAACTGAAATGAATTTATTCTTTTGTCATGAACCTATGATAGATAATGAACGAAGTTAGACGAAACCAACGGATTGATTGCTTTGCTACTTATTAATTTTCACGAATTTTTATATTCTTTTTCATATATCGAAAACCCCCAAATTACAGTTAATCGTTCTAATAATTGTTTAACACTAATTGTGAGTCCTTGGGAAACGACCAAGGTTAATTGCCTTGTACTACTTTTCTTAACTTAAAACATTATTTGATCACGAAACGACCTTGATCAATGTGCAAAGTGTAATTGAAAGGAGGATGCACGCATAAACAATTGTGGCTGTCTGATTGATATTGGACGGTCTACATTTTATATCAAATTATACTTTATTTATATGTCAAATTGTAAACCGTGGGATAAAAATCATACGGCTAAGAGTCCCTGACAACTTTATCTTGTTGCACTTAATCTGTTTCGGCATAAATACCGAAAACTTTACCCTTTTGCTTCACCGTCACTTTCCACGTCTCAATCGCCGTCGAAACCACTGTCTTCAACCTCCCTCCCATTTTCTATTCCAATAAAACCCCCAAAATTTGCTTTCGTTGCTTCTCTTTCATCGTTGTCCATCCAAAGCTTTGCTTTGGAAATCGAAATGCAGAGGTTAAGAGTAACAATTCCACCTCCTAACACTTTACCAATTGACGAGAAATGGGTGAGCATTTTTATGCGCATAATTTAATTAATAAATGTTCGATTTCTTCCTCTGGTAGAATCTAAAGGAACGAAAAGCAGAAGCTCTGTACTACTTGTTAAAGGACAGAGACACAATGGTAAGTGAAATGTGATTGTTCAATTGAGCAACCTAGTGTTTAGATAGTATTAGTTGAAATGTGTTTGTATAAATTAGGGTTTGTTGAAACCTAGGGTTTAGATACTGTTAGTTGCAATGTCATTGTATAAAGTAGGGTTTGATCAAATGTGATTGTTCAATTGAGCAACTAAGGGTTTAGATTGCAATGGGATTGTTGAATTATTTTGTAAATACATATACTCCGTAAGTCAATCTAATTAGAGTTTACAGTATGTGTGTAGAACATATACTCCCTATATCAATTAATTTACTTACAATGTGCTTCTTTATTACGCGCAGAAGCTTTTGCAGACAGAGTCGGTTTTGATGCTGTGTTTTATGCAGGAAAGGTAACATTTTCAAATACTAATTTTCTAATGGTAAGTTTAATATTTATTAATAGAAAGTTAGAAGTATATTAATAGTGTAAAATTTGATAAAACAAGATAAACTTTTTTTTCCTACACGTTGGTATAAACGTTGGGCTCCTTTAATTGGGACAAATGTTGTAATGAAAGATCGACATGGTAACAACTACATCGCCTTTTTAAGGGATAGCGAGACTCAAAAACCCTACCATGAATTTAACCAAACCAAACTTAGATTTATGTACCAACTTACTAAGTTTGGTATAATAACAATGAATTTAGTTGATGATTCGAAGTTTGACATATTTGTGATGGGGAGGTTCCTTGGAAAAATATATACAAATGATCCTGCAAAATATTTTGGTCATTGGGGTTATGATCCAATGTGGATTTTGGACATTTCTGATTCCATGGCACTTACAGAACCGCAACCTTTGGTAAGAACCTAATTCCACAACATTGTGGCTATACATTGTTTTAATTTGTTTTCAATCTAAATTGATACTAGTTTAAGTTTATAATGTCATAAATTGGTGTAGGTGATACCTCAGTATGTCGTAGATGTCATTTATAACGGATCCGTCCCACATGACATGGAGGTGTCGGTGTCCATCACAAATGAATCGTACACTTGGGAAGTTGAACAGAGGGGTACTGAATTTGTGATAGAAGGTGGCTGGGCTGAATTTTTGGAGAAGCAAATCTACGAAGGGGCCGAGAAGATCCATTTCTAAAGGATGGGGCCAAATTTAAAGTGCAAATCACAGTGTTTCCTTGAAGGTTAGGATGTTTCATCGTTAATTTGCGGGTTTGTTCTTGTTTGTTTATTTTTTGTAGCATTGACAATTTGACTGTGTCTATGTACTGCCGTGTACAATTTATTAACAATGTTTCGGTACTATATATATATATATAATGCTATGCTAATGCACCTTCTATGTTTGGACCAAAAACCCAAATTTTTTACTTTTTGAAAGTTATTAAATTATAGGTTTTGTGGTAATTTACAAATTCATTTTTTTAATTGTTAATTTGTTTTTTAACTTTCTTCCTTTTGTAATCTCTACTGTCCAAAAAAAAAAAGGAAAGGAGAAAATAATTTATTCTTTTGTGAAAGAGCTCAACAATTGAATTTTTGTAATTGTTAATTTTTTTTTTTTTTTGTAAAGAAACTGAAAGGAAAGGAGAAAATAATTTATTCTTTTGTGAAAAAGCTCAACAATTGAATTTTTATAATTGTTAATTTTTTAATTGTTTTTTAATTGTTAATTTGTTTTTTTTTTTGGTAAAGAAACTGAAAGGAAAGGAGAAAATATTTTATTCTTTTGTGAAAGAGCTCAACAATTGAATTTTTTTGTTGCTTGTTTATTTTTAATTTGATTTATAAGGAGGAGTTACCTTTTATATTTAAAAATAACATGAAATTGTTTCCATTTTGACTCAAAGGTTGAGATCCATTAAGGAAAAATATGTTGCAGAGGCCACAACAAGTAAACAAACGGGAGAGAAGAAATAAAGTTTAAAAATAAATTAAAATCATATGAATTTGCAAAAAGTAAAGGATTTGGGTTTTTTGTAAAAACAAATAAAGTGTACATTGCTAATGCACACCTTCTGTTTTTTAAGTTGGTGTGCATTAGCATGAGAATGGATTCTCTCCGTTAGAAAAAAAATTAAGGAAATAATATTGCATCTAGACGATTGGATCAAAACTATGCGATAATATTCTAATCACAAAAAATGCAAAAAGTTAGTTAATGGTCAAGATATATATTTTATATAACATCAAGTATTTAAAATTAAAATTTCCATAATTATATTTAGTCGCACTCACAACTTGCTGGAAAGAAATTATAAAGGAAAGGCAAGGCTAACGAGTGTCCATGTGACATTCTTTAAGATCTTAAAGAATACTCCCTTCGTTCCTTTTTATTTGTCGTTTTAGAAAAAAAAAACACCAATAGTTTGTTTACTAATATTTTTTCCTAAAACGTTTCATAAAAATAATATTTTTTCTTAAAACGACAAATAAAAAGGAATATTTTTCCTAGAACGGAAGATTTTTAAAATTTATAAAGTAAATCTATTAAAATTGTAGTTTACATTTTTTTAATTAAATTTTTTTTTAAAATGTAACACGCAAAGAGTGTCACGAGACACTCGTTAGCAAAATCCGTTAGAGCAGCTCCAGCGCTGGGAGTTTCACCCAGTTTGCCAGCGTGGAGTACTTCACCAATTTCACCATTGGGGAGTATCACAACCGAGAATGGATTCTCTCCATTGGAAAAAAAATTGAGGAAATAATGTTGCATCTAGACCATTCGATCAAAACCATGTGATAATATTTTAATTAGAAAAAATGAAAAAAAGTTAGTTAATGGTCAAGATGTAACAATTGAGGAAAATTGAGGAAAACAAATTGAGGGAATCTTTTCTCATCACAACCATTCCTTCACGTGACAATATATGAAGTAAAAAGTGGTTGAATGAATTGACCAAGGCAACAAGCAATACGGCTGCAGGCGGTTGTTTGCTTTTGTCTTTTCAATTGATTGAAATGGATTTGACTGGTCGAGCAGTCTACCACAGAAGAAGCAAGCTTTTCTCTTCTCTCCACATCGCCCCACATCATGACCACGTGCAAATTTTTTGGATGAATCCAACGGATAATATTTTCTTAACAGAAGGGTGAGTTTCTCGCGCGTAATTGATGTACTCCGGATCCTAGTAGTCATTTTCCAGTTTGCCTCCATATCGTCAAGTTTATCACTATTGCAAATAGAAATTGTTTACAGGTTATCACTATTGCTCTATGTTTTTTTACCTTAAATTTTTCATGTACTTTAATTTAATTTAGCCTTAAAATCTGAGTTTATTGTGTTTAGTGTTTCCATGGTTTGAATAATGCAAATTAATGTTTATTTAATTTATGTTACCTTCATGTTTGGATCAGAGATGGATTCCGATCTTCCTTTCCTCTTTGAGTTTCCTGACGCAATGGAAATATTGCAGAGGTGATTCATTTCTCTTCATTGTATTGTTTGATATATGTATAATTAAGTTTTTTTAAAAACATTTGGGAATTATTGGTTTAACATGCTTTAAGTTGTGTTTTTGTTTTCTTTTATAGTATATTTGAGGATGAAATAGTTACAAAGCCTCATCTTCAATTTACCTCAGTTGTTTCTCCTGTTGAGGTATTGTGTGGAATTTTTGTTTATTGCTTGGTGAAATTGTGTTTATGTTGTTATTCTTAGTCTTGTTGTTCTTTGGTTTAATTGTAGACTAGGATATCGATTTCTTCAGAATTTTGGCCGTTTGAAAAATCGATGTTTGAGTGTCCAGACATTGCACTGATAAGGGATCCAGTAGGAAATATTTTTAGGGTTAAGGTGTTTGTTATGGATGGACAAACTTACTTATCTGGTGGAAAATTTGTGGCCTTATATTGTGGTTTTCATACTCCACAAAAAGTGGTGTTTTCCTTTATAGATGATATGGAAAAGTTGTTTGATATGAAAATTGTTGATTCCAATGGGTGTGCGGTTGAATATTTGGGTCATCGACACCCTTCTGACCATCATAATGCAAAAAAGATGATTCCTCATTATAAATTCAATCGTGTTTATGTTGATACTATTGCAAACAATATTCATGAGGGTTTAGCAATTTTGGATGGTAATGTTGATACTTTTGGAAACAATACTCATAAGGTTTTAACAATCTCGGATGGTAATGAAGAATTAAAACCGATGTATAATAAATGGGTGAAGACATTTAGTGTATCAATGTTAAAGACTCCTTATATGTTGGTGAGTTTTGTTTTTTGAAATTTAATTTGTTTTTGTTTCGGTTTTTCCGTTTGCTAGAATGAATTTGATTGATTGTTGTTTTGTTTATTTTTTTCTGAAGTATGTTCCCTGTCATATTGCTCGGGATTGTTTTGTTGAAGGTCAGACATCCATACTCGTTGTTAACAATTCTACTAGAAATTGTTACCCTTGTAACATCTTACATGTTAATGTGGGTAATAATGTGAAAACATATCTTGGGAAAGGATGGTGTAAGTTTGTTAAAGCAATTGGAAAATAAAAGTGGTGACACGTTGACTTTTATGGCCGATGATCCTGCAGAGAGATTGCATGTGGACATCGCTCGACACAACTAGGGTTTTGATGGAGTGGGTCTGTTGGTTTTCTATTTGAAATGTATTTGGTTGAAGTATGGTTTGTTAATATTTTATTTAATGTGTTCTTATTTTTTTTAGAAGTTAGTTAATGTGTCTTGTTGGCTGTATTTGTACTGATTTGTATATTATTTCATGAAAGACAACACATGTATGAATTATTTGGGATTAATATTATGTTGTTGTATTTGGTTCGTCGCCGCATTTTAGATTCTGACTCTACTTCAAAGCTTACCAAAGCCACTTTTCCATAATATACGCAAATTAGTAACATATATCTTTTTTTGTAAGGGGCACCGTGTGTACTTAAACTTGTAGCACAGGTGCAAAGATGAATTTAGGTTTACTCCATTTATTATCCCTCCATTTGTTATCCATTTAGAGAGAGATAGACACAAATAAAACTAGTGGAACACATTAAAAATGGGTCCCACTAATTTTATTTATGTTAATCTCTCTCTAAATGGAAGACAAATGGATGAATAATAAATTGAGGGAAGTCAAACCCTGCAAAGATAATCTTAAATGGTCATGTGACCACAAATTATTGGCTTACATTACAATGTTCCTACACTTTTTTTTTAAGTGGAACCTATTTAACTCTAAGTCGGTGATGTGTGGATGAATCTCGGATACGTGACACGATACCGTTACAATACTGATACGACGTTTCAGGTAAATAATTCAACACTCCTTATACGATATGACCGTGATACTTTTTGTAAAAATTAAGTTTAAAATGGAAACTGACAAGTGCCTTTGGGTGGGTCGTAGTACTTGTGTACTATTATTTAGTTTAAAATCCGACAATTTTATTTTACTCCATAGAGTTGGAGAGTAATGTACTTGTGTTGAATTGTTTGGTCATATATCTGACAACTTTATTCCACAACTTTGTGTACTATTGTTTTGAAAATTTAATTTTAGTTTATCTAGCCTAATTGAAAGTTGAGATTTTTCATAAATAAATTGGGAAATAGTTTTGCAAGTTGGATGTGTGCAACATAGTACATAAACAACAAACTACTTACTGAAAATAAATGGCTGCATATTTTCTGCTTATTTATATACTAAAAAACTATGCTCTTTAATTGTTAATGGTTAAAACACGTAATTAAATTTTAACCAAACATATTCTATGTATTTTGTTATCTCATAAACATGACAAACTTAGTGATTACGAGGGAATTGAAACAGAACAATATTGACTTCATTATCCAAAACATAAATCAGTACAAGCATTAATTCATCATTTTGCAAATCAAAACTACATTAATCATCAAAGAGATAATCAGAAAAATGAAAATTCTTTGAACTTTAATCCATTCACAATTAAATTTCTTGTCAAGCATTTCATTCTCCCTCCTTGCATCTTCGATTATCCCTAAAGCAAGTGCAGCAACATCATTTTGATTTTGATTTTGATTCAGTGTTTCTGGCATTTCAAACAACTCATCTTCTTCATCAACCCATTTAAACAGGTTACATGTATTTGGGGTCTGTCAAAATAAAGTCAAATAATTACCTAAAAAATAAAATAAAGAGGGAAAAATTGGGGAAAAAAAGGTTCAAATGTAAAGTGATACCATCCAGAATGGACATCTCCAAAATTGTTTCCCTGCATTTACACCACGCTTAGCAGTGAATAGTATTGTACGAACACCACACAAAAATTGTCGTCCCCTACGAGCATATGGTGATTCAGAAGCTTGTGGCTAGTCGTTGTTGATTCCGCTGCCCCCAGATTGTATATCGTTGCTTTGACGACTTGCCATTGATCAGATGGTGTGAATGGAAAAACCCAAAAGAAAAATCTGAAGCACAACGAAGGAGATGAATCTATACCAACTTTTAGATTTGACGTTACTTATTTAAAATTAAGTTTAAAATGTCCAAAGTCCATTAATTGTAAAAAGAGTAAATACCCATTTTGGTCATCACACAAATTTACATAACCCAAATTATTCCAAAAAAAAAAAAAAACTCTATTTAATCCCTTACAAAATTAAACAGGGCCATATTATAGTCCCTAATTCATTGAACAGTTTCTAAACCGATGACGTGTACCATTAACTTATCTACGTGGCATTAACTGTGTTACTTAACTACCACTATGGAATTTTAATAATTCTTATGGGACAAGTTAGTCCGTCATTTGAAAATAGTAATAACAAAAAAAAGAAAAGAGAATGATTCGAAGTGTTTTTCTTTCATAAAATAGAAAGAGATAATACCAGGGTTTTCTCTCAGCTTCACGTCTTTCAAATATTAATTATAACATACTAGTAGTCTCAAATACTTACAATAAGTTAAAGTGTTAAAAGAAATTTGAAACTCTTAAGATCTAACTCTTGCGTATAACCGGGAAAAAAAATCGATGTGGTTTGGTTTCGTTCTCAGTTCCAATTTTAAGAACCGATGAACAAACCAAACCAAACCAATATATATATTAAGTTAATAATTTTTTTAGACAGTCTACATTACTCTTATTTGATTAATTGTAGGATAAATATTTATTATTGATACATAAAACGTTACAATTGATCAATATAAAAAAACACGGGACAAATATTTGTAATCAATAATTTAAACTTAATCAATAAGTAATATTGTTGAAATTAACATAATGTACTTATTGGATTAAGGTGGTAATGAAAATATGTGATACATCATGTATTTTTAAACAAAATATATAATGTGTTGGTATATTTAATTCATCTCTTGTTAAAAAAAATTTAAACTTTTGCGAGAGAAATTCATATAATTTACTAAACACAACCGCATTTTTTAAAATTTTGAGTGTTAGTTACGAGTTGAATTGAAAGTAGGGACAAAAAACCATGATAAGAAATACTTCAAGGACCGAAAAGCGCGAAATAAATCTTTAAGAACTAAAATAAAATTATGAAAAACTATAGGGATCATTTACTTATTTAACCGTAAATCAATTTTACTCTGTTTTTATGTACTCTTATATGAAAAATATAGGTATAACAAAAAATATGAAAAATATATGAGAAATATATTGATAATTTTAAAAAAAATAATAATTATGAGATAAATATTTATCATTGATACCTAAAATATTACGGTACAAGTCTTGATCATTGATACCTAAAATGTAAGGGTAAGTATTCAGTGACCATCATGGACCATTTGGTAGGCTGGTCCATATTAGAATTGGTCATATATATATGGTATATATACATAATTGTAGCAATAACACGGCAGTACATAGACACAAATTAGTCATTTGTGATGGACACCGACACCTCCATGTGATGTGGGACGGATCCGTTATAAATGACGTCTACGACATACTGAGGTATCACCTACACCAATTTATGACATTAGGTTATCTACACTGTCCATCGGGTTGAAATTAAAAGACCAATACCCTTAGTTTACGACTGAGACACAAAATTCATTCTCGGGTTGAAATTAAAAGACTGGATTTTTAAAAACGAAATTTAAAAGCTAAAAAGGAAAAAAATGAAATAAGAATTTCCTACTGGGATACATTACTCCGGGTATAGTTAACAAACGAAAACCCATGGCATAAGGTCATCTACACTGTCCATCAGGTTGAAATTAAAATTATGTTTTATTTTATTTTTATGTTAAAATCAAACTTGTGAAAAAAGTCATTAGGTTATGAAAAACAAATATTTAATAGGTTATGTACCAAAAAAAAATCTAGTTTTCTAAATATATAGCATTAGTTAGTTTTATTGGAAAATATAAGAGTAATTGACAAATGGTACAATTGACAAATCGTATCCTTAAAACACTAAATGGACAGTTAATTAGAAATGCTGGACAATTATAAAAAAATGGAGGGAGTACATTTTTATCAAACAGAGTCTTATAAGTAAGGACGAAGAGAGTATCAATAATTGATAGTACTAGTATAATTTTGGATTTTCCTTTTTATCTTGTTAAAGTGTTGGTGTTATACCTTTTTTCATATCATGATAGTATTTTATGCTAATTTATATTGACTATTAAATTAATTTTAATGCTGCCTGTTTTGCAAAGAATTAAGTAAAAATAAATTTAAATAAATGATAAAAGAAAAAATCAGGAAAAAATCACAAAAGGTTGTCAGCAGGAGTCGAACCTCCAACATGAAAGTAATTGGGCCAATAAACCAACCACTACGACAGTTGATCTACTTTTGAATGGTAGTGCGTTGGTTTATATTTTTAAGAGTTATTGATAGGGTTTGAAACAAAAAGCAACGTTTCGCTCTTCCCTATAACAGCATGTGGCAACAGAAAGGCCACGAAAAGGTATATGCAATGGATTCGGTGCAGTAACTGCGTTACTCACCTGTACCGTCCGATGTGAAATTGATGGACAAGATGATTTTTACTCGATTTTGATGATATGTAATTTAAACCGTCGGATTGATGATCAATGGCTTGGATCATCTATGGCAGGAAACTGTGGAAACTAATTACTGCAGGGAATCCAGGTCCACGAAAAGGAACATTTCCTTTTCTTTCCACTTCTCCACCAAGTTTACATTTGCTTTTCCACTCCATTTTGCTTTTGATTCTTAGTCTCTCCATACTTCATGAAGCACTTCAACAACCACTGTTTTCAACCATCAATGGCGTCCAAATCGAAACGCAGGTACTTCTTCTTCAACCGTCAATGCCGTCCGACTTTTGTAAGGCATTTTTAGGTTACTGTAGTCAGAAACAACATTGATTTTAGGTAGAACAATATAGTATATTGGATCCAAAAAAACTATATATTTTTTCTTCTGGATTAACATTTTTTTTAAATTGTTTTCTTGGATCTTTCATTTTACATGTTGTGTGTTCTATTTTATAATAATTTATTGTGTGTTGTGTGCGGTGTGTTGTGTGCGGTGTGTTGTGTTCGAAATTAGTGTATGTTATGTGCTCCTGTTTCTGGTAAATGATTGTCAGTTGTGAGTTATGTTCTAGTTTTGTTTTGTGTTCGAAATTATTATATGAAGGCATTTTTAGGTTACTATAGCCAGAAACAACATTGATTTTAGGTAGAACAACATAGTCTATTGGATCCAAAAAATTATATAATTTTTTTATTTTGGATTAACATTTTTTTAAAATTGTGTTCTTGGATCTTTCATTTTACATTGTTGTGTGTTCTATTTTATAATAATTTATTGTGTGTTGTGTGCGCTGTTTTGTGTTCGAAATTATTATATGATGTGTTATTTGTGATAAAATTTCGAAATTATTATTCATTGATCAAAATCAGTGTATGTTAGCAATTTTTTTTTTTATATATTATGACAAAAAAGATAAAATTACATTTTAAGAGTAAGTTGTTGTTTTTTTATGTTGAATCAGGAATGCAAATTTGAAAAGAGTCAAAACTGAACCGATTGATGTACTAATCATACCATCAGATGACGAGGTTGAAGAAGTTTGCGAGGTTGTTGAGCGCAGGAATGTTGAGCACATGAGTAGGATTGTTGAGCGCAAGAAAGTTGAACGCAAGAAGTTGAGCGCAGGACGGTTGAGGGCAGGAATGTTGAGCGCAGGAGTAAGACTGTTGAGCGCAAGAATGTTGAGCGCAGAACGGTTGAGCGTAGGACTGTTGAGCGCAGGACTGTTGAGCGCAGGAATGTATGGTAATGGGAAACAATGGTTACCTCTGCTTTGTAAAAAACTGAAGAAAAAACAAACATTGGTTATTATTTCTTCTCATACTTGTCTAATTTTTTCACTTATGTTATATTGGGCTCTGCTTAATTTTTTAAATAATGGTGCAGCATATCCCAAGCTGGATTGTCAAAGGTAAGCTAACAAATGCGCAAGAGATTGTCGTGAAGTTGGTGGACAGCAAGGGTAAATATGTTTCCCCTATTATTAATCCAGCAGGACGCAAATATCAGAGGTACCTGACAGGTGATTGGTATGAATATTTAGACGAACACAAGCCAAAAGTTGGTGATGTTCTGCACTTTGTTTTGACATCTGATGCTAAGAAATTGCTTGTCAAGTTGCTTCGGGCAATGGTCGTCCTGGTCGGTATTTATGATGTCGTTATATGGTGTTTCTAACTAACTGATCTAGGTGTGTGTGTTGACATTTTCTGGTTGTTTGTGTTGGTATATGTACTAGTTGACGTAGGTTCATGTTTATGTGTAACAAGGTACATTTGGTATGAGCAGGACACAAGTTTGCAATCACATAAACACATATGTGGTTTGTGAACATATTTTGAGTGACAACCCTAATATATGTATGTGTGTGAATTTATGTTTTAAGTAACCAGCATTTGTTTTTTGGTTGAATGTATGGTACATAGTCTCATGGCATTTAGGATGCACTAAGTGAACGGTAGCAATTGACTAGTTATTTGATAATTTTTCGTTACATTATTATTTAACTAATTTAATATCCGCTTGTGGACACGGTTGCAGCGTGACCGATTCTTACCTAGACACAAATACAAATAAAAATGGCTTCAGCACACACCGATAACCTTGAAAGAATAAATGAAAAACAAAATAAATGTGTCTTTTTTAAATAAGTTTTGTTTACTTTGATGACTCTACTTCCTAATTTATTTTGTGCCCAAGTAAGTGTAGCTCGTACGGCCTTGCCGTGATATTTTTACTATAAGCCGTATATTGAATAGTGTGAAATTTACACCAAGCTAAGGATTATAAGAATACAATTCGAGTAAGACGTCTACTCCATTTTAACTAAATGTCTTTTATATTATTTAAAATTAAAAATAAAATACCAAACTTAAAAGTAACACGATTATATAAAAAGATTTTTTGGTAGAATTTAACTGAGACTTATACTTGAATTATCAACTGAATGACTATATGGATAGAATCTGAGTTAGAACATTACATCGTTTTAACTAAAATCTTAAAAATTATGTACAATTAAAAATAAAGTAGACAAAATTAAAAATAAAGTATCTGAGTGAGACTTATACTCTGTTACTATTAACAAACCTATATTTTGACTGAGACTTAGAGTATAAATATATCGATTACCTTTTTGTGTTGCTACACTGATATAAATCAAACCATGTAAGAGCCACATGGATATTTAGTGCATAATGAGTGTGCATAATGTTTAAGTTGTTTAAATACTCCGATTAAAGAACATAACAACTATCGGGCTAAAATTTGAGCGAGGCTTATACTCCACCATTTTATACAATTACAAATAAAATAATTTGACTGAGACTTATACTCGGTTTTACTTAAGGAGTATAGTGATAAAATTTGTGAGATGTATACTTCGTTTTAACCAAAGGTCTTTTACATTATTAAAAATAAAGTACAATTATAGTAGAAACTCTTCAAACTAATAATGTCAGGACCGGAGAAATTTATTAATTTAGAGAGTTATTAATTTATCGATAAATTAATAATTATTAATTTAAAGAGTATTTAAGTAATTATACTGTATATGCCAAACAAAAGGCAAATGTGTTCAACTTCAATGTATTCTTAACCAAGTTTTCAATTTTTTACATTGGCCAAGTCGCGACTGGACAAATTTATTATTTTAGAGAGTTTATTAATTTACCAAGTATTAATTTAAAAAGTTACCACTATCAAAAATTAAAAATAAAGTAACAAAATTAATTTTTTTGCCGAGGCTTATAATCCACAAAATTAAGTAAAATAATTATGTCAAATAATACACAAAAACTTAAAAAATGGGAACAGTAAATAAATAAATAAAACTGGTTAATCTGTTGCTACTACTAAGTATGTGTTTGGTTCAGCAGTGACTATAATTCATTCTGACAGAATTGAGTTTGATAAAATTAATTTTAGATAAAAGTGAGTTAAATGTGAATTGATTTATGTTTGGATACTATCGCAGTAAAAGCAATTTAAATAAGATTTGTTGTTTGAATAATTTTGATCAAAATTGCTTTTGCATGTGAAAATTACCAAAAAGGACCTAACATTAAAAAATTGCTTTTTTTTGTTGCTATATATTACAATATTTTTATTTTTTTGGTAAACTGGATTTTTTTTGTTACATATGTATATTTTTTTTTAAGAATGCCACACAGATATATATATATATATTAATTATGGGTTTGATATATTAAAAGAATGCCACAATTTGAAAAATAAAAATTAAGAAGACCATAATAACATGAATAAAACCAAATAAGCACTAAATAATATAGTGCACAATGTCTTTGGGGGGTTTGAGTGAACATGGTGTTATCACATCCACGCCTATTGGATTAGGTTGGGGAGGGGTTGAAATTAGTACACAAAATCAGTCATGGAGGGGTTGTTACCAATGTTTAATGATGACTACTCTAGTACTAATTTTATCATTTTGACACAAAAGTCCTATGATTTTGGTAACATTGTACATCTAGTGATCTAATAATACTACAACTAAAGCAGGATGTGATTGTTACTTTTGTTTTTGACAGAAGCAGGTTAATTGGGAGTGGGTTTTAACACATAATCCGGTGTTTTCATCATCTCTATTAGCACTCTAATAGTACCTTCCAAAGCCAAAACATATGTAGTGCCAAAACCTCTCTCATTTTCTCATCTTCAAGTCTTCTATTCAACTCCACACATTTTTCCTGCAACACACACAAACAATCATCAA
>OX637467.1:13802598-14078202 GCA_951799995.1 Trifolium subterraneum
TAGATTTCAGACTCTGGTGTCTAATCTCAGGATTCTGAAGAAAAGCTATACAACCTCTGATCATGTGTGGAAGATTCTGAACAGCTTGACTGACAAATGGAGACCTAAAGTCACAGCTATTGTGGAAGCTAAGGATCTTGAGAAAATCACTCTTGAATCACTCATCAGCAATCTCAAGAGCCATGAGATGGTATTGAATGTTGATGCAGTGAAGAAGAAGGAAAGATCAGTAGCCTTAACTTCAACCAAGAAATCTTCAAAAGCTCTCAAGGTTAAGACTCTGGAGGATGAGGAGGATTCTTCTTCAGATGATCAAGAAGATGAACATTGAAATTCTGGCATAGCAATGGGGTACCGTATGTTCCTACCTTTGCAACTACAACGCACACAATGAAGTGAATAATATGTAAAATAATAAGCAACTGGAAATAAATGATACGCAGCAGTTTGTTAACCCAGTTCGGCGTATAACACGACCTACTCTGGGGGATACCAATCCAGGAGTGAATCCACTATGATAAAACTAGTTAGAAGTATCTAGCAAACAACCCGTTTACACTTCGTCACCTAGTTTCTACCCGTGCTTCCTTCAACCTAGGACCACCTAGATTAGAGACCCTTATCTCTCCTCCTCTTAACCACACAGTCAGTGTGATTGATCTAATCTTGAGAACAGTGAAGTCACACTTCAAAACAATAACCTAACTCCGTGCTTAAAATCTCAGGAGTAGACTAAAACCCTTACAACACAATATCCCAGTCCTAAGCAAGTATCAAGGAGATACGAGATAGGCTCACAAAAGTACACGAGACAAAGCTAAAACCCTAGACACAAATAATATATTTCTTCACAAGAGTTTCAGTAACCTTCAAACGTCTAAGTTCTTCAATATATATAGCTCGTGAAATATAAAAGTAGTTCCTTGATTTTTGGTCTTCAGATTATTATAAAATCGCAACATATCCGATACCAGCTTGTGAGCAAAGCAAATCCAACAAAATCCTAAAATATAGGAATATATTTTAGGTTTGATACACTATCGGATATTTACAAGAAATAAGCGAGTTCCTAGTCTTGAGGAACAAGCAACACGCTAACATATGATAAACGGATAGGCTTGAAGGAAAGCGCGCGCAGATAGCCTTGTAACAAACTCTTCGTTAATTCGTACTTCCGAATGTTGTTCCAAATGTAGACACATCTAACACTACATCTGACTTAATGTTGTTTTTGTAAAATACTGCCAATTTCAAAAACCTAACAAACTCCCCCTTTGGCAAATTTTGACTAAAAACAGTATTAGGCAGATTTTCACAAGATGTGGATAGAACACATTAATAAGACTATACCACAAAAATTAACCATATAACAAACATCAGAGCTTGGCACAACGGAATAAGTTCTTTCAAAACACAACGTCATCACCTATGCTATAACTTCTTCAAAGTAGATTCACAAACTTGATCAGGCATAAATATTCTCATAGTAAAGTCTTCAACAACATATATATATCACATCAGAAGACAAACAGAAACATCAGTCAAATAGAGAAAAATAAATTCTCCATTCAGACTCTCTGGATGGTATCCAGGGTGAGGCGACATCACCAGCAACATCTCATATACTCCCCCTCAAATCATACATACTATATTTTTTCTCCCCCTTACGGTATGCATATATAATTCACACGCACGGATGCAACTTCTACCAAAGATAACTAACATTTCTACCACATGCATAACACACAACAAAAGTCATCAAAATTATGAAAACTTACTCCCCCTTTTTAGTCATGAAATTTGGCAAAGATAAGCAGGAGAGAATCATCAGAGTAGTAGAGTGTAGATATTACAGGCCAAAAGCACACATAGGTGCATCAGAAATCCAGGGCATAGCCCATAAAGCAAAAGAGAAAAAAAAACTTTGGAGTAAAACATCAGCTAGTAACACAACATCGGTAACACAATCAGAACCCAAGACTTTCGTCAGAGTCTTGAACAACAGCATCCATAATTGGGCCTTGTGAGGTATGAGCAGCAGTGCTCTTTTCTTCAAGCATCAGGGCTTCAATAACCTTATCCACCTTCAGCTTTTTGTCACCCAGGACTTTACTGACGTCCTGCAAATCTGCAATCATTTGATTTCTTGACATGGGCACACTAGATGGGGTGGCAGATGGGACAGCTATGTCCACCTCATGGGGTCCTTCGAGCAGCCTACAGTCAAATGTCAAAGGGGCCTCTCTTTTACAGAGGACATCAGATCGCTCCTAATGATATTTGGATGTTGAGAGAGCATGATTCCACAGAGAACAGTAGGAAAAGCAATTGGTAACCTAGTAGCAGTAGACTTTGCATGCAACAGTGTTTGCTCAAAAATATAGGAACCAAAGTTAAAAGGGGTTTTAGTGCCCACAGCATAGATGATCTTACCTAATCCAGTAGCCACGGAGTAGTTATGAGAAGTAGGAACCCAATTAGCAGAAGCAATTTTGTTCAGGAGTGCATACTTGACAGTGAGATTGGTTGTAGAAAGCTTTACCTTCCTTGGCCACTTTAAAACTCTATTCCCTGTGATAGTTCTACAGACCTCATTCTCAGTCACCTCCAGATGAGGAACCGCCTCATCACTTCTTTCCAGAAATTGGTTGATGATGGAAGGGGAAAAATCAATACACAAGCCACGAACATACACTTTTTGATATTCAGCACTGAAGGGATCATCACAATCTAGTCCTATGTTGACCAAAAATTCCTTGACCAAAAGCTTATAACACTTACCAAGATCACAAACAGTCTTTTCCAACCCAGCAAAGCGAATTAGATCCATCAGTTCAACACAGTCCAGCATGTCTTTGTGTAGACTTCTTTCTAAGGCCAACCTCCTATTATACACATAGTTCCACTGAGATACATTTCTGATGTTGTGAAATGAAATGTTGTCAAGAGGAGCATCTAGATCAGAATCCTGAATTCTTCCTCTCCTTGCCTTCTTTCTTGATGTGCCAACAGATGGGGCAACATTCTCTTCCACCTCATAGTCAGATTCACTAGCACTAACCTCCTTTCTTTTTTGACTCAGCTTTTTCTTCTCAGCAGGACGAGAACCTTTGCTCCTGGTCTTGGGGGATCAAGCAAAACAGGTTTGCGACCAGATCTCTGCCTAGTTCTTCCAGCAACACCATGAGCAGGGGTAGTGTGCACAACCTTCTCATTGGTGATAATCAAGTCTTCTTCAACATCAACATCTTGAATTTCTTCAACCCTAGCACTAGAGACATCTTTTTCAATAGGAGTAGTGGGGTCTTCATCAACATCATAACCATCATCTGTCCAGGATCCACCATCAACAGTGACAGTGGTGTTATTTGGTAGCACACCAGATGAACCTGCCAATGGTCCAACATCTTCAGTCACATTAGCCCTTGGTGGAGACTTTTCCAATTCTTTATCAGCAGTTGTCAAGATTACATTTTCTTGATTCACATCATCAGCTACAACACCTGGCTTCACACATTCATTCATAGGGGGTGTTTCTTCTTCCTTATCTGAATTAGGGTTTTCGGAAGCAGACACAACAGTAGATTGGGGATTCTTCAAAATTTCTTCATTCAAATTAGAAATTACATTAACATCAACGGCAACCGGAGACTCACCAGACTTATCAAAGTTAGAGGGATCATCGGAATTAAATGGATTTGGTGTGAGGTACAGATCAGTCATTGAAAATGAGCGATTTGTCTCATGCTTCTTCCCTGATTTCTTCTTCTTACTTTTCTTTTCTTTAATCAATCCAGACGAATGCGAAGACTTCTTCTTCTTGTGTTTCTTGGACTTCGATTGACTGGAAGAAGCAGAGGATTTGCTTCGTTTAGAAGATTTGACCTTTTTCACTGTACTCGCGTCATCATTTTGTTGTTGATGAATCGAAGCAGAATCATTACATGCAATTGTCTCTGGAGTCATGGAACGATCAGAATCACGTTCATTTGGAGAAATTTCAGTGTTTGCAGACATGATTGAAACAGGAAAGTGAAAATCTTGGAGAGAAGTTAGAAAGTGTAACAATGCAGGAACGATGTATCTGTATAATGGGGGAAGATACTGAGTTATAACAAAGTAGCAGAAGTGGAATGGTTTAGCGTGTGGAAGATGAATAGATAGTGGAGTATTTAATCTTTCCTTTTCTTGAACAGCGTGCACAAAATATGAAGAGTTGAGCTTCTTTGCACGCGCACAAAACACTGATTGCTACAAATTTTCAAACAGACAAATTCCTAATTTGCCTCTAAGTTTTTCAAACTGATTAAGATCTAGCGCCTTCGTAAAAATGTCAGCCATTTGTTCACCTGTGGTAACATGTTCCAACATCACTATTTTATCTTCAACTAGGTCTCTGATAAAATGGTGTCTGATATCAATATGCTTGGTTCTGCTGTGCTGGATTGGATTCTTGGAGATATTAATAGCACTCATATTGTCACAAAATAATTTCATAGTTTCCTGATGAATACCATATTCACTGAGCATTTGTTTCATCCAAACTAATTGAGAACAACTACTACCGGCTGCAATATACTCAACTTCAGCTGTAGATAGTGAGACACAGTTTTGTTTCTTACTAAACCAGGATATTAAGTTATTTCCTAAGAAGAAACATCCTCCAGATGTACTTTTTCTGTCATCTGCACTCCCAGCCCAATCAGCATCACAGTATCCAATTAACATTGCACTATCACCATGTGTATATAACATTCCATAATCACTAGTACCACTCACATATTTCAAAATTCTTTTAACTTGAGTGAGGTGACTTACCTTGGGTTCAGTCTGGTATCTTGCACAAACTCCAACTGCAAATGTGATATCTGGTCTACTTGCAGTGAGATATAACTGGCTTCCAATCATGCTCCTATAGAGACTTTGATCAACCTTTACTCCCTTCTCATCTCTGGAAAATTTTAAATGCGTAGGAGCAGGAGTTCTCTTATGGCTTGCATTTTCCATACCAAACTTCTTCACAATGTTCTTAGCATACTTGCTTTGAGAGATAAAAATAGTGTCTTCCATCTGTTTCACTTGTAGCCCAAGAAAGAACGTTAGTTCACCAACCATACTCATTTCAAATTCAGATTGCATTTGTTGTACAAAATGTTGCACCATCCTGTCAGACATTCCACCAAATACAATGTCATCTACATAAATCTGAGCAATCATCAGCTCTTTTTCTTCTGCCTTAACAAACAAGGTTTTATCATTATCTCCCTTCCTGTAACCTTGTTTTATGAGGTATTCAGTAAGTCTCTCATACCAAGCCCTAGGTGCTTGCTTGAGACCGTACAATGCCTTCTTTAACTTGTACACATGATTAGGGTGATTTGGATCAACAAATCCTTTTGGCTGCTCTACATATACGTCTTCATTCAAGTATCCATTTAGAAAGGCGCTTTTCACATCCATTTGGTAAAGCTTGAATTTTAAAATGCATGCCACACCAAGGAGTAGCCTTATAGATTCTAAGCGAGCTACCGGTGCAAATGTCTCTTCAAAGTCAACACCTTCTATCTGAGTATATCCCTGAGCTACCAGCCTGGCTTTATTTCTTGTAACCACTCCTTGTGAATCAGACTTATTTTTATACACCCACTTGGTACCAATTATATTAGTGACTGTAGGCCTTGGTACTAGATCCCATACTTCACATCTCTTGAATTGATTCAATTCCTCTTGCAATGCTTCAATCCAAAACTCATCAGTCAATGCTTCTTTAACATTTTTTGGCTCAACCTTAGATACAAAGCATGCATTTGACACAACATCCTGTGACCTTCTAGTAGTAATGCCTTGATCAGGATTACCAATTATCAGATCTGTGGGGTGATTCTTTTGAACTCTGACTGAAGGACCTTTGTTCACTGGAGCATTGTACTGATCAGTCTCTCTGCCTGATTTTTCAATTTTGTCTATGTGGATTTCTTCTTCCAGAACCTCAGATGAGGCAGGAGTAGGGTCAGCATTGGGATCAACATCTGTTACTTTGACAGAGTAGATGTCTTCAACTACGACATTAATAGATTCCATTACTGTGCTAGTTCTTGTGTTGAATACTCTAAAGGCTCTGCTGTTTGTAGAATATCCTAGAAAAATTCCTTCTTCACTTTTAGGATCCAATTTTCTTCTAGGTTCTCTATCTGTAAGAATGTAACATTTACTTCCAAAGATGTGAAAGTATTTTACAGTAGGCTTCCTCCCTTTCCATAGTTCATATAGAGTATTTGACGTTCCAGTTCTCAATGTGTCTCTGTTGTGAATATAGCACGCAGTACTCATAGCTTCAGCCCAGAAATGATAAGGTAGTTTCTTAGCATGCAGCATTACTCTGGCACATTCCTGCAAAGTCCTGTTTTTCCTTTCCACAACACCATTCTGTTGAGGTGTAATGGGGGATGAGAACTCATGCCCAATACCTTCTGAAGCACAGAAATCAGCAAAACTAGAGTTTTCGAACTCCCTTCCGTGATCACTTCTGATTCTTATAATACCTTCATCTTTTTCTCTTTGTAGTTGCACACATAAGTCTTTGAACACAAAGAAAGTATCAGATTTTTCTCTAAGAAAGCTAATCCACGTATATCTTGAGTAATCGTCCACTACAACAAAAGCATACTTCTTTCCTCCTAGACTTTCCACTTGCATGGGACCCATCAAGTCCATGTGTAGTAGTTCAAGAACTCTGGATGTGGTTAGATGGGGCACTGTAGGGTGCGACATCTTATTTTGCTTTCCAACCTGACATTCTCCACATATCTTCCCTTCTTCTATCCTTAATTTGGGCATTCCTCTAACAGCTTCTTCAGTGATAATCTTCTTCATGCTCTTAAGATTGAGATGACCAAGTTTCCTGTGCCACACATTAACTTCATCTTCTTTAGTTATCAGACAAGAAGATAGGTTTAGTTTCATCTGGAGCTACCCATAAATAACAGTTATCCTTTGACCTTACTCCTTTCATTATCACTTCACCTTCATCATTAGTTACTAGACATTCACCTTTGGTAAAGTTAACCTTCATTCCTTGATCACAGAGTTGGCTTATGCTGATTAGATTGGCTGTTAATCCTTTCACGAGAAGAACATCATCAAGATCAGGTTGTCCAACATTTGCTAGTCTTCCAATACCTTTAATCTCACCTTTAGCACCATCACCAAATGTAACATAACTAGTGGAGTAAGATTTAAGATCCACCAGAAACTTTTCTATTCCAGTCATATGTCTGGAGCAACCACTGTCGAAGTACCAGTCTTCTCTAGAAGTAGCTCTAAGAGATGTGTGAGCAATTAGGCCAGCAACATTACCTTTAGGCTTCCACTCTTTTGCTTGATGAATCTCTTCTTTCTCAGGTACTTCCCTCTGACTTCTCTTTGGGAACCCATATAACCTATAACAAAATGGTCTTATATGTCCTCTTCTTCCGCAATAATGACAAATCCATGGTTGTGGTCTCATATTTCTGAATCCCATATGGGGTTGAAAATGGGGCAGCCTCGGTTTTGGCATTGGAAATTTTTTGTTTCTCCCAGACGGCAAAAACTTCAATTCAGGATCATACTCCTTGGGTTTATTTAGATCCTCATATTCATACCCAATACCTTTTACCCAGTTTCCTTCTTCCTGCGATTTAATTAGTTTTTCTAGAACGACAGTGCTATTGTTCATAGAAACTTCCTTTTTAAGTTTTTCAAGTATGGAATTCAGTTGCGTTACCTCATTATTCAGTTCAGAAATCTGAGCCAGGTGCTTGTTCTTTTCAGACTGTAGTTCCAAAATAAGCCTTTTTTGATTTTCTTGACTTCTACAAACCTCTTCACTTCTCTTGCACAGAGCTCTATAGGATTCAGCCAATTCTTCATAAGATACATCCCCATGATTAGATTCAGTGTCAGAGCTGCACAGTCCAGTTAAGGCAGTGATATGCTTTGCAGTTTCACCAGATGTGTCATCATCTGAGTCTTCATCCTCTGACCATGTTGCAGTCATTCCCTTTTGTTGCTTCTTCAAGTAATTAGGGCATTCATACCTGATGTGTCCATATCCACTACATTCATGACACTGTACTCCTCTCACTTGACTCACTTTTTCTTCAACTTTAGGTTTCTTTTGAAAACCAGAATTTTTGTTGATGTCGAATGAAATGGGGGACACATTCTGCTTTACATTCTGTTTACCTCTCCTATCCATTCTTCTTAGTACTTTATTGAATTGTCTTCCTAGGAGAGCCATAGCTTCAGATAAGCTTTCATCAGTATCTGCCTCATCGTGTGCATCATCAGTATCAGCATTTGAGACAAAAGCTATGTTTTTGTTTTTGCTTCCAGATCGTTCATTAGCAGAAAGTTCATAGGTTTGTAGAGACCCAACCAGATCATCCAGTCTTATTTCAGATAAGTCCCTAAATTCTTCTATACATGTGACCTTCATGTCAAACCTCTTGGGTAAAGACCTCAGCATTTTTCTCACCATCTTTTCTTCAGAGAGTTTTTCACCTAGAGAGTCAAATGTGTTAGCAAAATCTAAAACAGTCACATAGAAGTCATGTACCGTCTCATCTTCTTTCATTTTGAGGTTCTCAAATTTCGTAGTCAGCATCTGAAGTCTGGAGTTCTTGACTTTTGATGTCCCTTCCTGAGTAGTTCTCAAAATCTCCCAAGCTTCTTTAGCCTGAGTGCATCTCTTTATCAGTCTAAACATGTTCTTATCAACACCATTATATAAGGCGTTCAAAGCTTTGTGATTTCCAAGAGCAAGTTCATCTTCAGTCTTTGACCACTCTCCCTCAGGTTTCAAGGAAACAACATTATCTTTATCAATAACCGTAGGATGTTCCCAGCCAGTAATCACAGACTTCCATGTCTTGCTGTCCACAAACCTCAAGAAAACTTCCATGCGTGATTTCCAGTAGTCATAATTAGTACCATCCAACAAAGGTGGCCTACCCACAGGTCCTCCTTCCTTTTCCATAGCAACCAGAATCGTTCCCTGAAGCTCACCCTAATAGTAGAACAGGGTGCCTGCTCTGATGCCAATTGAAATTCTGGCGTAGCAATGGGGTACCGTATGTTCCTACCTTTGCAACTACAACGCACACAATGAAGTGAATAATATGTAAAATAATAAGCAACTGGAAATAAATGATACGCAGCAGTTTGTTAACCCAGTTCGGCGTATAACACGACCTACTCTGGGGGATACCAATCCAGGAGTGAATCCACTATGATAAAACTAGTTAGAAGTATCTAGCAAACAACCCGTTTACACTTCGTCACCTAGTTTCTACCCGTGCTTCCTTCAACCTAGGACCACCTAGATTAGAGACTCTTATCTCTCCTCCTCTTAACCACACAGTCAGTGTGATTGATCTAATCTTGAGAACAGTGAAGTCACACTTCAAAACAATAACCTAACTCCGTGCTTAAAAGCTTAGGAGTAGACTAAAACCCTTACAACACAATATCCTAGTCCTAAGCAAGTATCAAGGAGATACGAGATAGGCTCACAAAAGTACATGAGACAAAGCTAAAACCCTAGACACAAATAATATATTTCTTCACAAGAGTTTCAGTAACCTTCAAACGTCTAAGTTCTTCAATATATATAGCTCGTGAAATATAAAAGTAGTTCCTTGATTTTTGGTCTTCAGATTATTATAAAATCGCAACATATCCGATACCAGCTTGTGAGCAAAGCAAATCCAACAAAATCCTAAAATATAGGAATATATTTTAGGTTTGATACACTATCGGATATTTACAAGAAATAAGCGAGTTCCTAGTCTTCAGGAACAAGCAACACGCTAACATATCATAAATGGATAGGCTTGAAGGAAAGCGCGCGCAGATAGCCTTGTAACAAACTCTTCGTTAATTCGTACTTCCGAATGTTGTTCCAAATGTAGACACATCTAACACTACATCTGACTTAATGTTGTTTTTGTAAAATACTGCCAATTTCAAAAACCTAACAAACATGATGAGGAATTTGCCATGTTCACCAGAAACTATCAAAAATGGGCAAGGATGAGCAAGAGTCATAAAGGAAATAGCTCAAGGAATACTCCCAATAGAGAAGAGAAGAACTGCTTCAAATGTAACAAACCAGGACATTTCATTGCTGAATGTCCTGAAGCATCATCAAAGGACAAGAACAAGAAGTTCAGTAGCAAGAGAGAGAGCTACAAGAGGAGATTCCAGAAGAGCTTAATGGCAACGTTTGAGAACATGGAAACATCCTCAGACAGTGATGATGAAGAAGAAAATGTGGCTCTGATGGCTACAGCTGATGGAGACTATGAAGAACTAGACTCTGAAGGATCAGACTCTGATGAATCTGAACAGGTATTTTTAAATTATTCTAAAGAACAACTTTTAACTTACCTTGGTATGTCTCGAAGCAAGTTTGCTAAATCATCCTCTAAACTAAAACTTTTAAAACCACAGAAGGATGAATTAGCAAAGAAAGCTGAACATTTTCAAGCTCTATATAAAAATTCTTTAATCAAAATTGAAGAACTTGAAAATGGGTGCACAAGATGTAACAAACCTACTGATGAGCATGAGGTTGCTCTTCGGGAGTTTGTTCATCAGAACGTCAACAAAAGTAAAATGGCGTCTATGATTTATAATGTTTGTAAAAATGTAGGTGAAGGAATTGGTTACTCATATGGTAAATCATATGGGAAACAAAATCCTTATATTTGTTTGAATAATATTCCTGATAATCTTTATTCAACCTTTGTGCCTGCGAAAAGCAAAGGCAAAGCTATGGTTGTTTCAGACTCTGAAGTAATCTCTGGGGTCTGCAAGACAAGCTCTGAAATTACTTCAGAGGTTGTTTCTCAGAACCCCAAAGAAAGCTGTTGGAACAAAATGAGTTTTAGTTATAAAACACCCTAAGTTTTGATGATAACATTGTATTAAATGGACAATTGGTATTACTAATGAATGATCTAGTGTGCAGGAACTAAGTAAAAATCTTATCCACTATGATCATCATTTGAACCTCTGAAGGACACAATCTGAAGCATTAAGACTCTGAGAAGCAAGAAGCTTCAAAGCCTCTGAAGAAGTCCTCAGATGCGAAAGAAAGAAACAAAGTCTGAAGCTTGCGTACATCATTCAGAAGATCAAAGAAAAGTTATTATCAGATTCTGAAGAACACTCTCTGGAGAAAGACAGCTCATAACTAATGGAATAGTACAACGGTCTTATCAACAAAAAGCAAATTGTACTACCAACGGTCCTTTCTCAACGTCTTTATATCTAGAGTATAAATAGAAGACATCCTGATAGAGAGAAGATCACTGGAAGATCATCTAAACTCAGAGAAAGATTCAAATTGTATTCAAGCGGTGAACTGTTGTTATTCTTTCTTGTGTAACCTTCTAAGTAAAATATCTTTTGATATTATAGGCTCTGAACTTAGTGTTTAAGAGAGTCTAGCTTAGAACTTTCAGTCCTACTTAATCTGTGTATTAAGTTAGTTTGTGAAGTCTCGTCTTGTGTGACTTGAGCAAGGAAGTCTTAAGCTTGTGTGCTTGAGCAAGGAAGTCTTAAGCTTGTGTGCTTGAGCAAGGAAGTCTCTTGTCTTGTGTGACTAGAACAAGGAAGTCTCTTTGTCTTGTGTGACATAGAGCAAGGAAGTCTCTTGCTTGTGTGCTTGAGCATTAGTTGTGTAATCTTTGAGATTATAGTGAAACCCCTTGGAAGTGCAAGGGGACTGGACTACTCTCGTTTTGTGAGAGGAACCAGTATAAAATCTTTGTGTGTGCTTCTTCTTTCTCTCTCATTGTATTATTTGTGTTTTGTCTAGCTTTCTACATCCGCTGCGTTTCAATCTGTTTTCAAGAAAAAAAATTAGTTCTTCAAAACACAATTCAACCCCCCCCCCCCCCCCCCCCCCCCTTCTTGTGTTTTTCACCTTCAAAAGCAACTCAGGACCTAAGCATTCAGAACCTGAGACTATCAAGTCTAAGACTCTGAAAACTATGGGACTCAGAGGCTCATCCAATCAGACTCTAAAACAAACCAAGCTGATGATAAATAATCATCATAAGACTCTGGTAAGCAAAACTAATCCTAGATTAGAAGAGTAACCTAAGTCCTATAGTGATTATCAATCAAAGCCTTATTTTCAAAATCAATGGACTAAGAAGGTCAATTTTCAAAGACCAAACTTTCAAAAGAAATTCTTTAAGAGTCCACAAAGTTTTTCACAGAGGCAAGGAAGAACTAAAGATTATAGAACTAACCAAACTGGACCCAGAAAACAATGGGTACCAAAATGTAAAATTGTCTACCATTCAGATCTTCCTTGTAGGAAAAACCATTTCAAATCAGATGAATGGAGGCTAGTGATCAGCTGTGAAAGGAAAGCCTATGTTCCCAAACATTACTTTACTTCCAAAGCTGCTGAAGTGGACAAAGCTAATGATTATTGGAGAGAACTTCACAATGAATGTGAAGGATATTATTACAATGATTGACCTTGTTTATTCTACAACTATCCAGACTGAAAGAAAATGGTAATCAATCATGGTATCTGTATAGTGGATGTTCAAGGAACATGACTGGTAATAAGAACTTGTTCACATCTTTAAAACTTGAAGATGGTGGAAAAGTTGGCTTTGCAGGAAACCAGAAAGGCAAGATCAAAGGTACAGGTATTGTAGGTAACTCCTCCCTTTTAATTAATAATGTTTGGTTTGTAGATGGACTCAAACACAACCTATTTAGAATCAGTCAATTTTGTGACAATGGGTTTGTGGTTAACTTTGATAAAGGGTTATGTACTGTAATTAGAGAATCTGACAAGTCAATAGTGTTCAAAGGCAAGACAATAGGCAATGTATTTAAAATAAACCTTTCCGATTTGGCAGACCAAGAGGTAAAATGTTTGCTAACTCTGAGTGAAGAGAAGTGTGTGTTGGAACAAAATGAGTTTTATTTATAAAACACCCTAAGTTTTGATGATAACAATGTATTAAATGGACAATTGGTATTACTAATAAATGATCTAGTGTGCAGGAACAAAGTAAAAATATCATTCTCGTAGATCATCATTTGGGCATCTGAAGGACACTGTCTGAAGTGTTAAGGCTCTGATGATGCTGAAAGCATCAGAGCCTCTAAAGAAGTCCTCAGAGGGCAAAGAAAGAAAGACAGTCTGAAGCGTGTGTACATCTTCAGAAGATCAAATAAACGGTATCATCAGATCCTGAAGAACTCTCTCTGAAGAAAGACAACTAATAACCAATGCAATAGTACAACGGTCCTGTCAAAGAGTACAACCGTTTTGTCAACAAAAAGGAGAGTGTACAACCAACGGTTCTCTTCTCAACGTCTTTATACCTAGAGTATAAATAGAAGACATCCTCATAGAGAGAAGACTACTGGAAGATCATCTGAACTTAGAAAGATTCAAATCATATTCAAAGTTGTGTACTGTGTTATTCTTTCTAGTGTTATATTCTAAGTTAAATATCTTTTGATATTACAGACTCTGAGCTTAGTGTTTAGAGAGTCTTGCTTAGAACTTTCAGTCCTACTTAATCTTTGTATTAAGTTAGTTTGTAAAGTCTCTTTGTCTTGTGTGACTTAGAGCAGGAAGTCTTAAGTATTGTGTGACTTGAGCAAGGAAGTCTTAAGCTTGTGTGCTTAAGCAAGGAAGTCTCTAATCTTGTGTGATTAGAGCAAGGAAGTCTCTTTGTCTTGTGTGACTTAGAGCAAGGAAGTCTCTTGCTTGTGTGCTTGAGCATTAGTTGTGTAATCTTTGTGATTATAGTGAAATCCCTTGGAAGTGCAAGGGGGCTGGACTACTCTCGTTTTGTGAGAAGAACCAGTATAAAATTTATGTGTGTTCTTTCTCTCTCTCTCTCTCTCTCATTGTTTTATTTGTGTTTTGTGTTTAGTCTAGTTTATCATATCCGCTGCATTTCTATATTTCTTAAGACAAAAGAAACAATTTTTCAAAACACAATTCAACCCCCCTTCTTGTGTTTTTCACCTTCAATTGGTATCAAGAGCTCCGGTTCTGTCTTTTAATCACTTCACAGTGAGACAGTAAAAGATCTTTGAAAAACACTGTATGTCTGGGGAAGAAACATCTACACCTGCACCTATTCCTACATCTTCTAATACAGATCTATCCAACGTTCAATACAACTACGACAACATGAACTCTACCTCTTCAGCGTCTAATCATGATTCTAGCAACAAAAATGTTCCAATCTTTAGTGGTGATGCTCTAAGATTTGAATGGTGGAAAGATTGCATTTATCACTATGTCAATGGAATTGATGATGAGCTTTGGGACCTGATAGAAGAAGGAGTACCTATTGATGGAATAGGCTCTGATGGTAAGATTACCATAGCTCAGAAAAGAGCTCTATCTTGTGAAAACAAGAAGATCTTTTCTAAACACAACAAGGTCAAACAAATCATGATGTCAGCAAATCTCATGATGAATATACCAAAATCATGGATAGATCTACAGCTAAAGCTATGTATGACTCTCTATGCTCAAACTATGATGGTAATAGGCAAGTTCAGAATGCCAAAGCAAGACTACTGGTTCAGCAGTATGAGCTTTTTACCATGAAACCTGATGAGGACATTGAGATTATGTTTTCTAAATTTCAGACTCTGGTGTCTAGCCTCAGGGTTCTGAAGAAAAGCTATACAACCTCTGATCATGTGTGGAAAATCCTAAATAGCTTGACTGACAAATGGAGACCTAAGGTCACAGCTATTGAGGAAACTAAGGATCTTGAGAAAATCTCTCTTGAATCACTCATCAGCAATCTCAAGAGCCATGAGATGGTATTGAATGTTGATGCAGTGAAGAAGAAAGAAAGATCAGTAGCTTTAACCTCAATCAAGAAATATTCAAAAGCTGTCAAAGCTAAAACTCTGGAGGATGAGGAGGATTCTTCCTCAGATGATCAAGAAGAAGAAGATGAAGAACTTGCCATGTTCACCAGAAACTTTCAAAAATGGGCAAGGATGAGCAAGAGTCGTAAAGGAAATAGTTCAAGGAGCACTCCCAACAGAGAAGAGAAGAATTGCTTCAAATGCAACAAACCAGGACACTTCATTGCTGAATGTCCTGAAGCTTCATCAAAGGACAAGAACAAGAAGTTCAGTAGCTACAAGAGGAGGTTTCAGAAGAGCTTAATGGCAACATTTGAAGACCTGGAAGCATCCTCAGATAGTGATGATGAAGAAGCAAATGTGGCTCTGATGGCTACAACTAATGAAGACTCTGAAGGATCAGACTCTGATGAATCAGACTCTGATGAATCTGAACAGGTATTGTTAAATTATTCTAAAGAACAACTCTTAACCTACCTTGGTATGTCTTTAAGTAAGTTAGCTAAATCATCCTCTAAACTACAACTTTTAAAAACACAAAAGGATGAGTTAGCAAAGAAAGCTGAACATTTTCAAGATCTATATAAAAATTCTTTAATCAAAATTGAAGAACTTGAAAATGGATGCACAAGATGCAACAAACCTACTGATGAGCATGAGGTTGCTCTTCAGGAATTTGTTCATCAGAACTTAAACAAAAGTAAAATGGCGTCTATGATTTATAATGTTTGTAAAAATGTAGGCGAAGGAATTGGTTACTCATATGGTAAATCATATGGGAAACAAAATCCTTACATTAGTTTAAATATTATTCCTGATAATCTTTATTCAACTTTTGTGCCTGAGAAAAACAAAGGCAAAGCTATGATTGTTTCAGACTCTGAAGGTATCCCTGGGGTCTGCAAGACAAGCTCTGAAGGTACTTCAGAGGCTGTCCTTCAGAACCTCAAAGAGAGCAACTCAGGACCTGAGCGTTCAGAATCTGAGACTATTAAGTCTAAGACTCTGAAAACTTTGGGACTCAGAAGCTCATCCAATCAGACTCTAAAACAAACTAAGCTGAGGATTAATAATCAACATAAGACTCTGGTAAGCAAAACTAATCCTAGATTAGAAAAGCAATCCAAGTCCTATAGTGATTATCAATCAAAGCCTAGATTTCAAAATCAATGGACTAAGAGGGTCAATTTTCAAAGACCAAATTTTCAAAGAAAATTCTTTAATAGTCCACAAAGTTCTTCACAAAGGCAAAGAAGAACTAAAGGATATATAACTAACCAAACTGGACCCAGACAACAATGGGTACCAAGATGTAAAATTGTTTTCTATTCAGATTTTCATTGTAGGAAAAATCATTTCAAACCAGATGAATGGAAGCAAGTGATCAGCTATGGAAGAAAAGCTTATGTTCCTAAACATTACTTTACTTCCATAGCTATTGAAGTGGACAAGGCAAATGATTATTGGAGAAAATTTCACAATGAATATAGAGGATATTATTACAATGATTGACCTTGTTTATTCTACAGCTATCCAGACTGAAAGAAAATAGTAATCAATCATGGTATCTGGATAGTGGATGTTCAAGGCACATGACTGGTAATAAGAAATTGTTCTCATCATTGAAACTTGAAGATGGTGGAACAGTCGGCTTTGGAGGAAATCAGAAAGGCAAGATCAAAGGTACAGGTATTGTAGGTAATTCCTCCCTTTCTATTAATAATGTTTGGTTTGTGGATGGACTTAAACACAACCTATTTAGCATCAGTCAATTTTGTGACAATGGGTTTGTGGTTAACTTTGATAAAGGGTTATGTACTGTAATTAGAGAATCTGACAAGTCCATAGTGTTCAAAGGTAAGAGAATAGGCAATGTTTTTAAAGTAAACCTTTCTGATTTGGCAGACTAAGAGGTAAAATGCTTGCTAACTCTGAGTGAAGATAAGTGGGTTTGGCATAAGAGGTTAGGTCATTCTAACTGGAGGTTAATCTCTAAGCTTAGCAAACTTGACCTTGTCAGAGGCCTACCTAAGCTACAATATCACTCAGATGTTCTTTGTGGTTCCTGCCAAATAGGAAAGAGTGTAAAGACCTCTTTTAAACCAAAGCATGTTGTCTCTACCTCCAATCCCTTAGAACTGCTTCACATTGATTTGTTTGGTCCTGTGAGTACAGCCTCAATCAATGGGAAGAAATATGGACTAGTCATTGTTGATGATTACAGTAGATGGATGTCATACCCCATTTTTTGACGATCGCTTTTATGCGTCTTTTTAGGACGGATTTTTCTTTGACATTTCTGACGAAATTTCGGCAGAGAGGTATTTTAAAATACCTCATTTATTTGGTTTCTTTTTTATATTTTCTTCTTTTATTATTATTATTTAATTATTTAATTTGGTTTTTATTTCATTTCATTTTTTTAAGTCATTTTCTTTTTATTATTATTATTTTCGTTTTTATTTTGTGGTGTCTTTTTTTCAGTATTTTATTTTTGGGTCCAAATATGTGTTTTTGTCCATTCCAAGCTCAGGGGCAATTTTGTCCAAATGGGGTATTTTTCATCTGCAAAACCCTAGGTCTAACACAGTACAAATAGTGCATTTATTGCACAGTTTCAGGGGACAAAAAATTTTCATCAGCCGCTGAATCTCTTCTTCTTCTGAACCAAATCACCAAAAACTCAAAACAAAAAAAACCAAAATTCTTCATCACACAGATCAAAAACCCAGCAAATAAAATCATCATCATCTTTATTCATCAAAATCAACCCACAAATCAAAACCACGAACCCAGGAATAACAATCCCTTCACAAAACTGAATCAAATCAAAATCACTAACCACCATCATCATCGTCACAACCACGAACCCAGAAATCAAAACAAACAGAATCAATCACAAACCCAAACCCTCAATCATCAATCAAAACAGAACCGAAGTCGGAAAAGAAAAAAAAGAAGAAAAAGAAGCAAATCATTTCCGTTGCATTAATCACAATCAAAAACGAGATTGAAGAAGAATCACGATCGAAGGTCTTCGTTTTTCTTTTTCCCTTTCCGTTTCTGTTTTGATCAAATTGAACGATGGGGTTTAGTTTTGTTTATTTCAAGCTTGGATCCGGGTTTAGGAGTTGATTATATGTGAATTTGGTGTTGAAGCTTTTAAGAAAAATGGAGGTTTAGCATGAAAAAAAAATGGCCGAGAGAGAGGGATGAGAAATCGCCGGCGGCGGGTTAAGAAGGAGAGAGAGAGAAGTTGGAGAAATCTGATTTGTTTTTTAGGGTTTTGACTATATATATCTCTTCACAATCCTGTGCGCGCAGGTGCACGGTCTTATGGTGCACCTGCGCGCCTATGGCCATCTTATCATAATCCAATGTTTCTATTTCCATCTTCCTGAGATCAAAATATCATTACGGATCGTCTTCGCGCTTATTTTGCCTATTGCGACGTTTGTATCATTTTTCGCGCGCTACCTTTTAATTTTAACCCAAAATTCCACTTTAAATAGTTAGTCATTTTATTCTCAAAACAAGGTCAACACCTCTTCAAAAAAAAACAATTCATTTTCAAACATCATCAAGCATCAAAAATATCTTGTCATCATGCATTTTTTTCAAACTTTGGACTTTAAACCAAACATTTCTTTTATCGCGAAAACCTTGGATTTTAACCCAAGAGTCTTTTTATCGTATACTTGGATTTTAAACCAAATGCCTTGGACTTTATACCAACGGCGTCTTTTTATCTTGAAAACCTTGGATTTTAACCCAAGAGTCTTTTTATCGCAAACTTGGATTTTAAACCAAGTGCCTTGGACTTTAAACCAACGGCGTCTTTTATCGTGAAAACCTTGGATTTTAACCCAAGAGTCTTTTCACCGCGAACTTGGATTTTAGACCAAGTGCCTTGGACTTTAAACCAACGGCGTCTTTTATCGTAAACCTTGGATTTTAACCCAAGTGCTTTTTTTTTATCACCAAACTTGGATTTTAAACCAAGTGCCTTGGACTTTAAACCAATGGCATCTTTTATCGTGAAAACCTTGGATTTTAAACCCAAGTGCTCTTTTTATCACCAAACTTGGATTTTAAACCAAGTGTCTTGGAATTCAAACCAATGGCTTCTTTATCGCTAAAACCTTGGACTTTAAACCAAGTGCATTTTCTTCATTCATACATTTTAATCATGCGAAAACCTTGGATTTTAAACAGAGTGTCTTTTATCACTCAAAACATTTTCTCAAGAAACCTTGGATTTTAAACCAAGTGTCCGCGTCTTATTTCTTAACCAAACTTCAATCAATTTAACCATATAGACTATCTTCACAAATTAACATCAATCAAACTCACATTTTGCCACTTTTGGCTTTTGGTTTTTTTAAAACCATTTTCAAAACCTTAAAAACAAACAAACAAATTTACTCGGCTTTTTACCCCGAACTACGGTGGTTTGATCCCTCGGGTACGTTGGCATGAGACTCGTCTCTCCAATCAATAAAATCTACAAAAAAACATTTTTCTTCTTTTTTATCACTTTAAGCATTTTTTATCATCACTTTAATTCCCATACTTATACATTTTCCTAAGCAATTAAAATTAAGCACAAAATTTAGAATAAAAACAAGAGGTTCCTATAGAGTACTATAGATACTTAGGGTGCTAATACCTTCCCTTCGTATAACCAACCCCCGAACCTTGTTCTCTAAAAAATAGGGTTTTTTTCGAACTTTTTCCCTTTCCCTCGGATAAATTAAAGATCGGTGGTGGAACATTAAATTGTGATTCGAAGTTAATTAATAACTCGATATCCAAAAATCAACGCGACAATGGACTTGGGTTAATTTTCTCATAAATAAGGATGATGCATATGATGTCTTTAGCAATTTCTGCACACAGATACAAAAAGAAAAAGGTCTACACATTTTGAAAGTTAGAAGTGATCATGGTGGTGAATTTGAAAATGAAATGTTTGAAAATTTTTGTCAAAAAAAAGGCATCTTACATGAGTTCTCTTCTCCTAGAACTCCACAACAAAATGGAGTTGTAGAAAGAAAGAATAGAACTCTGCAAGAAATGGTCAGAACCATGATGCATGAGACTAACATTGCTAAGTATCAGTGGGCAGAGGCTGTAAACACAGCGTGTTATGTTCAAAATAGAATCTATATTAGACCTATTTTGAATAAGACAACATATGAACTATTCAAGGGAAAGAAACCTAGTGTATCCTACTTTCATCAATTTGGGTGTACCTGTTACATTCTAAATACAAAAGTTCATCTGAAGAAATTTGATGCTAAAGCTTTCAAGGGTATCTTTATTGGATACTCTGAACGCTCAAAAGCATACAGAGTGTATAATTCTGAAACTCATACAGTGGAAGAAAGTATGCACATAAAATTTGATGACAAGCAGCCTGACCAAGTGTCAGAGCTAGTTGAGAATTTTGCAGATATTCAACTATCAGATGATGAAGACTCAGAACCTGAAGAGACATCAGGACCAACTCAACAAACCTCTGAAGAAACAAATTCAGCTCCTGAAACCTTGGACTCTGAAGATCACCCAGCATCAGAACTTATCAGAAGTAGTCCAAGCAGAATTGAGCAACAAAAACAATCTTTCAAATACAAATCCTCTCATCCAGAAGAGCTAATCTTGGGAAACAAGGACAGTCCAAGAAAAACCAGATCAAGCTTCAGAAATGAAGATTCATTAATTGGATTAATCTCCCTAGTGGAACCAAGTTCAACTGATGAAGCACTAGCTGATGATGCATGGATTGTTGCAATGCAAGAAGAGCTCAACCAGTTTGAAAGAAATGAAGTCTGGAGCTTAGTACCCAAGCCTTACAAGAAGAATATCATTGGAACAAAATGGGTCTACAGAAACAAATTAAATGAACAAGGAGAAGTTATTCGTAATAAGGCAAGACTGATAGCTCAAGGGTATAGTCAACAAGAGGGGATTGACTACACTGAAACATTTTCTCCTGTAGCCAGACTTGAGGCAATCAGACTACTTCTTTCCTATGCTACTTATCATAGTATTATTTTGTATCAAATGGATGTCAAAAGTGCATTCTTAAATGGCTACATTTCTGAAGAAGTATATGTCAAACAACCTCCTGGTTTTGAGGATACTTCACATCCTGATCATGTTTTTAAATTAAAGAAATCTCTTTATGGTCTGAAACAAGCACCCAGAGGTTGGTATGAAAGACTAAGCAATTTTTTAGTTGAAAAAGGTTTTCAAAAAGGTCATGTTGACAATACTCTTTTCAGCAAAACATTTAAAAATGACATTCTAATTATTCAAATTTATGTTGATGATATTATTTTTGGATCTGCTAATTCATCTTTGTGCAAGGAATTTTCTAAGATTATGCAGGAGGAATTTGAAATGAGCATGATGGGAGAGCTAAAATTCTTTCTGGGAATACAAATCAACCAGGACAAAGATGGCACCTACATTCATCAAACCAAGTATACAAAGGAGCTGCTGAAGAAGTTCAACATGGATGACTGCAAACCAATGACAACACCAATGCATCCAACAAGCAGTCTCAGCAAGGAGGATTCAGAAGGCAAAGTTGATCAGAAGCTCTACAGAGGTATGATAGGTTCTTTACTTTACCTAACTGCATCAAGGCCTGATATTTTGTTTAGTGTATGTTTGTGTGTTAGACTCCAATCAGATCCTAGAGAATCTCATCTTACTACTGTAAAGAGAATCTTTAGATATCTGAAGGGAACCACAAATCTTGGATTATTTTATAAGAAAACAAATTATTATAAGCTGATAGGATTCTGTGATGCTGACTTTGCTGGAGATAAGGTAGAGAGAAAATCCACAAGTGGCAATTGTCAATTTGTGGGTGAACATCATATATCTTGGGCTAGCAAAAGACAAACTACAATAGCTTTGTCAACAGCAGAAGCAGAGTATATATCAGCAGCCAAGTGCTGTACACAACTACTCTGGATGAGATATCAGTTAGAGGATTACAAAGTTAATAGTCATAATATTCCACTTTTCTGTGATAATATTGCAGCTATTCAACTTTCTAAAAACCCAATTTTGCATTCAAGAGCTAAACATATTGAAATTAAACATCATTTTATAAGGACCTTGTTCAGAAGGGTAGTGTAAATATTCAATACATTGAAACTGAAAGACAATGGGCTGATATATTTACAAAACCCTTAGCAGTTGAAAGACTAGATTTTATCAAAAAGCTTCTGAACATGACTTTAGTCTCTGAAGATATCAAGCTCTGACTTACAAAATTGTAAATTCAGCCTCTGAAGTATGGAAAGTCTTCAGACGCTGAAAATAAGTGTTTACCCATGTGGAGTACACGTGTCAATTAATTTGTCTTTACTCTTAAGTCTGTGATTGGTTAGTGTAAAGGCAGTTTATGACGAAATTCTTTATTGCAACGAATGTCCTCCCCCATCATTGTTTTTACTAAAGTTTTTCAGAATCTTTTTATTCCCTTCTCGCACAAGTTCACTTTCCCTTCTAGCCCGTCTCTTCTAAAACCCAGAGCACTTTCTTTCTCCCTCATACTAGCAAAACCCTGTTCGCTAACCTCAACAATGGCAAGCTCATCATCTGTCTCAAGATTCCCAGAGGACATTCCAATCAACATCTATGCTCAGGACTCCCATCTAAAAGATGCCACTATGAATCTTAGGTTTGAAGAAAGTAAATTGGTTATGGAAAGACCAATAGACTTTGAGGCCTTGAAAGTCAATGGACATGACTACAAGGAATTCTTTACTGAACAAGGCTGGGGGCACTACTTGGATATGCTTAATGGACCTATCTATTCCAATTTAGTGTTTGATTTCTGGAGAAAGAGTGAAGTTGTGACTTTGGTAGATGCTAATGCTGAACTTCAACGTCTAATTAATCAGAACCCAAGTGCAAATAAAGGAAAATCAAGAGAAGAATTGGGTCTGAGAAAATTTACTGAAACAGAAATTCGTTCTAGTGTTGGAGGCTTTCAAGTCATTTTGACAAGAAGCAATTTGGCCAAAATGCTAAATCTTCCCAATACTAGAATGATAAGACTCTATACTGCAGCTTCTGGAAGAAAGTCAGTGTATCTAGATGATATTGCCTGACTTTGTTTTAAGGATCAGAAGCTGTCCAACAAGGTTAGTCATCTGAATGATCGAGCAAAGGTTTTTGCCAAGATTTTGTTCTCATCTGTTCTACCAAGGGATACTGGCAGTGACTCTCTGAATTGGGATCAGAGACACTTTATCTACTTTCTCTCCACCAAAAGGAAAATGAATCTACCTGCCTACCTCTTTCAACATCTATGTGAGACAATCTGTGAGGCTCAAAAGTTTGAAAATCCTTCCAAATTGATCTCTCATCCCAGGCTCCTAAGCTTCATCTTTGAGCAACTTGGTCTTCCTGATAGATTCATGCTTGCTGGAGTGTCTGACGACCTTGAACAAGTTAGAGCTCCAATTCTTGATGCTAAAGTCTTGGTGAGTCTGCGTTTGAAGAGATCAGACCAGCTCATTTATCCCCAAAAACCTCTTCTGGTAAACAAGACCAAATTCAAGCCAATCAGTGATGCCTTCATTTTTGATAATGAACCTCCTGAAGTCATTTTGGAATACATGAGGTTAATGAAGGAAAGAGGAACCCCCATCACTCATAAGGACATTGGAAGAGGTGATGGCCCAACTTTTTAACAGATTATGAGAGTAGTTAAGGAAGAGGTGTTCAGTGACTATGAAGAAGATGAAGTGGTTGAGGAACCCTCCATGCAAGAGGCTTCTATACATAGGTCAGAGGATGATCATCCAGAGGCTGACAAAGAGCCATTGGTTGCAGAACCTACTGTGAAAGACCTGCTAAGTGCGAAATTTCTCAAAAGACCTCGCACAAAGCATTGCACTTCTAGGGGACAAAGGAGACAAAGATCAGATACAGGTAATACTCATTCTTTTAATTATTGCAATCAAATATCTGAAGCATCTATTCTAGAACATGTCCAACCCCTAAATACCATCTATCCAACATCCTCTGAACCTGAATTTGTCAACATTTCAGACTCTGAGTCAGAGTCTTCTGACTCCTCGTTTGATGACCTTATGGATAGTTTTGCACAATTCTCTTCCAAAGCTAAGCATATTCCTGAGGAGGAAACAGCTGAGCCATCCAATTGTTCTATCCCTCAGTCATCACCCAAAATTCTCTCTGAAGAAGAGATTCTGAAAGAAACTTCTTTTAGAGTTTCTCCAATTCATGAAACCTCTGAACCACCCAATGCCATATCATCTGACCCATCTCCATCAATTCCATCAGACTCTCCTAACTCCTCCTCACCTCTGATGCTTTTAGATACTGTAATTGCAATAAATGATAGAATTGATGTACCAACTGATCATGTGACTCACTTACCTAGTGGTCTAAGTCAACCAGTATCTGCACCACCTGTGGCACAGCCAGAAGCAGATAATTCAGACCTCATAGCAATGGCTCTCCACATAATACGAGATACGCTTGCTGAACAAGAAAATAAGCTGCTAGAGCTGGTAGCATACTCAGGGGCATCTGCAAGACTGGCTCAACAACTTCGCACTCTTCGTTTTTCCAAACACCCTTAGTATTCTTTTTTCTTTCACCTTTTGTTTTTAGCCTATTGATTCTTCATTCTTTGTTTAAAATTCTTTTTGCTGATGAAAAAGGGGGAGTATTATTTAGTTGTAGTTGTACAATTGTCAGTAGTTTTTATTTCTACTCACATAATAATATCTGAAACTGTCTGAAATAAGAATCTCATTTTTTATCTTGCAAAATGTTTATGAACTTAAGTGATAAGGGGAACAAATTAATAAACATAATTGTGTTTGCATAGATGAAGGTAGTTAAGATTGTGCTCTTAATTATTTTTATCAGATTCAAGAGTTGAGCTTGCAAACCTCACACTCTGAGAGTCAAGTATGTAGATACAATTAAGTTTATCAAATTGTTCTTATACTGATTCAACTTAATTATGGATAAAACTTAGGGGGAGCTTGCAAACCTAACCCTAATGGTTTATTAAACTCAGGGGGAGCTTACAAACCTCAACAACCTGATGTTGACATAATTAAATTAATCAACAAACAATTGTATTTAATACCTATTTTTGTCATCATCAAAAAGGGGGAGATTGTTGGAACAAAATGAGTTTTATTTATAAAACACCCTAAGTTTTGATGATAACAATGTATTAAATGGACAATTGGTATTACTAATAAATGATCTAGTGTGCAGGAACAAAGTAAAAATATCATTCTCGTAGATCATCATTTGGGCATCTGAAGGACACTGTCTGAAGTGTTAAGGCTCTGATGATGCTGAAAGCATTAGAGCCTCTGAAGAAGTCCTCAGAGGCCAAAGAAAGAAACACAGTCTGAAGCGTTTGTACATCTTCAGAAGATCAAATAAACGGTATCATCAGATCCTGAAGAACTCTCTCTGAAGAAAGACAGCTAATAACCAATGCAATAGTACAACGGTCCTGTCAAAGAGTACAACCGTCTTGTCAACAAAAAGGAGAGTGTACAACCAACGGTTCTCTTCTCAACGTCTTTATACCTAGAGTATAAATAGAAGACATCCTCATAGAGAGAAGACTACTGGAAGATCATCTGAACTTAGAAAGATTCAAATCATATTCAAAGCTGTGTACTGTGTTATTCTTTCTAGTGTTATATTCTAAGTTAAATATCTTTTGATATTACAGACTCTGAGCTTAGTGTTTAGAGAGTCTTGCTTAGAACTTTCAGTCCTACTTAATCTTTGTATTAAGTTAGTTTGTGAAGTCTCTTTGTCTTGTGTGAATTAGAGCAGGAAGTCTTAAGTCTTGTGTGACTTGAGCAAGGAAGTCTTAAGCTTGTGTGCTTAAGCAAGGAAGTCTATAATCTTGTGTGATTAGAGCAAGGAATTCTCTTTGTCTTGTGTGACTTAGAGCAAGGAAGTCTCTTGCTTGTGTGCTTGAGCATTAGTTGTGTAATCTTTGTGATTATTGTGAAATCCCTTGGAAGTGCAAGGGGACTGGACTACTCTCGTTTTGTGAGAGGAACCAGTATAAAATTTATGTGTGTTCTTTCTCTCTCTCTCTCACTATTTTATTTGTGTTTTGTGTTTAGTCTAGTTTATCATATCCGCTGCATTTCTATATTTCTTAAGACAAAAGAAACAATTTTTCAAAACACAATTCAACCCCCCTTCTTGTGTTTTTCACCTTCAATGGGTATGGCATAAGAGGTTAGGCCATGTTAACTGGAGGTTAATCTCTAAGCTAAGCAAACTTGACCTTGTCAGAGGCCTACCTAAGCTACACTATCACTCAGATGCTCTTTGTGGATCCTGCCAAATACGAAAGAGTGTGAAAACTTCTTTTAAACCTAAACATGTTGTCTCTACCTCTAGGCCCTTAGAGCTGCTTCACATTTATTTATTTGGCCCTGTGAGTACAGCCTCAATCAATGGGAAGAAATATGGACTAGTCATTGTTGATGATTACAGTAGATGGACTTGGGTTAAATTTCTCAGAAATAAAGATGATGCATATGATGTCTTTAGTAGTTTCTGCACACAGATACAAAAAGAAAAAGGTTTACATATTTTAAAAGTTAGAAGTGATCATGGTGGTGAATTTGAAAATGAAATGTTTGAAAAATTTTGTTAATAATATGGCATCTTACATGAGTTTTCTTCTCCTAGAACTCCACAGCAAAATAGAGTTGTAGAGAGGAAGAATAGAACTCTGCAAGAAATGGCCAGAACCATGATGCATGAGACTAACATTGCCAAGTATCTGTGGGCAGAGGCTGTAAACACAACATGTTATGTTCAAAATAGAATCTATGTTAGACCTATTTTGAATAAAACAGCATATGAACTTTTAAGGGAAATAAACCTAGTGTATCCTATTTTCATCAATTTGGTTGTACATGTTACATTCTGAATACAAATGTTCATCTGAAGAAATTTGATGCTAAAGCTTATAAGGCTATCTTTATTGGATACTCTGAACGCTCAAAACCATATAGGGTGTATAATTCTGAAACTCATTCAGTGGAAGAAAGTATGCACATAAAATTTGATGACAAGCAGCCTGACAAAGTGTCAGAGCTAGTTGAGAACTTTGCAGATCTACAACTATTAGATGATGAAGAATCAGAACCTGAAGGAACATCAGAACCATCTCAACGAACTACTGAAGAAACAAATTCAACTCCTGAAACTTTGGACTCTGAAGATCACTCAGCATCAGAAATTATCAGAAGCAGTCCAAGCAGAGCTGAACAATCAAAGCATTCCTTCAAGTACAAATCCTCTCATCCAGAAGAACTAATCATGGGAAACAAGGACAGTCCAAGGAAAACTAGATCAAGCTTCAGAAATGAAGATTCATTAATTGGATTGATCTCCTTAGTAGAACCAAGTTCAACTGATGAAGCACTAGCTGATGATGCATGGCTTGTAGCAATGCAAGAAGAGTTAAATCAATTTGAAAGAAATGAAGTATGGAGTTTAGTACCCAAACCTTCTAAGAAGAACATCATTGGAACCAAATGGGTCTACAGAAACAAGTTAAATGAACAAGGAGAAGTTGTTCGTAATAAGGCAAGACTAGTAGCTCAAGGATATAGTCAACAAGAGGGGATTGACTACACTAAAACATTTGCTCCTGTTGCTAGACTTGAGGCTATTAGATTACTTCTTTCTTATGCTACTCATTATAATATTATTTTGTATCAAATGGATGTTAAAAGTGCATTCTTAAATGGCTACATTTCTGAAGAAGTATATGTCAAACAACCTCCTGGTTTTGAGGATGCCTCACATCCTGACCATGTTTTTAAGCTAAAGAAATCTCTTTATGGTCTGAAACAAGCTCCCAGATCTTGGTATGAGAGACTAGCAATTTCTTAGTTGAAAAAGGTTTTCAAAAAGGTCAAGTTGACAATAGTAAAACATTTAAGAATGACATTTTAATTATTCAAATTTATGTTGATGATATTATTTTTGGATCTGCTAATCCATCTTTGTGCAAGGAATTTTCTAAGATTATGCAGGAAGAATTTGAAATGAGCATGATGGGAGAGCTGAAATTCTTTCTGGGAATTCAAATCAACCAAAACAAAGATGGAACCTACATTCATCAAACCAAATATACAAAGGAGCTGCTGAAGAAATTCAACATGGAGGATTGCAAACCAATGACAACACCAATGCATCCAACAAGCAGTCTCAGCAAAGATGATTCAGAAGGAAAAATAGATCAGAAGCTATACAGAGGTATGATAGGTTCTTTACTTTACCTAACTGCATCAAGACCTGATATTTTATTCAGTGTCTGTTTGTGTGCTAGATTCCAATCATATCCTAGAGAATCTCATCTTACTATTGTAAAGAGAATCTTTAGATATCTGAAGGGAACCACAAATCTTGGATTATTTTATAAGAAAACAAATGATTATAAGTTGATAGGATTATGTGATGCTGACTTTGCTGGAGACAAGATAGAGAGAAAATCCACAAGTGGCAATTGTCAATTTGTGGGAGAGAATCTCATATGTTGGGCCAGCAAAAGACAAGCCACTATAGCTTTGTCTACAGCAGAAGCAGAATACATATCAGCAGCCAAGTGTTGCACACAACTACTCTGGATGAAATATCAATTAGAGGATTACGAAGTTAATAGCCACAATATTCCACTTTTATGTGAAAACACTGCAGCTATTCAACTTTCTTAAAACCCAATTTTCCATTCAAGAGCTAAACACATTGAAATTAAACATCATTTTATAAGCGACCTTGTTCAGAAGGGTAGTGTAAATATTCTATATATTGAAACTGAAAGATAATGGGCTGATATATTTACAAAACCCTTAGCAGTTGAAAGATTAGACTTTATCAAAAGGCATCTGAACATGACTTTAGTCTCTGAAGAAATCAAGCTCTGAATAACAAAAATTGTGGATTCAGCCTCTGAACTCTGAAAGGTCTTCAGACGCTGAAATTTTTTAAAACTCTGAAGTGTTTAACCAAGTGAAGTGCACGTGTCAATTACTTTGTCTTTACTCACAGTCTGTGATTGGTTAGAGTAAAGGCAGTTTATGACAAAATTCTTTAATACAACGAATGTACTCCCTCATCATTTTTTTTACAAGAGTTTTTTCAAAATCACTTTACTCACTTTCACACACTACAACATTTTTGGCTTTCAGCAACGGCGGAAAACTGTGGTCTGAAGTGAAATAACCGTTGCAAAAGCCTTTAAGCAACGCTTTCCCAGTCGTGGAGTATACGGGCGTTGCCTAAACCTTAGGCTACGGTTTTTGTACTTTTGGCAACACCTTATAAAAAACGTTGCTGAAATGTAATAATAGGCTACGGCTTTGGTTCTAGTTTTAGGCTACGGTTTCTATATTAACAACCATAAATAACCGTTGCCTACTTATTGAGGCAACGGTTTACACAGTATTCGTTCACTTTAGATTAAATATGCAGAACTGTTGCCTGTTGTCTAAACCAACACATATAAAACCGTTGCCACACTGTATTCATTCACTTTAGATTAAATATGCAGAACCGTTGCCTGTTGTATAAACCAACCCATAGAAAATCATTGCCACAGTTTATAGCAATCACACTGTCCTGTGTTACATTGTATCATCCACTCTTAACTCTGACAATTATCATATTTATTTAAATCCATTAGATTGAATTACTAATGATAAGAATCTTTTTTATTCACTACAAATAATTGAACTACAAACAATAGTATATAAACTAAACTCTATTTAAAATTAAATATACAACAGACACACACACACAAACAACATTCTCCCATGAAAATTCAACGCTCGACCTAATCTCATGTCTCAAAATTGGAAGCACCCTTTGACCCTTGTCATGATATTTCATATTTATCTTTATTGTTTGCCTCCATCATTTGTTCTGAAAATAATACACACTATTAAATGAGATAAGGATAGATACACTATCAATAAGAATCAATAACTGAAATCCAGTACTTACTATAATCTTACCATAATTAACGATCACCGCAAATGCTATTTGAAAATGTGCTTCAGGAAATGAAGATGAGCCACGGTGCTCCTTGACATGGAAAGGAAGATTTTTGGTGTCTACTTACCTAGTTGGGCCGAAACTCAATTAGAAAAGATACCATGATTCACAAATCACGAATCATGCTCCCATGTACTATGGAAAGAAACAGTTTCTATCAACGTATGAAGAGAAAACTAAGCAACTATCACAAAATTAACATGATAAGTATATTAGTTTCAAAACTAAGATATTATAGTTTTGAAACTAATATATACAGTACAAAAGAGTGATGATTCTTAGAGGTGAGACAATGCATGTATATATACTATAAAAGAGTGATTTACTTCATAGTGAAATTCTTCCTAGGTATGACCCATCCATCACACACACAAACACATAATACATACTGTTTGAGATAGGAATGTGAATGTAGAAAATGTGGACCAAGTGGAAATGAGGCCCAACAAGCTTTTGGAAGGTATCTTATCTCTATTAGTTTTCTACTTTATTTTTTTCTGTAATTGTCCATTCATTCAATACAGTTGCAGAGATTTCCACCATTTTTCTGTGTTTATTCTTGATCTGAGTTTCACTGTTCCATTATTGTGTCAATTCAAATTCTTAATCAAGATAAATCTTATAATTGGCAATGGGTTAAGGTGAGCACTACAACAAAAATGAGTTTAGGCAATGATAGAAAATTAAAGTTCGTTGACTAGATGGAACTATGTCTAGGTGCAAAATAAAGACAATAGAAGCTCTTGAACTACCAAATCTACCAGTCCAAAGCCAGATAGATTGAATACCACTAACCAATAAGGTAAAATACACACAATTCAATATTATTATTGAAGTCATCAATCAATGTTCCAAATTATCAAAAGGTAACATAACACAAAGATAGAACAAATGGACAAGGGGAATATTAGCTTTCTAGAAACTGTTGAAAATTGGATAAATGGAGTTATAACTTATGAATGCCTACAACTTATGAATGCCTACAACCTTGGCACTTAAGAAATAAGTTGACAACATCAGGAATGTGATCAACATTGAAATCCTCCATGCAAAACCTCAAAAAACATGTCAATATTACTGTTGATCTAAAAATTGAATTCAAATTAAAATTTGGCCAAAACATATACATACCTGTTTCCCTTGAGCTTAATTGAACCACACCTCAACACAATGAATCTGTCCAATGCCAAGCTCATCATTATACACACAACTGAGCTGAATTAAATCTCCCCTTGTAGCACCAACATTTTGAACAGCTGTTACATCTGATGCACACAAAAGCCAGATGACAAATCCTTCACCTTTTGAATTCACATAAAACCCTTTGTGGCTGCTACTTTTCAATCAAACATGAATCATTATTAGTATCAGACACCCCTTTTGGCGATATACAAGACTTGTGAATGAGAAATTATACAATTCACCTTAGAAACTATACCTTTGATTCAACCTCAATGACTTTAATTGCTCTAATGTGAAATCAACTTCCTATGAGGCTAATATAATCAAGACCATAAGAACAAACAAACATACAAACAACAATACACCACCAACAATATCACACCAACAAAACAATTAGGACAAAACTATGGCAGACTGCTAACATCCTATCAAGAGATACCTAAAATCAGCTACAACAAAACTATAGCAGGTTTGAGAATCTAACAGCACCAGAACAAAACAAGTACCACTAAAACAACCTACAATAACACATAAGCTAAAAAATAGGAGATTAGTGGAAAAAATAACACTAGATAAACTAGTTCAACAACACAAATTTCCACATTTACTAACAATGAAAAAGGTGTATTGACAGAAACGAACGAAATTTACAAACCTGAGATTAGTGGATTTTGGTTTGTGTTCATTATGAACCAGAGAGCACCAGAAATCACAACCAGGGAGCTTGAATAATTATTTAGAGATTGAATCGTTGTTTCAATTACAGACATCGTTCAATCATCGTTTCGATTAAAAACCTGAGCTTCAATCGTCGTTTCGAGTTTCAATTCCTGATTAGGGTTTAGGTTTTCGTTGGAAGGAGTGGTTTCAGATATAAACGAAGGAATCAATATGGAAGAAGTAGAAGAAGGAATCGATAGAAGAGGATAGAGAATCGAGGGTTTGTGATATGAACGAACGAAGAAGGAGATGGAATCGATAGAAGAGAGGGGACCGTGTTTTGTGTTTTGGGTTTTCTGCGTTTTGAGTTCATCTGCGTTTTTTTTTTTTTTTTTGCAAACTTGAAAAGATCTTCTTTTTTTTTTTTTGCGTTTTGGTGTTATTATTTTTTTATTTTATAATTTTTTTTTTGTAGATGAAATGACGAAGTCATTGGAAACTCAAACACACAAAGTGGAGTGACCAGGGATCGAACTCCGGTCATTATGTCCGACACTAGCAATTTCGGCATTTCTACCATTTATTTAAACTAAGATTTGTGGACATTTTATAATATATTTTCACTAAAAAAATATAAAATAAATACAATAAAAAGAGGATACGCTTAAAAATAGAAATAAGATATATCACAAATAGAAATAAAATAGAGAACAATAAAAAAAAAAGATATGCTTAAAAATAGAAATAAAATATATCACAAATGTTTAAAAATAGAAACAAAATAGAGAACAATAAAAAAAAATATGAATACGATCAACTCAACAATTACACTGTTTTTTTTTTTTTGAAAAAAAATATAAAACGAATATATGATAAAAAAATTAAAACGAATATACGATCAACTCAAATTTCTAATTTTTTTAATAAAAGATTTACACGGAACCATTATTTGAGACGAATACATAAAAAATTAAATAATTTCTCATTGATAATTATAATTAAATTTATTCATTTAATAAATTTTACAAAAACTATTACAATAGTTTCGCTTATATTTAAATTATATTATATAATAAATTTTTAAATATTTTATTCTAAATAATTTTTTTATAATAATATAATGACAAACTTAAATATCGAATCACACCGGTCTTTAAACTAGTTAAAGATGAATGTGTGATAATAGGCCACGAGTTTATAAGCAACAGTTTTTTAATGTAGTCTAAATCATAAAAAACCGTGGATAAAAGGGGTTTAGGCAACGATATGTTACGAGTTGCATATTGAATGGAAAAGGCAACGGCTATGTTTCTGCAACGCTGCGTAAGCGTAGCCTAATCTGATGAGGCAACGGTTTTCAACAGAGTAGTAAAAAGAATGTCAAAACGTAGCAACACCTATAAAGCGTTGCCTATGAGACTACTAGCAACGCTTTTTCAGCCGTTGCCTATAGTGTCGTTGCCTAAAGTGAAAAATGTTGTAGTGACACAAGTTCACTTTCACATCCCACACTTTTCATTCTCTAAAACCCAGAACACTTTCTTCCTCCCTCATATTAGCAAAACCTTGTTCTTTAACCTCAACAATGGCAAGTTCTTCTTCTGTATCAAGATTTCCAGAGGACATTCCAATAAACATCTACGCTCAAGATTCCTTTCTTAAAGATGCAACTATGGATCTTCGTTTTGAAGAAAGTAAATTGGTTATGGAAAGACCAATAGACTTTGAGGCCTTAAGAGTCAATGTACATGACTACAAAAAATTCTTTACTGAACAAGGTTGGGGGCACTACTTGGATATGCTTAATGGACCAAAATTCTTACTGAAGAAGAGATTCTGAAGGAAACATCCTTTAGAGTTTCTCCAATCCATGAACCCTCTGAACCATCAAACGAAATAACATCTGAACAACCCAAATCAATTCCATCAGACTCTCAAAAACCTTCATCACCCATACCACCTTCTAAGATGCTTATAGATACTGAAATTGCGATAAATGATAGAATTGATGCATCAGATGATCATATGACTCGTTCACCTAGTGGTCCAAGTCAATCAGACTCTGCACCACTTGAGGAACAGCAAGAGGAAGGGAGTTTAGATCAGACGTCAAGGATTCTACACTTAATAGGACATACGCTTGATCAACAAGAGGATAAGCTTCTGGAGCTCGTGGCATACTCAAGAGCTTCTACAAGGAAGGCTCAGCAGCTTCTCACTCTCTTCTTGTCCAAACACCCTTAGGATTCATGTTTTCTTTTACACCTTTTGTTTATTACTTACTGTTTTACAACTTTTTGCTAATGACAAAAGGGGGAGTATTAGTTGTACAATTGTGTCAGTAGTGTATTTTTTTTAAAATACCTACTCAAATAAGAATCTGAAACTGTCTTAAATAAGAATCTAATCTCTTTCTTATCTTGCTGAATATTTATAAACTTAATTGATAAGGAAAACAAATTAATAAACATAATTGTGTTTGCATAGATGAAGGTAGTTAAGATTGTTCTCTTAATTATTTTTATCAGACTCAGGAGTTGAGCTTGCAAACCTCACACTCTGAGAGTTAGGTATGTAGATACAATCAAGTTTATCAAATTGTTCTTATACTGATTCAACTTAATTATGGATAAAACTTAGGGGGAGCTTGCAAACCTAACCCTAATGGTTTATCAGACTCAAGGGGAGCTTACAAACATCAACAACCTGATGTTGACATAATTAAATTAATCAACAACAATTGTATTTAATACGTTATATTTGTCATCATCAAAATGGGGGAGATTGTTGGAACAAAATGAGTTTTAGTTATAAAACACCCTAAGTTTTGATGATAACATTGTATTAAATGGACAATTGGTATTACTAATGAATGATCTAGTGTCCAGGAACTAAGTAAAAATCTTATCCACTATGATCATCATTTGAGCCTCTGAAGGACACAGTCTGAAGCATTAAGACTCTGAGAAGCAAGAAGCTTCAGAGCCTCTGAAGAAGTCCTCAGATGCCAAAGAAAGAAACAAAGTCTGAAGCTTGCGTCAATCATTCAGAAGATCAAAGAAAAGTTATTATCAGATTCTGAAGAACACTCTCTGAAGAAAGATAGCTCATAACTAATGGAATAGAACAACGGTCTTATCAGCAAAAAGCAAACTGTACTACCAACGGTCCTTTCTCAACGTCTTTATATCTAGAGTATAAATAGAAGACATCCTGATAGAGAGAAGACCACTGGAAGATCATCTAAACTCAGAGAAAGATTCAAATTGTATTCAAGCGGTGAACTGTTGTTATTCTTTCTTGTGTAACCTTCTAAGTAAAATATCTTTTGATATTATAGGCTCTGAACTTAGTGTTTAAGAGAGTCTAGCTTAGAACTTTCAGTCCTACTTAATCTGTGTCTTAAGTTAGTTTGTGAAGTCTCTTGTCTTGTGTGACTTGAGCAAGGAAGTCTTAAGCTTGTGTGCTTGAGCAAGGAAGTCTTAAGCTTGTGTGCTTGAGCAAGGAGTCTCTTGTCTTGTGTGACTAGAGCAAGGAAGTCTCTTTGTCTTGTGTGACTTAGAGCAAGGAAGTCTCTTGCTTGTGTGCTTGAGCATTAGTTGTGTAATCTTTGAGATTATAGTGAAATCCCTTGGAAGTGCAAGGGGACTGGACTACTCTCGTTTTGTGAGAGGAACCAGTATAAAATCTTTGTGTGTGCTTCTTCTTTCTCTCTCATTGTCTTATTTGTGTTTTGTGTTTTGTCTAGCTTTCTACATCCGCTGCGTTTCAATCTGTTTTCAAGAAAAAGAATTAGTTTTTCAAAACACAATTCAACCCCCCCGTCTTGTGTTTTTTACCTTCAAAATCAACTCAGGACCTAAGCATTCAGAACCTGAGACTATCAAGTCTAAGACTCTGAAAACTTTGGGACTCATCCAATCAGACTCTAAAACAAACCAAGCTGATGATAAATAATCAACATAAGACTCTGGTAAGCAAAACTAATCCTAGATTAGAAGAGCAACCTAAGTCCTATAGTGATTATCAATCAAAGCCTTATTTTAAAAATCAATGGACTAAGAAGGTCAATTTTCAAAGACCAAACTTTCAAAAGAAATTCTTTAAGAGTCCACAAATTTTTTCACAGAGGCAAGGAAGAACTAAAGATTATTGAACTAACCAAACTGGACCCAGAAAACAATGGGTACCAAAATGTAAAATTGTCTACCATTCAGATCTTCCTTGTAGGAAAAACCATTTCAAATCAGATGAATGGAGGCTAGTGATCAGTTGTGAAAGGAAAGCCTATGTTCCCAAACATTACTTTACTTCCAAAGCTGCTGAAGTGGACAAAGCTAATGATTATTGGAGAGAACTTCACAATGAATGTGAAGGATATTATTACAATGATTGACCTTGTTTATTCTACAACTATCCAGACTGAAAGAAAATGGTAATCAATCATGGTATCTGGATAGTGGATGTTCAAGGCACATGACTGGTAATAAGAAATTGTTCACATCTTTAAAACTTGAAGATGGTGGAACAGTTGGCTTTGGAGGAAACCAGAAAGGCAAGATCAAAGGTACAGGTATTGTAGGTAACTCCTCCCTTTTAATTAATAATGTTTGGTTTGTAGATGGACTCAAACACAACCTATTTAGCATCAGTCAATTTTGTGACAATGGGTTTGTGGTTAACCTTAATAAAGGGTTATGTACTGTAATTAGAGAATCTGACAAGTCAATAGTGTTCAAAGGCAAGAGAATGGGCAATGTATTTAAAATAAACCTTTCTGATTTGGCAGACCAAGAGGTAAATTGTTTGCTAACTCTGAGTGAAGAGAAGTGGGTATGGCATAAGAGGTTAGGCCATGCTAACTAGAGGTTAATCTCTAAGCTTAGCAAACTTGACCTTGTCAGAGGCCTACCTAAGCTACACTATCACTCAGATGCTCTTTGTGGATCCTGCCAAATACGAAAGAGTGTGAAAACTTCTTTTAAACCTAAACATGTTGTCTCTACCTCTAGGCCCTTAGAGCTGCTTCACATTGATTTGTTTGGCACTGTGAGTACAGCCTCAATCAATGGGAAGAAATATGGACTAGTCATTGTTGATGATTACAGTAGATGGACTTGGGTTAAATTTCTCAGAAATAAAGATGATGCATATGATGTCTTTAGTAGTTTCTGCACACAGATACAAAAAGAAAAAGGTTTACATATTTTAAAAGTTAGAAGTGATCATGGTGGTGAATTTGAAAATGAAATGTTTGAAAAATTTTGTGAACAATATAGCATCTTACATGAGGTTTCTTCTCCTTGAACTCCACAGCAAAATGGAGTTGCAGAGAGAAAGAATAGAACTCTGCAAGAAATGGCCAGAACCATGATGCATGAGACTAACATTGCCAAGTATCTGTGGGCAGAGGCTGTAAACACAGCATGTTATGTTCAAAATAGAATCTATGTTAGACCTATTTTGAATAAAACAGCATATGAACTATTTAAGGGAAATAAACCTAGTGTATCCTATTTTCATCAATTTGGTTGTACATGTTACATTCTGAATAGAAAAGTTCATCTGAAGAAATTTGATGCTAAAGCTTATAAGGCTATCTTTATTGGATACTCTGAACGCTCAAAAGCATACAGGGTGTATAATTCTGAAACTCATTCAGTGGAAGAAAGTATGCACATAAAATTTGATGACAAGCAGCCTGACAAAGTGTCAGAGCTAGTTGAGAACTTTGCAGACCTACAACTATCAGATGATGAAGAATCAGAACCTGAAGGAACATCAGAACCATCTCAACCAACTACTGAAGAAACAAATTCAACTGTTGAAACTTTGGACTCTGAAGATCACTCAGCATCAGAAATTATCAGAAGCAGTCCAAGCAGAGTTGAACAATCAAAGCATTCTTTCAAATACAAATCCCCTCATCCAGAAGAGCTAATCCTGGGAAACAAGGACAGTCCAAGGAAAACTAGATCAAGCTTAAGAAATGAAGACTCATTAATTGGATTGATCTCCTTAGTGGAACCAAGTTCAACTGATGAAGCATTAGCTGATGATGCATGGATTGTAGCAATGCAAGAAGAGTTAAATCAATTTGAAAGAAATGAAGTATGGAGTTTAGTACCCCAAACCTTCTAAGAAGAATATCATTGGAACAAAATGGGTCTACAGAAACAAGTTAAATGAACAAGGAGAAGTTGTTCGTAATAAGGCAAGACTAGTAGCTCAAGGGTATAGTCAACTAGAGGGGATTGACTACACTGAAACATTTGCTCCTGTTGCTAGACTTAAGGCAATTAGATTACTTCTTTCCTATGCTACTCATCATAATATTATTTTGTATCAAATGGATGTTAAAAGTGCATTCTTAAATGGCTACATTTCTGAAGAAGTATATGTCAAACAACCTTCTGGTTTTGAGGATGCTTCACATCCTGACCATGTTTTTAAGCTAAAGAAATCACTTTATGGTCTGAAACAAGCTCCCAGAGCTTGGTATGAAAGGCTGAGCAATTTCTTAGTTGAAAAAGGTTTTCAAAAAGGTCAGTTTGACAATACTCTCTTTAGTAAAACATTTAAGCATGACATTTTAATTATTCAAATTTATGTTGATGATATTATTTTTGGTTCTGTTAATCCATCTTTGTGCAAGGAATTTTCTAAGATTATGCAGGAAGAATTTGAAATGAGCATGATGGGAGAGCTGAAATTCTTTCTGGGAATTCAAATCAACCAAAACAAAGATGGAACCTACATTCATCAAACCAAATATACAAAGGAGCTGCTGAAGAAATTCAACATGGAGGATTGCAAACCAATGACAACACCAATGCATCCAACAAGCAGTCTCAGCAAAGATGATTCAGAAGGCAAAGTAGATCAGAAGCTATACAGAGGTATGATAGGTTCTTTACTTTACCTAACTGCATCAAGACCTGATATTTTATTCAGTGTCTGTTTGTGTGCTAGATTCCAAACAGATCCTAGAGAATCTCATCTTACTGCTGTAAAGAGAATCTTTAGATATTTGAAGGGAACCACAAATCTTGGATTATTTTATAAGAAAACAAATGAATATAAGTTGATAGGATTCTGTGATGCTGACTTTGCTGGAGACAAGATAGAGAGAAAATCCACAAGTGGCAATTGTCAATTTGTGGGAAAGAATCTCATATCTTGGGCTAGCAAAAGACAAACCACTGTAGCTTTGTCTACAGCAGAAGCAGAATACATATCAGCAGCCAAGTGTTGCACACAACTACTCTGGATGAAATATCAATTAGAGGATTACAAAGTTAATAGCCACAATATTCCACTTTTCTGTGATAACACTGCAGCTATTCAACTTTCTAAAAACCCAATTTTGCATTCAAGAGTTAAAACACATTGAAATTAAACATCATTTTATAAGAGACCTTGTTCAGAAGGGTAGTGTAAATATTCAATACATTGAAACTGAAAGACAATGGGCTGATATATTTACAAAACCCTTACCAGTTGAAAGATTAGATTTTATCAAAAGGCATCTGAACATGACTTTAGTCTCTGAAGAAATCAAGCTCTGAATAACAAAATTGTGGATTTAGCCTCTGAACTCTGAAAGGTCTTCAGACGCTGAAAACTTTTAAACTCTGAAGTGTTTAACCAAGTAAAGTACACGTGTCAATTACTTTGTCTTTACTCACAGTTTGTGATTGGTTAGAGTAAAGGCAGTTTATGACGAAATTCATTAATGCAACGAATGTACTCCCTCATCATTGTTTTTACAAGAGCTTTTCAAAATCACTTTACTCACTTTCACACAAGTTCACTTTCACATCCCACACTTTTCATTCTCTAAAACCCAGAACACTTTCTTCCTCCCTCATATTAGCAAAACCCTGTTTCTTAACCTCAACAATGGCAAGTTCATCGTCTGTATCAAGGTTTCCAGAGGACATTCCAATAAACATCTACGCCTAAGATTCCTATCTTAAAGATGCAACTATGGATCTTCGTTTTGAAGAAAGTAAATTGGTTATGGAAAGACCAATAAACGTTTAGGCCTTAAGAGTCAATGGACATGACTACAAAGAATTCTTTATTGAACAAGGCTGGGGGCACTACTTGGATATGCTTAATGGACCTATCTACTCCAATTTGGTGTTTGACTTCTGGAGAAAGAGTGAAGTTGTGACTTTGGTAGATGCTAATGCTGAACTACAAAGAGTAATTGATCAGAACCCAAGTGAAAATAAGGGAAAATCAAGGGTGGAATTGGGTCTTAGAAAGTTCACTGAAACAGAGATACGTTCTAGTGTTGGAGGTTTTCCAGTCATCTTGACAAGAAGCAATTTGGCCAAGATGATGAATCTTCCCAACTCTGGAATTGTCAGACTCTACACAACAGCATCTGGAAGGAAGTCTGTTTATCAAAATGATATGGCCAGACTCTGTTTCAAGGATCAAAAGATGTCAAATAGAGTTAGTCATTTGAATGATCGCGAAAAGGTTCTTGCTAAGATTGTCTTTTCTTCATTTCTCCCAAGGGATACTGGCAGTGACTCTCTGAATTGGGATCAGAGACACTTTATCTACTTCCTCTCATCAAAAAGGAAAATGAATCTACCTGCATACATCTTTCAACATCTATGTGAAACAATTTGTGAGGCTCAGAAGTTTGACAATCCTTCCAAGTTGATTTCACATCCAAGGCTCTTAAGCTCCATCTTTGAGCAACTTGGTCTTCTTGATAGATTCATGATTGCTGGGGTGACTGAAGACCTTGAACAAGTTAGAGCACCAATTCTTGATGCTAAAGTCTTGGTGAGTCTACGTTTGAGGAAATCAGGCAAACTTATTTACCGTCAAAAGCCTCTTCTAATCAATAAGACAAAATTCCATCCTATGAGTGACGCCTTCATATTTGATAATGAACCTCCTGAAGTCATTTTGGAATACATGAGATTAATGAAGGAAAGAGGAACTACAGTCACTCATAAGGACATAGGAAGAGGTGATGGTCCAACATTTGCACAAATCATGAGAGCAGTTAAGGAAGAGGTGTTCAGTGACTATCAGGACGATATAATGGTTGAGGAACCACCAATGGTAGAAGCTACTACTCATAGGTCAGAGGATAATCATCCAGAGGTTGAAGAGAATGTGGTTGAAGAAGAAGTTGATGGTGATCATGTGGCTGCAGAATCAGTTACTGAAGACTTGCTGCGTGCAAAGGTTTTCAGAAGAACTCGCACCAAGCTTGGCATCACTAGGGGAAAGAAGAGACAAAGATCAGATGAAGGTATTAATCATTCTTTTACTTATCGCAATACAATATCTGAAGCATCTATTCTTGAAAATGTCCAGCCTCTAAATACCATCTACCCCACAAACTCTGAACCTGAATTTGTCCAAGTCTCAGACTCTGATTCAGAGTCTTCTGACTCATTGTATGATGACCTCATGGCTGGTTTTGCACAATTTACATCCAAAGCTAAGCACATTCCTGAGGAGGAAATAGCTCAGCCACCCAATGTTGCCACCTCTCAACCATCCCCCAAAATTCTTACTGAAGAAGAGATTCTGAAGGACACATCCTTTAGAGTTTCTCCAATCCATGAAACCTCTGAACCACCAAATGAAATAACATCTGAACAACCCAAATCAATTCCATCAGACTCTCAAAAACCTTCATCACCCATACCACTTTCTGAGATGCTTATAGATACTGAAATTGCGATAAATGATAGAATTGATGCATCAGATGATAATATGACTCGTTCACCTAGTGGTCCAAGTCAACCAGACTCTGCACCACTTGAGGAACAGCAAAAGGAAGGGAGTTTAGATCAGACGTCAAGGATTCTACACTTAATAGGACATACGCTTGATCAACAAGAGGATACGCTTCTGGAGCTCGTGGCATACTCAAGAGCTTCTACAAGAAAGGCTCAGCAGCTTCTCACTCTTTTCTTGTCCAAACACCCTTAGGATTCTTGTTTTCCTTTTCACCTTTTGATTATTACATATTGTTTTACAACTTTTTGCTAATGACAAAAGGAGGAGTATTGTACAATTGTGTCAGTAGTGGTGTATTTTTTAAATACCTACTCAAATAAGAATCTGAAACTGTCTTAAATAAGAATCTAATCTCTTTCTTATCTTGCTAAATTTTTATAAACTTAATTGATAAGGAGAACAAATTAATAAACATAATTGTGTTTGCATAGATGAAGGTAGTTAAGATTGTGCTCTTAATTATTTTTATCAGACTCAGGAGTTGAGCTTGCAAACCTCAAACTCTGAGAGTTAACTATGTAGATACAATCAAGTTTATAAAATTGTTCTAATACTAATTCAACTTAATTATGGATAAAACTTAGGGGGGGCTTGCAAACCTAACCCTAATGGTTTATCAGACTCAGAGGGAGCTTACAAACCTCAACAACCTGATGTTGACATAATTAAATTAATCAACAACAATTGTATTTAATACGTTATATTTTTCATCATCAAAAAGGGAGAGATTGTTGGAACAAAATGAGTTTTAGTTATAAAACACCCTAAGTTTTGATGATAACATTGTATTAAATGGACAAATTGGTATTACTAATGAATGATCTAGTGTGCAGGAACTAAGTAAAAATCTTATCCACTATGATCAACATTTGAGCCTCTGAAGGACACAGTCTGAAGCTTTAAGACTCTGAGATGCAAGAAGCTTCAGAGCCTCTGAAGAAGTCCTCAGATGCCAAAGAGAGAAACAAAGTCTGAAGCTTGCGTACATCATTCAGAAGATCAAAGAAAAGTTATTATCAGATTCTGAAGAACACTCTCTGAAGAAAGACAGCTCATAACTAATGGAATAGTACAACGGTCTTATCAGCAAAAAGCAAACTGTACTACCAACGGTCCTTTCTCAACGTCTTTATATCTAGAGTATAAATAGAAGACATCCTAATAGAGAGAAGACTACTGGAAGATCATCTAAACTCAGAGAAAGATTCAAATTGTATTCAAGTTAAGAACTGTTGTTATTCTTTCTTGTGTAACCTTCTAAGTAAAATATCTTTTGATATTGTAGGCTCTGAACTTAGTGTTTAGAGAGTCTAGCTTAGAACTTTCAGTCCTACTTAATATGTGTATTAAGTTAGTTTGTGAAGTCTCTTGTCTTGTGTGACTTGAGCAAGGAAGTCTCTTTGTCTTGTGTGACCTAGAGCAAGGAAGTCTCTTATCTTGTGTGATTTAAGCAAGGAAGTCTCTTGTCTTGTGTGATTTAAGCAAGGAAGTCTCTTTGTCTTGTGTGACCTAGAGCAAGGAAGTCTTAAGCTTGTGTGCTTGAGCATTAGTGTGTAATCTTTGTGATTATAGTGAAATCCCTTGGAAGTGCAAGGGGACTGGACTACTCTCGTTTTGTGAGAGGAACCAGTATAAAATTTATGTGTGTGCACTCTTTCTCTCTCTCTCTCTCATTGTCTTGTTTGTGTTTTGTGTTTTGTCTAGCTTCTTTCATCCGCTGCGTTTCAATCTGTTTACTAGAAAAGAATTAATTTTCAAAACACAATTCAACCCCCCTTCTTGTGTTTTTAACCTTCAAAAACTTCTCTATTTTCACAGACAGGCATACAAATAATACAATATACAAACATCTTTTGTGTTCCATTGCTCTTGAGATATGAATGTTCAATCACATACAAGAGCAAAAACAAAAACTCCGTTATCGAATACATTGTGTCTCAGCATTAAGCTGAAGATATAAGTGGACTGGAAAGACTGTCGGTGTTTGATGATGAGTATTGAATTGGAACCAAAGCAGGATCTTTATAAACATCTACCAAATTGTTGTAAAACTCAGTCATTGTAGGATCATTTTGGTTTTCCCTGTCCTTTTTTATCAAAGTCTGAAAAGCAAACAAGAATAAAAGTTATAGCTAACATATCAAATGGAAAATGCTACAACTCTGTTTTTAAGAGAAAGAGAATTGTTACATTTTATTTTATGTTAGGGGTTAGATATTGGAAAAATATTTGAGCTTTGTTTGAATAAGCAGCTTAATTAAGCACTTATAGCATGAGTGCTTCTATATAAGTCAATCTGTTTTCACATAAGCTATATGTTGTTTTCATAAGTCATGAATCGGATGGAGAGCTTATAGAAATAAGCTGAAAATAGCTTATGAACATGTCGTAAATTGTTTCATAGTTGCTTTCTTGATTTGAAATGTACCTCTGCGGAGTATCCAACAAATATTGGTAGGAATCTTTTGCGGCAGTACTCATTAAATAAAAGCGTGAGGACTGGTAGAGGAATTATCATGGTAGATGCTAGGGATAGTTTTTTCAATGCAAAAATTCCCCCCGCAATGATGTGCATGAGTACTAGAGAAAATATCATTGAATTGTGCACAGTAGGCCAAAATTTTCCTGCAGTTTCATACCTTGGTGCATATACATTCATAAACTGCATAATACATAGGCAGAGTATCAGTGAAACTCATATCAACAGAAGTTCTTGAAGTGTCTATCATTTTCATGGATAAAAGATTACTATATATGGTAATGGTACTTCATTATAGTTTGGAATTTCCTCAAGGCAATCAAAATTTACTACTCTTTACACTTTATCCTCGTCGCACAAGCACAACCAATGGATAGATGTAATCTTTATACCTAGTAAATTATGCAATCTATAATGATATAATTTTTATAACTAGTACTATTATGCAATCTATGAAAGCGTGCTTAAAACGCCTTACAAGCAATTGCCTTATTACATGAATCATATCGCTCATGTAATTTGTAATTCTTAAAATTAACTTAAGTTACTCAACTCTACAAAATTAGTTTGTAAGGTGAGAGATGCCTCCCACTTATAAACACATTTTCAGGTCATATTTCATCGGATGTGGAAATCTCAACACAACCCTCACACACCTAAGACTGAACATTTGGAGCATGACCCAAGTAGCTCAAAAGCCGGTGACCCAATGGATCTTGAATAGCTCCGAGAGCCGTTCTGATACTATTTTAAAATTTAAATTTGATTTAACTCAAAACCAACTTGTAAGGTCAGGGATGTCTCACTTATAACTTATAACTTATAAGCACATTTTCAAGCCATATTTCACCGATACTCTGAACAGTAATTAAGAAGGAGCTCCATTCACTCTAAGCCAGACCACATTGCTGGAGTTTTGTCAAATCATCAAGATGATCTCTCATTTCCTAACATCCTATAATTTTTCGTTATCTGGAAAGAATCTCGGAAATCACTGGTCAGCTATTAAAAACAAAACATATCCATAAATACTTTGTAAGACTTAAAAGGCTTAATTTCGTTTTAACTTCTGGAAACCACTTCTCATTCATAATACTAAGACACCCCTCAACATTTTCCAAAAGTCTACTTAGTTGCACTATTTGATTAAAAATAATCTTCGGCTACATCATGCAGGTCTTCCCAAGTTTAGGAAGTCCTGGTAAAAGAATATCAACTAAACAAAATACCAACCCATGCTGAAATTTAGCTATTAGGAGTAGAGATAAATGATTGATTGTAATACCGACACCCATCTTCACTTAGATCCCTTTTTATCGAAGCATGGTTGATATTCCCACTTTACATGGAGACTAAATTTTTATTTTATGGATCTCAGTTACCTCAAGGGGAGGTAACTGAGATCCGTAAATTTTTATTTTATTATAAAGAACAAATGCAACAACAATAAAATTCATATTATATTTGGCTGTAGAAGCCTGAGCACCGTATTTAGAAATAATTTAACCCAAAAGCTTAAACCAATAGATGGAGGCTCAGAAAATATAGTAAAACTTGAACACTTTCTATATTGGAAATATAGTTTTAAGGATTTCCAACATATTTCTCCCATATTTTTATTGGCAGAAGAAGGGTGCACACTCAACATTGGCATAAAATAAGCTCATCAAAATCAGAGACCCTTCAAGAAATATATAGATATTAAAAACCTCAAATAAATGCTTACCTGGTTTTTGTAAATGATGTATGCCAGACAAAAGTAGGCCAAGACGAACGGTAAAATTAGTGGAGCTAGGAAGAAATATGTAATACCAAGAAGTCCAAAGAAAAGGACCCTCGGAATATCCTTGTGGTATGGCATATATGGAAGTTCAAATTCATCATCTGGACTTTTGAATAGCCTTGTTATCAAATTCAAAATGTAAGGAAATATACGGAAGAGTTCTGATGACACACTTGTCCATCCTGACGTTACAACATAAGTGATAAAGAATGATGCCTACAATCAAACAAAATTTAATTGCATCAAAAAGATAGAAATAAAAGAAAATTATTATTATGAATTGGCATGTAGATTTTTCAAATCCTATCTTATCTCTACTATATTATAGTAATGTATTCATGAAAAGAATATTGTTTGCATTTTTAGAATATTCAGATTAATTTTGTTTTACAATGGAGAGAAACATTATGTCTAACCTGTGCGGGAACCACAATTGCCAACTTCCCAGGAATGACCTTAGGATCAAGGATGATAAACATCATAGAAAGAATTGATCCAGAAAATGCAGTTGCGAAAAAAACATTCCATATTGTAAACCACAACACTTTAGAAGTTGCACTCATTTCTATATCACTATGTGAGATGTATCCTTGAATAGTGGAAAGGAACTCCATGGCAGGCGGCACCAGTTGCAGAAACAACTGAAGAATTAGACTGGGAAGATATCCGGTAATTATCTGACTGACAAATTTTCTGTAAGCATATTCACAAAAGGGTCAGAGATTTTGCATGGACAACTTGAAAAGCAGAACAAAAAGCTAAAGCTATCATGTGAACAATGTTAGGTAACACCAAAATGATTGTTAGAACGAATTTCACTACCTAGTTTGACATGTTCGTTTGTTCTATGCTTAATAGGGTGCATTTTTTTCTTCTAAATAATAAAGAATTGGATAGCACAAAACTATTAACAATAGTCATTGGAAAGAAATAAACAAACAATGAAGTACATGACAACAAAGAATTTGGCTCCTCCAAAGTGAGTAAAGTGTAAAATAAGAAAATCAATGATTGTTATTTCAACAGACTCGTGATTTGTTTTGATGTAATTATAATATATGCCTTTCATTTGTCGATCAATGGTTGAGAATACTCACTTTACACTTCTAAAGTGAGTACCTCACTTTAGAGGACGTGGATCCTATGACAAAGGTCTTAAAATTTGCAACACTATAAACAATGAGTCGAATATTTGTTTGAGGGGAAAAAATCCAAAAGTCTAAAGTATCCAACACTTTTTTTCCTCTCCTTATAGTCCTCTTCTCTTCACTAAATTTCTTTCTCTCTTTCAACCCTCCTCATACAATATGCACTTTCATTTCTCTCCCTCAAAACTACTAATGTTGTGCATCACCAAATAGAAGACAGGACAAAAAAACTATGTTATAGTTAAATTATTACTTGTACTGTATTATTCCCCAATGTGCATCAATTATTACTTATTGGAACTAACTGATATTCGAATTTCCATAATGTACTAAACATGCAATCATTGAAATATAAAACCTACGATCACCAACTTGTCTCCCAATCAATGATCAACCTAATTCTCATGCAACTCTAAAAGTTTTTCTTTTTGTGCATAAGATCCCATCAAGATCATGAGACTATGAATGGAGGGAAGAGAAGAGAGGCAAAATATAAAAGAAAGAGAGAGAGGAGTTATGAATTAACAAATAAATCAAGTTTTTCTTACATGGTTAGAATACTTGTCAAGAAGGGAAACAAAGTTTTCAATTGACTCAAGTTGGTAAGCCCTTGTACGAATACTACAGGTAGAAGGAACAAAGTAGTGAAAACAATAGACACAAGTACAACCACCAACTTAGAAATCCATCTTCGAATGAACGATTCAGAGAAGAAAGGCCAGTAAACATCACGGGGTTCTGGAGCCCACTCAGTAGTCCACTGTGTTGGATTGACTGATTGCTGCAAATGGAAAGCAGCTGCAGCAGCAAAACGAGTCCTGAAGAATACAAATGCAGCTCGAGCCTAATTGTATATTAGTAGCATGCACTTTATGCCAACAGAGACATGAAAAATTCAAATAGTTAAAAGAAGGCTGATATACTAAATTTAATTTATTTTTTAAAAAATTCAAAGATTACCACATACTTCTCCTGTCAATGAAGCCTCTGACTGTCTCAATTTTACATTCTCCTCAATTTCCTCTAACTTCTTTTCGTAACGCTCTATGTGATTAGTTTTTCGGCCAAAGAGTCGAGAAAAGGCTCCATTCCTAATCTTTTGCTTAGTGGGATCCGGTTGTAATTGTGCAACCCTTTTATACATATTGTTTGCATCATTCTAGAATGAGGAAATCAAAAGATAGGAAATGAGCTCCATAATTCTTCAAATTGAAACAGAAAAAGTATACCAAAGCACTTAAAGTTGATCAATATCTCACCCACCTTATATATATCATTGAAAAGATGAAAATTACTATGTGTTGCTTGAGTAGTGGATACTAGATAGACTTTGATTATTAGAATTGTCTCAAGGAATTTTCATTTAGGCACAAATTTTTTCTCATGAAATAGCACAATCACATTTCATACCCTCTTCAACAGTGATCCGAAATCACACCTTAACAACACAATGATGTTTTCCTTGTTTGGATAATCACCTTAATTAAGCGTTTATCACATAAGTGCCTATGTAAAATCCATTTCTATAACAAAAGATAAAATAAAGTTAAACTGTTATCATAAGTTATCCTAGAGAGCTTATGGAAATAAGCTAAAAACAACTTATGGGATATTCATAAGTTGCTTCCATAAGCTCTCCCAAACAGTCTCTCAAGTGCTTATGCCAGTATATAAATTCAGGTAGGTTAATCCAAATGGTGCTGACTTAATCTTGTGTGTTGCGTCCACAGAAAAGTCCAAACCTTACAATATCAAAAACATTTTGTATCTGGATAATTATAAAATATTAGCATATAGACACACAAAATGCCAATCAATAAATTTTTTACTCTACTAAACTAGATACATAAAGTAAGAGAAAGATTATTTAGAGTTTCTACTTACTAGCATTAGGAAGTTGTCAATTAATAGTGCTTTTTTATAAACTTAACTCAGGGGTACTTTCGTAATTCCTTATTTCCTGGTTATGGTTGGAAATCACTGGCATGAATTATGTTACTTATGTGTATTGAATGAGTTAAATGTACAATCTGGTTCCTGAATATTGCAATTAGTGTCGCTTTTGTCCTAAAAGTGACCATATGCCAAATTAGTTCTCAAATGTGTAAACAACTTCCATCCTTTTGTTTTCACAAATTCTTCCTTTCATCAACCCTTCTTAATAAGGTGTTATGGTATAAAAGTAAAGTTTCCAAGAAAAAGAAAAACATAGAGGAGAAAATTGATTATCAAGAAATGAAATTAAAATTCAACATAATCCTTACCAGGAGACTTCGGATTTTGCTTGTACGACGAACAACCACATGTGACAGATAAGCAGAAGGATAAAGCTCTTTAAAGAAGCTGTCAACACTCTCACTAACACTGCTAGAAGAAGTGGGAATGCTGTTAACTAAAATGGTGAAGTGATGAGGCTGGGGTTTGGATGAATAAAAGTAAGAAATTCTTCTAGAAGATACGTGTTTATATTCCTGAAGATTGAAATAATATTGAGAAATGAGTAAGTTGTTCAATGTTGGTTAATTGCATGAGCTATATATACTTATATATTTCAATTAATAAAGAAACTTAAGAAGAAAGGACACACGATATTCAAGCTATGTAGAATTAGGAGGCAATACTTATCTTGTTAATTAGTCTATAACTCTAGATACAGAAAAATCTATACAAGAACCATCTCTCTAAATATAGGACACTGTCGACTAAACCACGGGAAATACGAAAATTGTTGGTTACTATTAAATTTGTTGACAATTGGTATTGTTATACAAGTTTACTCTTCAGGAGAGAGATGTAACATCGTAGTATTTATTACAATGTGAAACGAGTCCATGGTATGTTGGTAACGAAATAATTAATGCAGTTGAAAATGTGAAACGAGTCCTATAAAAATGGACAAGGAAAAATCTCAAAAAGGTCTTATATTTAGGGACTTACATAAAAAAGGAGTGCGCATATGAATCCAGTGACAACATATACAGCACAGAAGTGTACCCATAACCTGCAAAGGAAACAATAAAGGATAACAATTTCATAAAGGTTTAGATCCAATAATGAGCCAACAACAAAAGATTAATGTTGATTAGAAAACCTCCTATGATTAAAGCACGTTCCCTAAGCACAGTTCAATTTAAAACAAATAAATCTTGAGGTAGTATTACCATTTAGAGCCACTGTTTACATTTGATATAGTGAACACATCCAATGAGTTACTGGTAAAGTTAGCAATATCAAAATCTTGTAGCTGATTTCCCCAGCAATTGACTGGAAGAAGCACAAAGATTCCTATAACCCCAGCAAAAGTAAATATTTTCACGCTGCATAAAAAATTATATAACTTATAAGAACTCAATCTAAACAAGATAAGCTTAAACGACTTAATCACCCCTTTTATGTTTTAAAAGGAGTGCATATTGAAAGGGACCATGCATAAAATTACAAAACCATGAAAGTCGTGGTAGTATGGTTGTAAATTGCAGTTGCAGTTACGCTGCAAACTGTAATATTGCGAGAAAATGCGGCTGATGCAACCGCAATTGTGGCATTCTTGCCGTTGCAGAAACATCTAAAACATTTATATTGTGGCCACAATAACGGTTGCATACTGCAATTTAGAACTGCTACATCCTAATGAAGGTAAAAGCCAGAAAGATATAGTACCTGAAGGTTATGATACGCATAAAGACAACACCATCTAACCCTGATAATGAGTACAGCTCCTCCTCGGAGAGTCTCCAGGCTTTAGCAACCCAACTTGCTGAAGGTATAAGTCTTTCTAAATTGAAATGACTTCTCCTCTTAGAAGTTCCTTCAACCAACAAGCGAGGAACATAAACTTCATAATTGCTTGGTTGTTTCCTCAATATAGAATACAGTGTGATGAATAACACACACAAAACTGTATTGATCCCAACAGATGTCAAAAGAGCTGACACAATCATGTTTCCAAGGAAATCTCAGAAACACAGAAAAGCAAGACTCAGAGCTACTGCAACAAAACAAGCAGTGGAGAAAAACACAATCAAATATTCTTCAATGTTGAGTTGATCATCATGTGTGCAAAACACAATCGATGTCTAATATTCAAAGAAGCACGGACACCGAACATGACACGGACGCTGACACGTCAACACCGATAATAATTTGAAAAAATGACATAATTCAGTGTAATCATAAGTGTCAGTGTCGTGTCGGTGTCCGACACCGACGCGTGTCCTACACCGCAAAACACCTAATCTGAGGAGTGTCCGTGCTTCATAGCTAATATTTACTTATCATAAGATGAATATTCCATAACCTAGTAAGATCTACAAAGCACTGACACATACACAAACACAACATTGATAATAATTTGAAAAAAATTTAATAATTGAAAGTAGCAACATGTGCAGACAACGAATATACTTTCCATCCAAAGTTCGGTGCTACATAGATCAAGACATCATTCAACCAATGTTTTATAAATCAATGGAAAATAAAATAACATTTTCGAACAACAATAAGACCAAGACCAAGGAAGCAAATTTCATAAAATTAAGTAACTGCTCACGTAAAGTTATATATAGTATATAATTGTATGTTCACTTTGCTGCTATGTGTGTTTGGTTTTGCCATGTCAAAAATTGATTTTGGCTAAAATTGAGTTGAAGGTGTGGATGTTGTATATAAACTACTCTTTGCCTCGAGTACCAAGCGATGTGCGACTATGCAGAACAGAAGCCCTCCAGTCGAGGCTAAGGGGCTAACAGGTGTCAACCACGGGCATGCGCAGGGCACCCCACAAGTCGTTCCGACAGACGGCGCCAATGTTCATATCACCGAGAGGATTGTTCGCATTGGGGTTAACCCGTCGCGGTTTTGTCCTTTGTGGAAAAGGCACCTCGGTGGTTTGAAAGGTGTGGGTGTTGTATATAAACTACCATTTGCCTCGAGTATCAAGCGATGTGGGACTATTTTTGGTGTATCCAGAACAAAAGGTAAAGTGATTTATGTTTGGAACACATTTATATAAAAGTCAATTCTAGAATTAAAAGCTCCAATTTGTAGCTTTAAGTTAGAATCAATTCTACTTGAGAACAATCAAACAAGTCAAAAACAATTCTACACCTCTAAAATCAATTTTGGCTCCTCCAAAAGTGGATCCAAACATACTTGTAATACACCTAATTTCAATTTTAGTCCATTCAAAATTGAAACTAAACATACACTTAATGAAATATTCAACCAACCAAGCAATTTAAGTAGAAATAGTGTTGAAATAGACGTTAACAAGTAAAACGAAAAACCTAGATTTAGAAACTTACAAAGTTTTTCCACAGTATGATTGTTGCAGTAACTAACTAACTAATTCAAATGGCAAAGTTGAGTAGAAAGCAAGAAGGCACAGAAGAAGCTGAAAAGCATAGAAAGAAAATAGCTTAATGAATGAATGAAAAGAGATTACCCGTTTTCTTGGTTGTGTGTGTGTGTATGTGTACACATGGGAGTAGTAGTAGCTCTGACGAGAAAGGAAGGTATATGTATGTATGTTGTCCATGTGAAATAACTGAATCAGAACCTCCCATTCTTTAAGTCGTTGTCTAATTTATATTTGTTTTATTCAATTAATATTTAATATATATGTAATTCTTATTAATTATTAATTTTAGTAAAGCTTTGTACCAAAAAAAGAAGAAGCAAACTTTGCCATTTTTGACGTGTCCTTTCTTTTGTTATATTGACATTGTAGATGTGTCCTTAATTAGATGACAAATTGACAATGATTAATTATTGATGGGGTGAGATGGGTAGTTAAATTAGTTGAACTAATAGTTAAAGAGTTAGAAGTTCAGAGTTCAAGTCTGAGGAAAAACTAACATAATATTGTAATATATTAACTAAGAACTAACAGTTTGCCATTACAAAAATTAATTATTGGTTTTGTCAAAAAAATAATTAATTATTGAAAAAATTACATAAGTAGCTCTTAATTTAATTTCATATAAAATTTTAGTCTTTTAGTTTTTTTTTTAATTACATTTTATCATTTTTCTAATATTTGTATATGAATTTTAGGCTTAAAATCTACAATTTTTTTCTATGCATTCTTAATTATAAATATATATGTTATGCCGAAAAAAAGTACAATATACGTTAGGATATGGAGTTATTGTAGTAGAAAAAGCATGTTGTAATCAATTTCAATCATTGATTTTACATCAAATGGTTTAAATTAGACATGCACTGAAATAATTTTGATCATCAGATAAAATTAACGATTGATGTTGTAATTACGTTGCAACACAAAATATATTTCCTATATTTTATGCCGCAAAAGTTTCAAATATGTTATAAAAAAAATGAGAATATGAAGCTTGATTTTAAATATAATTATTTTTTAAGTCATACTAGTGTTAAAAAAACATCACACTAACTAGTATCTCAGTTTTTAATTAAGAAATAAAAAATATTAAATTTTATATTGAAATAAATATTTGTATTTTTTTTATAATGAAATAAATACTTTTAAGTACTAACTAATTCAAATTTTGAAGTTCCAAAGACTTGATCCAGTGGTAAAAAGACAGATATTGAATTTGAGATGTCTCGGGTTCGAGCCCCGCTGAGATCTTTGGACTGAAGTAAATCTAATTACCTTTGTAAGTGTTCGTTGAGCCCTAAGAACTTCTCTGTCATGGACTGGGACACAATTCCCTCACCCTAAATTTTTATTATAGAAAAAAAACTAATTTAAATTTTAAAAATCTGAAAGACCAATTTAAAACATTTAAAATATAAGGGATCAACTTAAAACTTAAAATAAATATAAGTGATTAAATATACAAGTAAATCATAATTTATTTATTTTTTTGTATTTACAAGTACATCATATTTTTGTTATCTTTACTTCTTTAAAATAAACATAAGAAAAAGTTAAGCGTATGAGCTAATTAAGTTCGATAGTGATGGAGGTTTTATTTTTGTGTGTGACAGGTGATATAGCTTGCGATGGCGATAAACTGATTTTAAGTTTTGAATATCATGTCGGTAAGTTTAATTGATTTATTATTGATTTCTTTATTAAAGAAAAACAATTAGGGCTCGTTTGGTGCACAGGATAGCATAGAGACAGGATAATATAAGAAGCTGGATAAAGAAAGGATAGGATACTGACATGATAAGCACATATCTTGTCATGTGTTTGGTGCACACAGGATATGATAGTGACAAGCTTTATAATATTGTCAATATTTATTCATTGATACTACTAAAATTTAAATTGTAGCACTAAGATAAATATCAAATTAAAATAACACACACAAGTACTGTAAATACATGTTATATTTATCTAAAAAAATTATTCTCGTAAAGCAATGACAAAATTATTTTATACACATTTTTTATAAAAAAAAATAATAAAAAAATATTAAATAAAATAAAAATCATATAAAGTTTAATTAGTATATGTATGGTTGTATGGTCGCATGAATCAAGTAATATATATTAATTAATAAAAACATATATGCATTACTTAATAGCAAAATATGGTGAAAAGGGGATAAAAAATTCATCAAAATGTATTCATCCGGATTCGAAGTGGGACATTCATATCATGTTGCTAATCCAGCTTAAAGTAAGGATTAAAATAACAAAGGCTCAATAAGATATGATAAACAATAAGTTTATTTTATCATTTTCAATTGGTACACCAAACAAGGGATTTGAATATGATATAATAGTATTATCATATATTGTCTCTCTATCTTAAGCACCAAACAGACCCTTATTGATTTCAATATTTGTACTCCATATTTTATTTTTGGAGATTTTATTTTAGAGTGGAAATGTTGTTTACTTGTTAGCTCCAGGTCCCAACTATCGGTCAATGACAGTTGCCGTTGCTTCCAACGTATATAGATTGTTTAAATTATTTTTCCAATTTAGTTTTTTGTTTTATTTTCTATGAAATGTCAAACTTAGTTAAATAATCCAAATAAACTACACTATCGTGTACAAGGAATAATAAAAGACGAGACTGGATTCCCTCCCGTGCAGTTTCAACTAGGGATGTCAATGGATATCAATGGGGACGGAAAATATGATATTTGTATCCACCCCGTTAGATAAATATGATATCCGTGTCCGTTCCATATTCATGTGGGTATTCGTGGATTTTGATGTATACGTGGGTATATACAAATATCCATGGATTATGTTTTTATTTTATAACAAAATCGATTATTGAAAGGGAAAAAATAATGTGTTTAGATTATTTTAAAGACATGAAAATATTAATACACAATATTATTTTATGGTTTTGAAGACGAAGGTGTGAGATGTGATAGTGTGAAGTGTGCAAGTGTTTAAGTGATTTTATTAAAAACAATAAAACAAATTAAAGCACACAATACATTAAATAAAAAGTAAAACGAACTAATCATTAACTGATTTTCAAACCAATCAGAATGTGTGTACGTGTTGTTCTTTTAGCGCCAAAACGTTTCAGTAAAAATACTTAAACGTTTCCAATTCATTTCCTATTCAGAGGCTTATCCTTCAGAGGTTGAAAAGTTTCTCGGAGTCCGGACTACTTCAGATGCTGAGATCCAAAATACTTCAGAGTTTGAAAATGTGTCTTTCACGATACTTAAAAAAAATGTTCAGACATGATTTTTCAAGGTTTTTAGTTCTGAACATTTTGTGTCCTAAGTAGACATTTTCCAACCTTTGAATGTTATTCCTCTGAGATGTCATTCAGGAGTTTAGAGTTACTCACTTGCATTGAAGCTTCTGGTTTTAGTTGTAGTCAGTGTCATAGCCTGAACAGTTACTCCTCCAAGCTGAGTTACTGTCATCTTCAGAACAAGCTTCATATTCTTCATCATAAGGATCATATCTTCTTATGTTCCTTATGAATTTTTCTTCATCTTCTTCACCTTGCATTGAAGCTTCTGGTTTTAGTTGTAGTCAGTGTCATAGCCTGAACAGTTATTCCTCCAAGCTGAGTTACTGTCATCTTCAGAACAAGCTTCATATTCTTCATCATAAGGATCATATCTTCTTCTGTTCCTTATGAATTTTTCTTCATCTTCTTCACCATCATATTCATCAAAAATATGCCTTTTGTGCACAATTGCTCTCTTTCATTTGCAGTCACATGAGTCCATGTGAGTGGAGAGTCTATTTTCCTCATTTGTCCTGCAGCCAAATAAACAATTTTGTCTTTTAGTACCCATTTGCAGATGGGTCCTAGATTGTTAGTTACCTGACCTCTATTCTCCATTTGTACCACCTGAAAGCTCTCAGGTACGAATGTTGAATATAGATCAGAAGGTGAAGCATTTTCAAATATGCTTGATGAACTTGATTTTTCATATGTATCAGCACATGAATAACCAATTCCATTTACACCATTGTTTTTAAGAGAAGACAATAAAGAAATCATGTCACTACTGTCAATGTGTGTATTACAGAGGTCTTTAGAATCAATTGAATTCTTATAAGGTTTGCTACTGCTGGCATTCCCTTTTTCAAGAAATTCAATCTTTTCTAGAGCCTCTTGATATAAACACTTAAATTGACTTGCTTGTTCACTTAAGTGCTCACAATTAATTTTGAGCTTTTTAAACTTACGTGAACCAGCATTTAGTAGTTTTATGAGTTCAAGTTTAGGAAGTTGAGAATATACCTGATTCAGGATGTCTTGGTCAGAGTCATAACTTGATTGTTCAGACTCTGAGTCCACTTCAGACTCTGTTGCTGCTTCAGGTCTTGCTTGCATTTCAGGTCTTGATCTCCTTGGTAGCTTGACTTTCTTTTCTTCTTCAGAAAGTTTGTTCAGCTCTTCCCAGGTTGTCAATTTCTTCTTGCTAGCTATCTCTCCTCCATTCTTCTTGAATTCAGACCATCTTTGAAATTTCTTGGAGAAATTATCAAAGTATTCTTCATCAGATTCTCCATTAATATCTTCAAGATCCATTGCTTGCTTCCCTTTCTGGTTGCTTCCTTGTCTCTTGCACTTGAGGTACAAACATCAGATGTTGATGTAGATACTTGCTTGTTGCTCAGATCTTCATTCATATTAAGTCCATCATCCATTCCTTTAATGAGATCGGCAACAAGTTGATGAATCTTCTGCTTTCAACCATTCACTTGTTGAGCCATGGTGTTTTTCTCCTTTGGATCTTGACTGTCTCACGGTTAAGTGATTTACCAACAGAACCGGAGCTCTGATACCAATTGAAGGTGCATGGAGAAAACACAAGAAGGGGGGGTTGAATTGTGTTTTGGATATTTAAAAACTTTTCTAGATATTTAAATCTATCAGAGTCTTTAAGCACAGCGGAATTGTTCACACAATTAACTTAAGGCTAAGTGAATGATGAAGGAGTAAATGAGAGAGTGAGAGAGAGAAAGACACACAACAATTTATACAGGTTCTCCTCACAAATTGAGAGTACTTCAGTCCCCTTGCTTCCAAGGGAGTTCACTATAATCACTAAGATTACAATCAGATGCTCAAGCACACAAGCATGAGACTTCCTTGCTCAAGTCACACAAGACTTAAGACTTCCTGCTCTAAGTCACACAAGACAGAGAGACTTCCTTGCTCTTAATCACACAAGATCAGAGACTTCCTTGCTCAAGCACATGAGCTTAAGACTTCCTGCTCTAAGTCACACAAGACAGAGAGACTTCCTTGCTCCTACACTCAGCAGAAGACTTCCTTGCTCTAATCACTAAGATTGAGACTTACTTGCTTCTACACTAAGCAGAAGACTTACAATTACTCACGCAGGAGTAATACTAACTTCTAAGCTTAAACTTATTACAAACATAATAACTTCAGAGGCTTAAGCTAGTTTCTATTCTCACTTCATTTGAGAGATGTTATCTATTACAATTCAAGTTCTCACTTTATTCTGAGAGATGTTTTCTAATGAAGATCGTTAGTCATCAATTCTTTCTTTTGCATATTTATATGAGTTGAGAAAGACATTGAGACGTTGGAGAAATTCCCGTTGTAAAATGGACAGCTGTAGTCTTTGAATATCCGTTGAGTAAAGCCACGTCTTCTTTTGCCGTGAAGCTTCACCTTTACTGTTTGTCCAAAGTACAGTAATAAGGTACAACTAGCTCCTAGAGAGAGTAGGATCGCATCCTTTGTGACCGTTGTAATTAGTTGTCCTTAGAACAAATCATCAGGCTTGATAAGAGTAGTTGATGTAGCCCTTCTGAAGATTTGGGGAATTCTTTTGCTTCTGATGAACCTTTGATAACTTGGAGTCTGATTGGTCTTGAATGAATGGCCTCTGATAGTCCTTCGTAATTCAGCTTCTGAACGTCTTCATCTTCTGAATAACTCATGACTAGCAGATAGCTTCTGAACTCTTGTAGGCATCTGAACATCTTTGAGCTTCTGAACTTCTCTGAGCTTCTGAACTCTTGCAGACATTCTGATCCTCTTTGAGCTTCTGAACTTTGTTTAGCTTCTGACCACGTTGTAGCTTCTGAACTCTTTCAGAGTGTAAAGATTCAGACTTCCATAGGTTTCATCAGAGTCTAAATTAAATGTGCTCTCGATATAACATTGGATTCTCCTGCACACTTAATTTAAACATTAGTAACATCAATTGTCCATTTAATACTTTGTTATCACCAAAACTTAAGGGTGTGTACTAACACATATTTTGTTCCAACAAATGGGACAAGTGACTATAGTATTTTATTCTCACATGGTAATGATTCTAGACTAATTGGCTATTGTGATGCTGATTGGGCTGGAAGTGCTGATGATAGGAAAAGCACATCAGGTGGTTGTTTCTTTCTTGGAAGTAATCTGATCTCATGGTTCAGCAAAAAGCAAAATAGTGTCTCTCTATCAACAGCTGAAGCTGAGTACATAGCAGCTGGAAGTAGCTGTTCTCAACTGTTGTGGATGATGCAGATGTTGAAGGAATACAATGTTGAGCAGGATGTTCTAACATTGTACTGTGACAATTTGAGCGCCATAAATATTTTAAACAATCCAGTTCAACACAGTAGAACAAAACACATTGATATACGTCATTACTTCATCAGAGATTTAGTTGAAGACAAAATTGTTACTCTTGAACATGTGTCTACAGAAGAACAGTTGGCAGACATTTTTACTAAGGCATTGGATGCAAATCAGTTTGAGAAGTTAAGGGGCAAATTAGGAATTTGTCTATTTGAAGAGTTGTAGCAATTACAGTTATTGAGGGGTGCAGCAGTTATAACCAACTCCCTCCCTTTAGTGCTACACGCAAATCTAGGAAATCAAATATTCACTTTCCTAAAGCTTTTCACATTTCGCTTTTCTCTCCTTTTAACCTCTATTCCCGCACACAATCTCTTCAACTTCTCCAACTTCTTTCTTTCTACAAACCATGAAAACCTTTCAATCTTTCACCATCAAAACTCTCGCTACGCCATGTCTACCTCACAGAAGTCTGTTCATGATCAAACCACCAAAAGCGATTCTGGCAACTCACCTTCGAAGGTTGAAGCATCTCAAATGATCGCACTTGCAAAACCATTGACGTCTGTGCATGCAAGTGAAGTCAAAGAACAACCAACTCGCAGTAAGTCCGTTGCTAAGAAAGACAAGGCGAAGAAGACGAGTAAGTCCTCCATCTCTGTTTCTAGCAATACTGTAGGTAGTAAGAAGAAAAGTACCAAATATGTTCCTAAGCGTGCTTTTACCATGACGGATTTATACTTAGATCCAAATCCGTTTGCATCTGATAAAGATAAAAAGGTTGATAATTCTGGAAATCTGGGTGTTGAAGCATCTAGAGATGTTGTTGTTGATAAATCTGTAACCCTAGATCCTGAAGAAAACAAAACCCTGGGTTCTGATGATCCCAAATCTGATGATCTATTTGGGAAGACTGTTGAGAATATTGTTACTACTACTGTTGATGAGAGTACTGCTGAGAAACCTAAGACTGTGGATGGAGGAACTGCTGTTATTCATGAACCTGAGTTGGTGTCTTAAAAACCAACTAGTGATGTTACTGATGTGGTGAAGGATGTTGGAACATCAAATGTTCCTACTGCCAAAGATGTTGTGCCGGATGTTGAAACATCCTTGCCTCAACCTGCTGATAAAAAGATTTCTAATGCAACAGGTTCTGAGACCCAGACTGCTACTGAGAAAACTGTGACTGCTGACCTAGAAGTATCTGAAGATATTGAGAAGACTGTGGAAGCCAATACTGAAGAAAACAATTCCTCTGAAGATACTGTTAATGACAATCATGTCATTATCGATGTGGATAAGGATAATTCTTTTGATAATCCTCTTGTGAAATCTTTTAAAACCATCAAGTCTACTACGGGGTAGCACCAGCAAAGCTGCTTCTGTTACCAAAATTGTGGCTACAGAAAAGAAAGGAAAAGATGCATCAAGTAAACCTGTGCTGTATGGACCAGGTCGTGGGTGGAGCAAAGGCACCCCTATTATATCAAGTAAGAACAAGCCCCAAAAGAGAAGGCTAGCTTATTCTGATGACTCTGAATACGATGTTAAGAAGGATGTTGAGAACATTCCTCCTCCTGCCAAGAAATCCAAGTCAAGTGCAAAGAAGACTGCTCATGAGGTTGATGATGCTCCCATGGATAATGTTTCCTTCCATTCTATTGCTAATGCTCGGAGATGGAATTTTGTTTATCATAGGAGGTTGGCTTTGGAGAGAGAGCTGGAAAAGAAAGCTCTAAATTGTAATGAAGTTATGGAGCTTATTGAAGCTGCTGGTTTGAAAAGAACAGTCACTGAGTTTGGTGATTGTTTTGAGAAATTAGTCAAAGAATTTTTGGTGAACATCCCTGAAGGATGTGATGATCCCCTGAGCAAGAATTTTCAGAAAGTGCATGTGAGAGGAAAGGTTGTAATCTTTTCCCCTCAGGTGATTAACAGGTATTTGGGTAGAGATGAAGGGCCCCAGGCTGAAGTGGAAGTGACTGACAATGCCTTGTGCAAGGAAATTACTGCAGGACAAGTAAAAGTGTGGCCTACAAGGGCTAAAGTTCCTGCTGGGAGGCTGACTGTGAGGTATGCTTTATTGAACCGTGTGGGTTCAGTTAACTGGGTTCCTACCCTGCATACATCTGATATATCCACAGGTTTGGCAAAATTTATTTACATTGTTGCTAATAGGATTCCCTATGATTTTGGTAAATATATTTTTGAACAAACCATGAGACATGGCAAGTCTGATGCCATAAGTTTACCCATTGCTTTCCCATCTTTACTCTGTGGTATTATAATCAACCAACACCCTGGAATTATTTCTTCTGATGATGTGGCCAAGAAGAGGGAATCTCCTTTGCTTTTCCACTATAAGTTGTTCAGTAAGCAGCATGTTCCAGATATTGTTGGAACATCCTCCCAATCTGCCCTGTGCAAATGACAAGGAAGGATGTTATAGCTGGTTTGAAGGCTGCCTGTAGGGAATTTGATGAGAAAAAGCTGGAGCTTGACAGGATGTTTGATGATAAGAAGAAGGTGTTTGAAGATATGATTACTGCCCTGGAGAGTGAGGAAGATGTTGTGGCTGTGGATACCAATGCTGATAATCTGGAAACAGATGGTGTGGGTAATGAGGCAGATGCTGATGATGTTGAGACCAGTGCTGGAACATCTAGTGGTGATACAGACGAGGGAGAAGGGACTGCTAGCAGCTCTGATGACTGATCCTGTTGCATTGTTCTAAGTTTATGTGCTCATTTTTTTTTGTTTCCTGATATGTTTTTCTTATGACTTTCTTATCATGGGCGCTGCCCTGAATATTTGAGCACTCTTGTGCTATGTTGGTCTGTAATAATCTACTCTAATGTCCTTATTGTACTATTTGATATCCTGCCTGAAGATAGTTTGTCAATTTTTGTGGCTAAAAAGGTGGAGTAGAAGTTAGTATGTGTATGTGTATGTGCATGTGCATGTGCATGTTTCCTGCTCTATATGTGATGGATGTGTGTGATGTGGAGTCAGATGTGGAATCAGATGTTGAAGCATCCTGCTAATATGCGTAGTAGTAGTTTATAATGCATGTATGAGTAGTTCTGAATGTGATGTATGTTTGAGAGGGAGTAGTATGGTGACATGTTCAGGGGGAGCAAAAAAAAAATTTGAAAAAGATCTTGTTCATGTTTTGCTCTGATTCAGATGTTGAGGGGGAGCAAATCTGCTATGATCCATGCATCTGCTTATGTTCTGTGAGATGTTGAAACATCCAGTTACTGGGAATTTATTTTTCCTAAGTAGCTGAGTTTATGTGAGAGTTTATTTCTCTCTTATGGCTTATCCTGTGAGGCTAGTTGTGTTCACTATTCCGCTGTTGTATGCCTCTGATATTTCTGAGTGATACTGTATTTTCTTATCTGCAATTTATCTTGAGGAGCTCAATTGACTAATTTGCTTTGAAGAAATGATGTTCTGTTTCATATGTTGTGTGTCTATGTTGATCTATGAAAATTACATCACTTTGTATCTCTCTGGATTGGTTGAAGTAATCTCAGATTGTTTTAGCCAAAAATTTGCCAAAGGGGGAGATTGTTGGATATTTGAATTGGCCTCATTTTGCTAAAACAAATATACAAGCAAGATGTTGGACCAAATGTTTCAACATGTGTACCAATTATTTGCGCGCGTGTTTTAAATAAGGAAAGCGCAATTTTCTAAAAGGAATCCACTTTTTCATTCTTGTGCGCCAAGGAGTATATTTTTATGAAGAATCAGCGATGAGATATTTTCCTAAAGATGTTCAGACATTTTAGGAAACTTTATGTATGGTTCTGATTCTTGAATAATATGTGATCTAAGCCCATATGGAGTTCAGCCCGTTTTGCTTGGAGTATTTATATGAAGGACGAAAAACCTAGGGTTATCAAAGCCGTCATTGAAGAATAATATTCTAGGGTTTTGAGTCTTGTGTTATTTTGTGAGCCTTTTCTTGTATTTCATTGATGCAAGTTTAGGACTTTGTTTTTTATTGAGTTGTAAGTTTGTTAGTTACTCCTAAGCTTCTAAGTACGGAGGTAACTTGTTGTTTTGAAGTGTGTCTTCGCAAAACATTATTGTTCTATTGTAATCACTGTGAGTGATAGTTAGAGGTGAGATGGGATCTCATACTTAGGAGTTCCTAGGTAGAAGTTGCACAAGTAGGTGTCTAGGATATAAGTTGTAAACGGGGCGTTTACTGAGGGCTTAGATCTAGCACTACATTATTGGATTTCCTTCCTGGATTGGTATCCCCCAAAGTAGGTTCGTTTATGCCGAACTGGGTTAACAAATCATTTGTGTTCTTTACTGTTTTCTGTCATTTAAATTATATTCACTGCTGCTTCGTATAAGGTTGGAACATTGGTTACAACACTGTGTTCATAGAAGTGTTGGAACACTGTATTCAACATTAGTTCCTGGACGTGCCAGATTTCAGCGGGTAATTGAAATATTCATTTATTTTATCCACGAATATCCATTAAACTATCCGCCACGAGCACGAGGCGGATATTTGCGGGTACGGATTTTTTTGCCATCCTTAGTTTCAACTGCAGGAGGTCCAGTGCAATCTCCGACCATTCATTTTTTAAATAAAAAATTTAAATGATAATAAATTATAAAGTTAGGATTTAACTGGAGAAAATTTTTACAGGAGAGGATACTCTCTTATGAAAGACTACTTTTTTTTTATAAGCAATGAATGACATTATAATTGAGTACAAGAGATACTCACAATCTTACAACAAAGCACAGAGTAAAGTCATATGCTTTGTAAACAAGTAACAGGATTTGTACACCAATCCAAAAATGAAATATTAACATTACAACCTGATCTACCAATGAACTAAAGCCAGGAGATAAATTTGATGCTATCAACTAGACTTAAAAAAATCAGTCATCTCTCCTCCAAAAAGAATATTGTTTCTCATCCTCCAAACACACCAAAGTAAATGATGCACTTTCATGTCTTTCTTTGATTTGATTAGCCATCCTACAAAAAGAAAATTGTTTCTCATCCTCCAAACACAGCCTTCCTACATGGGGATTCGAATGAAGAAGTTTATATGCAACCCCCTCCTGGGTTACTTCTTCCTCACTCAAATCTGGTTTGCAAATTACAGAGATCCTTATATGGCCTTAAGCAAGCCAACATACAATGGAATACTAAACTCACTGATACTCTCACATCATCTGGCTATGTTCAATCTAAGTCAGACTACTCCTTATTCACAAAACAAGCCTCAACAGGATTCACAGTTATACTTGTCTATACTAGTGGATGTTAAGTTTAGTATCAAAGATTTGGAATCCCTCAAATATTTTTTAGGCTTTGAAGTAGCAAGAACACAAGCTGGTATATCTCTTTGTCAAAGAAAATATGGACTTGATTTAACTCAAGATGCAGGTCTACTTGGTGCCAAGCCTTGTAGCACACCCATGCAACCCCAGCTACAACTACACAAGTCATCTGGTGAAGCCATTTCAAATCCTACCACTTATAGAAGCATCATTGGCAGACTACTTTATCTCACACACTCTAGGCCAGAGATTGCTTATGTTATAAGCAAACTCAGTCAATTCCTTGCTTCACAAACCAATGAACATATGCTGGCAGGTTTAATGTCCTTAGATACATAAAAAATAGCCCAGGACAAGGACTATTCTTTGATTCAAAATCCTCTTTGGTCCTCAAAGGTTTGTCAGACTCTGATTGGGGAGCTTGCCTAGATACTAGAAGATCTACTACAGGTTTTTGTTTCTTCCTTGGAAGTTCTCTCATAAGCTGGAAAAGTAAGAAGCAAAATGTTGTTTCAAGATCTTCATCATAGGCAGAATATTGAGCCTTAGCACAGGCCACTTGTGAAGGACAATGGCTGAAGTTTCTACTGCATGACTTCAATATCCCTCACACTACACCTATAGTCATCTACTGTGATAACAAATCTGCTCTTCATATAGTTGCTAATCCAGTCTTCCATGATAGAACAAAACATATAGAGATGGACTGCCATGTGGTTAGGGAAAAAGTACAAGAAGGTCTTATCCATCTCCTACATGTTCCCTCAAAACAACAAGTTACATATATTTTGACAAAATCTTTACATCCAGGACCATTTTCCATGCTACATGACAAGCTGGGAATGATTGATCTCTATTCCAGCTTGAGGGGGGATGTTAAAACCACTGCAAGATAATATGAGCTAGGATAAGGAGTTAACTTGCAAGCCACGTCATCTAACTTCCATCTAACTTCGATAACCATTTCTAATATAGGTTGTTAGAGTTAGTTTTGGTTAGTTAGTCATAAGAAGAGTTGATTCATTTGTGTATAAATGATGTAATCATTAGTGCTTCTAATCAGTTCTGTAATAATGCAAATTTTCATTCTTCTTTCTCTCTACACATTGTTCATAGAATGCAATAACTTTCCTTCATTGTATGCAACGATGGTGTTTGATCTTCACTTTTCACAACAACTCCCATCCAATTATAAATGGAATTCCAAAGCTTTTGTACATGACAGCAAGTTAAAAAAACATGTTTAATATCCTCCACTGCTGAGAAACAAAACACGCATGATAACTCATGAATAGAAGACAAAATACCTCTATGAGCTAGAGCAGTTCTTGTAGGTAACTTGTCCAACAATAAACGCATCCGAACACACCTACCTTCGACAAAACGTCATTCTTCCAAAGCTTGCGAACTGCTATTAACGTGTCTGCACAGGCTACACCAACAATATCATCTTGCCAACTTAAATACGCCGATTTGACCGAGAACCTGCCTGCAGTGTCTAGCATCCAACGCAAATTGTCCTCCCTATCCTCGGCCACGTTAATGTCTAGTAATAACCGCTCTAATTCAACCAGTTCATTCTCTTCCACCAAGGTTAAATCTGAAACCCAATTCCAATCCTTAAGAGTCCCATCCTCATTCCTTACAAACTTGTCTGCTACTGTGTCCTTTTTACAAGGCTCCTTGTTAAATAAATGAGGAAATCTAACTCAAAAGGCCAAAGTATTACAAAAGAGAAAGATAAAAGACCAAAGTGTTACAAAAAAAGAAAGATAAAAGACAAAAATGTTACAAAAAAAGATAAAGAACTTAAGTGTTACGAAAAAATAGGATAAAAGACGTGTAGTGTAATTTTACCTTTTCTTAAACAAAATAAGTTAAGGCTAGTTACTCTTTGTCAAATCTAAGTTTAAGTATGATCTTTTAAAAACTTGAAAGTTTAAGTTTGACCTTTAGTTTATCATATGCTTATTATTTTTTATACATGAATTTAGCTTTTTAAAAGTCTAATTTGACATGTTTGTTTAGAAATCTATTTTGTACGAATATATTTAAATACTTATGTTTAAATAGAGTAATGTTCTTAAGTTGATATTTAAATAGAGTAATATTTAAGTTTAGTTCAATTGACAGGGAAAATATATTATAGGGTAAATAGGATTTTACTCCCTGCAAAGTAGGCGAATTTTAGTTTATCCCACTGTAAATATTTTTTTTTGGTTTACTCCCCTGCAAAATATTTTTGGATTACCCCCTCATGAAATATTTTGACCTAAGATTCCACAAAAATGATGACTTTGCAGGGGTAAAACCCTATTTACCCTATATTATATATACAGGAGGTCTGAGTTTGAACCTCGGTCATCCTACTTATCTAATTTAAGAGTAAATTTTCTAATCACTAGGCTATTTGATAAAAAAAATATATAGGTGCAGCAAAACCAAGAGGTAATTGAGGCATCGGGGGCATTAATTGATTATGAGTATTAGTCCAAGAGAAGTTAGGATGATTCTTCCAATGTGGTTACTATAGGGGTTTTTGTTCTCGTTGAAATTCCCCATATAATTTACTAGAACAAGATTTGTTGAACAATCTTCAAATAAATGAGTCCTGCTATAGTAAACGCATGTCACTTCACCTGCTTATTTTACTACTTTAATTGGCTTTGCAATTGACACGGCAAATTGTGTCAATAGAGTCTTCATCATGTTATGGATATGAGGAACTTGAGAAGATAAGGTAGGGGTTTCACTAACATGCACTCCAGTTGGCATATTTGCAGGTGCAAGAGCAGTAGTTGTTGGAACAAGTTTGGTTCTACATCTATAATCTTTAAGTTTTGATGATAACAAAACATTAAGAACAATCTTGTACACTAATCCTTTATTAAGTGTGCAGAAATTTAGGTAAAGAAAGTGACTCTGGACAAAGTGACTATGGAATCTGGACATACTGACTTTGGACTCTAGACATACTCTAGACTCTGGACAAGGTAGACTCTGGATATACTTTATGTTTAACGCTTCTGCAATGACAAACAAAATAACTACATGATCACTCTAGTGATTAAAGCTTAAAAATTCCTAGACTCTGTTGTGTGATGAAATCTGGTCAAGTTTCAATTAAATTCAAATACGAAGTCAATGATTTAGAAAAAGATATTGGAAGATAATCCAAAGGAATTAGTATAATTGTGCGCCAAACGGAAATATTTCCTTAAAAGAATAAACATGGTGACCATTTTGGAATGTACTACCAACAAATATCCGAAGAATTCGTCACTACCTCGTACCACAATTTACAGTTGTGAGGTCAAGGAAAAGTTTCTATTATCTCTTCCCAACGGTACAATTTTCATCAGCTAGATAAAGATGACAAAAATAATTTGAAGAATATGAACTTACTGAAGAAATAACATATATGCCAATATTTTTTATTCAAAGTTCAAAATTAAATATTACTACTAAATATTTCGTAATCAACTAATATTTAGTATACTAATGGTTCTTGATGTATGATAGAGACTCACTTACTCATAGTTCTATGTGATAGAAACCAACTCAAACAAATGATGTAATGTAGGACAATGACAATGGTTCTTTTTTCAGCTATGCACTTAATACAACTTCCATAATTGACAGAGAGATTGGTGTACTCGATATAACCAGCTTCAGAAAAGTGTTCGAGAAGAGCGACCGCACATGACACCAAAATTTTAGGGACACTAATTTTTTTACTTAGTGTGTATGTGTGAAGTACACTGTGCGTACACTCGCGCGTGCGTGCGTCTGTGTGTTAACATAAATAAATTAAATAATTATTATAACTAAATTTTAAAATTGACTTAGACTCTTATGATATTGATAGTAAAATTCATTTGAAGAATTAAGTTATCGGAGGAATTTTAACAATTGAAAGTATAATCTTTAACTTTTCTTTTACGTTATATATTTTTATATGACTTACTAAACTTAACATAAAATAAAACATTTTTTAATAATTTTTTTATTAATATTTATTAAAGCACAAAAGAAGAACTAAACATATCATGAAAAATTACAAAAATAAACATATCATAACACAAAAAATTATATAAAAAAATATCATAAAACTTTTTAAAAAAAATTCTAAAAACATACTCTTGTAAAAAAAAGAAGATAACATGAAACATTATTTATTTTGTCAAAAAAAAAAAAAAACATTTTACTGCAAGAGGGAAACCAAGTACGGCAAAGAAGATGAACGCGGCGGCCTTAACTCATGCAGAAGGCGCTCCGACGTGGTCTTCATGTTTGGTTGCCTTGGTGATCAGCACTGTCATTGCCATACCAATGACAAGAATGATATTGACACCCGCCCAAAGCCTTTTTGCACCTCCGACCAATCTCCCCAACAGTTCCACTGCCAAAGACATCAAACCAATCACCACTGCATTGACAGTCAGTCTGACCGCTCCCGCTTGGACTCCATTCGCCTTTTCACCAGGGTTCCCACGGTAAACTTCATGACCCATCCAATCAGTGTCAAATAGAAAGAATGGGAACCATGCAGCCCAGTTGATGGCCATTACTACCATCAACATCCGCATTGACCTTGACAGTCCGTGGAATGCACCAAGTAACTCACCGAAGCAAGAAACTGGTGATTCTGACTGTGATTCGGACGCCGGGGATGCAACTGGGACATCTTCTACGTAGAGTAGAGCAAAGGTAGAAAGTATGATGAGGAGGAACATGGAGAGGAAGAAACGTACTTTCAAATTTGCACAGAAGGCAGTACATGCTTCAGTTTGGGTGAAAGGGAAGATTTTATGGAGTTTTTTAATGGAGCCGGTAGAATATCCAAGGACGTTACCGATTGCCACGAAGAATGATAACAAATTGTGTGCGTGCGTGCGTGCGTCTGTGTGTTAACATAAATAAATTAAATAATTATTATAACTAAATTTTAAAATTGACTTAAACTCTTATGATGTTGATATAGTAAAATCCATTTGAAGAATTAGAACAATATAACAGAAATAATAATTTAATTTCAAAAGATATTTGACTATTTACCCACAATATTTATTATAAAAAAATGTACCCGCACTATTTTTATATTTATAGTTTCCAATAAAAATCGTAAAAACTTAACCAAAAAAAAAACGCATAAAAGAGTAAATAAGATATGTAGCGACAATGTAAAATAATTTTACACTCACATCTAATACTAATAGTTTATTTCGTTAAATCACTTCACTACATTAACTTTAATTATATGACACAACAAAATATTTAATTTCTGTTGAATGTTGGTGTACAATTATTTTAAACCATACATTTTTCCTATATTTTTTAGCCGGCCCTAATTTTTTTAGAGAGATAAGCTCTTCCTTCTCTCTAAGTTTGTTCATATTTTTTCATCGAAAAATGGTGGTTTTGGGTCTTTTTTGACCCGAAATCACCCTTGTGCATCTCTTTTTTATTTGCTTTAATCTAAATACGTGATTTTCACATAGATTAGATCTAGGGATGACAGGAAAACCCAAACCCAGAAGACCCACCCGAACCCAAACCCAAGTCAACTGGCGAAACCCGAGTTGACTGGGTTTCGGTGTGGGTTTGGGTGACACCCGAAACTATGGGTGTGAGTCTGGGATCACTCAAACCCACACCCGAATCTCACACGCCCACCCATATATGTAAAATTGTCTAATTAACCATAAGCATATATATATAAGTGTCAAAATTAGGATTCACATTTTCCTTCACAGTTCACACGAATCACTCACCCAGCTACTTGAACACCTCCTTAACTCACTCGGTCACTTCAGTCACTATGTAATTTATGTTGAACTATGTAATTTAATTACTAATGTCATCAAACTATGTTAATTTCTTATGTTGAACTATGTAATTTAATTACTTTGCTACATTTTGCATTTTATCAAAAAAAATTCAGACCGAGTTTGGACAGATAATTAATTATGCGTGTTTTTGTTGCGGGTTTGAGTTTGAGTGGAAAAACCCGAACCCAATGAGTGTGGATGCGAGTTTTGATTTGTCACCCATACAGCTTTTGAGTTTGGGTTTAGGTTTGGGTGTGGGTTTGAGGACTGTAAAACCCTCACCCATGGGCACCCATTGTCATCCCTAATTAGATCTTTCTTTTGTGGTGTGGTGTTTGTTTGTTATCCTATCTTGTTGTCCGGTGTTCGTTTGATTGAATCGGTAGATCAACTTCGGTCAACTACTGATTCACACAGTGATTAAGTTCGTCAACGATGCAGATCCGGAGACATATGTATTCCGGTTACTTTGATTTTATCACATTATTTGTAGGCATGAGTAAGCCGATTTATGCTATTAACTTGGATGCTGTGAGCTTGTTCACAGATTCATCATTTTCATTTTTAGCAGTATTGAATTTGATGTACTCTACTCTACCAATTTGAATGAATGAATATCTTTTATTTTTGTCAAGAAAAAAAACTTATTTTAAACTGTTTGTCAAAAAAAAAAAAATTATTTTAAACCGTTAAAACATTTCCATTAAACTCATACACGGGACGGGATTCAAACTCACACTCCATTTATTCACGGGTAGGGATGACAATTTGACCCATACCCAGTGGGCACCCGCAAAAAATACCCACAATGGGTAGGGTAAAAACCCGCATTTTGGGTATGGGCATGGGTAATTACCCGCAAAAAATGAGCGGGTATGGGTGCGGGTACGGGTACCTTAGTACCCACCCCGCCCCATACCCACATACTATATATTTATTTATATTATTACATAATAAATAAGTATATCAATTTAAAAAAATACAACACTATTAAACTATTACACATTTTTAATAATAATGTTTATTTATAAGATAATACAAACAAGTACTAACCTCATGCTAAAGTTCAAATCTCTGTTGAATTATTCACATTGTGTTTGTATTATCTAGGTTCATATATAATACAAACACAATGTGAATAATTCAACATAGATATGAACTTTAGCATGAGGTTGGTACTTGTTTTGTTTACAAATTTCATGAGTCAACATTAAACTCTTTGAAAATTTTTTAATATCATTAAAACGATATAATATTTTAAAATTGAATGATTTATTATTATCAAAAGTGCGGGTAACGGGTAAGGGTATGAGTACTTAGGTACCCATAGGGTATGAGCACGGGTACAAAAGTTGTTACCCACGTAGGTATGGGGACGGGTACAGGGATTTTTTCGAATTGCGGGTATGGGGATGGGTACTATGGTACCCTACCCATTGCCATCCCTATTCACGGGTGAAATTTTAGCTCGTTGTCAAAAAAATAAAATAAAATAAAAAAATAAAAATGAATGTAAAAAAGGAAAAGTAAAAAAATTGACCGGAGACTTGTTTAAAACCTAACGCCATCATCAACCGGCAACCGCCAAAGTGACATCACCAAGACTAAAGTCCAAACTCTCCCAACCGCACTCGATCCTTCCCTCCCTCTTCTCTTTCAGATCCCTCACACTATCATTCGATCTAATCTAACTCAAGGTAAAATACTAGTAAATTCAAATTAATCAATAAGTTTGTTTCCTTGATTTTCAATTATTTTTCTAATTTCATATATTTTTTTCTTCCTAAAAGGATTATTTTCTCCAGAAAATTAGCAAGATGAGTGAAGTTTTCGAAGGTTACGAGCGTCAATACTGTGAACTATCTGCTAATCTCGCTCGCAAATGCAGTTCCACTTCTCTTCTTTCTGGTCAAGGTAACTTCCATTCATTCTTCTGAATCTGATTGGTATCTAATTGTGTAATTGATTTTGTTTGTTTCTCTTGCTTCATTGAAATGAGCGAAATAGGAATTTTGATGTGCTAGAAATTATTTGAATTACAATTCATTATTTTGTTTTGTTGAATGATTTTGTGATATTGTTATATGATTTGATGAAGTGTTCTATGTCAGCAGTGTTTGATTATTTGAGTTTATTATATTACTGGGTTTAGGTTTGTTATTAATTGGACTTTACCAAGATTACTAAATTTTGATTTAATTATAATATTATTATATCAGTAAATCTCCAAACTGTGATTTGGGACACTTGTTCTGGTTTGTGGTTGTTAATGCACTTAATGTCCAAAATAAGTTTAGATGTTAGCTGGAATTGGTAAACAGTTGAGAATTTAGGGGAATCGATTAAGCTTAGTCAAGGTGATGAGATAGGCGAGTGATCAGCTGATGGATGAAATGCTAGGAGCATTGAAGGGGGTCAAGGGGCCATTCCATTCCAGTTAACACTTTAGGACTATGCCTCTTTGGGATGTGTTATCAGAAATTTCTGAACCCATCAGTGGGGAATTCATTATTTTTATGGAATATTTAGTCACTTTGTGTTGGCACCTTGTTTTTAGGGAAGCGGTTGATGCTGTACTTTGCAGCTTGAAGATGAAGTAGTGTGCACGCCGTCGCCAAGCAATGGCTGACATGTGAAGCGGAAAAATGAGAAGTGGTGAGGTTCCACCTCAGCAATATGGTTGTTTGTGGCTAGTGGAAACATGTCTGGTAGCCTAATAACAGTTAAACAGAGCATGTGCAGCTGTCAGCTATGTTAGTGGATAGGAATCTTGGTAGGCCGACGCAATACTTTGTTTAACTAAAAATACCAGTTGTACAAAATTATCAGACATGCATCAATCAATACAACTCTATTTTTCATTTGCAGTTTACCTTTAGTTAGTCGCAAGTCTTTACTATTTTATCACGGTTTCCTAGTTTAGCTAGCTTTGTTCACCTCATTTGTAATGGACTCACAGTTGAGGGACCTAGTTCAGTCCTCAACGCAATCAGCTGAAAAAAAGGAAATCATTGTTGATAGAGATTAGTCAACCCCTCAGCTAAATTCAATTCACGTCGTCATCTGTGTTTTTTTTTGTTTGTTTTAGTTCTCTGGGGAAACACATGCTGGGAACAGATGTAAGCTATGATGTTCTGACAACACAAAGAGGAAAAGAGTAGGATGAGATATCTTGTTAGTTGTTACAACTAAATGTGGAGAAAAAAAAAAGCGGGAGAACCACTATTCTCTGCAATAATACACTGAGTTTATTTATGACTGGCTGGAAGAAAATATGAATTTTTAGTCACACTCACAGCAACTTTAACTCATCATCATGGATCCTCTTAACATAAAAGAAAAGAAAATACTTGCACATTATTGTTTACATTTATAATAAATATATTATTATTTTAATTTATTTTTTTAAAAAAAGGTATGTGCATAATGTAGTCAGGTTCGAGATCCTACGTAGGATCGGTAGGCTAGTTGAGAATCGTAAGATCGGGATCGTAGCTCGATTCGTAAGATCCTACTCAAGGGTAAAATTGTAACTTCACATATATACATATACACATAAAGACAAAAAAAAAATAATACATAAACAAAATAAACTTAATTAATTAATATTTCATAGACATCATTCCAAATGTTTATAAGTTCATAATAGAGGGTTAGAAGAAGCAACAACAGGGTTAAAAAATAACAAAATGAAAACCGAGGGTTGAAACTTGAGAGTGAAAGAGACGAGTTCAGAGGTTTCAGTGAGGACAGAGGTTTGAGTGAAAGAGATGGTTGAAAGTGAGAGAGGAGTGAACAAAAGTGAGAAAGGAGTGAGAACAAACATACAATAACCCCCAGCGAGGTTGACGACGGCGATGGCGCCGTCTAGAGCTCAGGTCAAAAACCCTCTAGGATCGTAAGAACCTATGACCCGGTGCGAGAACCTGACTATAGACAGGTCAAAAAAGGAACCTACATGGATTCTAAGCTCGTTTGGCCTTCACGAGCTCGTAGGATCGTAAGAACCTAAGACTTGGTGCGAGAACCTGACTACAGTAATTATTTGTTTTTTCTTTAAACGACCAAATTCAATAATTAGTTGTTATATTAGTAATTTTCTCCTTCACCGAGACTTGAACACGGGACCTCTTATGCCAGAACTCCTTAAACCCTTAGCTCACACCGGTTGACCTACCCACCCTACCCGTATGTGTATTATCTGTTATTTAACTTTTCAAATGATATTGAGAGTACCAATTAATCAATTAGCATACCAACCAAACAAATATATATTTGGCCAACTAACAATATTTTGAAGAGTATTGTGTATTTGATAACTTTGGACTTGACTTATGTTTGACTAATGACTGTTGCTTTAATGTAGTCTAATGATCCCTAGTGCTGTTGTGTTGGATTTGGTCATATGTTTCTTTTGTTAGCACTGTTTACTCATTGGATATTAAGTCTCAAAACAATTTTCTGGAGAAGCTGGATGATATTTACTGTGTTGGGTGTCAAATGTTTTCATGAGCATGCTTCTGTGACTTTGACATGAACATATATCAATATCATTTACTTTCACAATGAATACTATTACTGAATTTTCGCTGCTATCAATACTAATTTCAGAAGAGAAGCTGCAAAAGTTTTCTGAGATCAAAACTGGACTTGATGACGCAGATGTTCTGGTAGAGTGTTGAAGTGTTCTCTTACATCTTACGTCTTACTTTTATACTTATTATCTTCTATTTGTTTTTAATTTTCCACTTCTCTCTCTAGATCCGGAAGATGGACCTTGAGGCAAGAAGTCTGCAGCCAAGTGTAAAAGCAATGCTTCTTGCAAAATTGAGGGAATACAAATCTGATCTAAACAACTTGAAAAAAGAATTTAAAAGGTTAACATCTCCCAGTGCTGATCAGGCTGCCCGGGATGATTTGTTGGAGACCGGAAGAGCGGATGCACATTTGGTATATCTTGAACTCTAGAATATATTACTTCATAGCATATATTTCTTGAAAATAAAAAAGGGAACCTCGTGGTTCTCTTGTTATTGGTTAGAGTCTTACAGAGCTCCAAAGTGGGAAAATAAAGTTCTGTTTCTAGTTACGATTATTTCACATTTTTTACTCGTTTGTCAGATATGGTCTATTCTCTTTTATCTCTCCTTAATGGGATCATGAATGAAAGTATTTCCACCTCTTAATCAAACTAACTACCACAAAGGATCTTCAAAACATAATCTTGTAATTTGACTGAATGTTTCCTTAGTTACTAAGATAGAAACTTGAGTAGAAGCAACTATCATAAATTTGGTAGTTGATGTAGCTACTGCAATATGGGTGTGAAAAGAATTGAGGCTAGAAGTAAACACTTACTTAAGAGAATAAAAGATAGAACTTGAATTGAGATTTAAGGAGTCGTATGAAGGTTAGGAACTCATATGAAGAGAGAATAAATACGGAAATTAGAGAAGATAGGAGGTGGATACATGATGACTTGGATGAACAAGCCTCTTGCCCCCACAAGGTTAAACTTTCAAGAAAGAAATTTGCAGATTATTTCTCTAATTTAATGCCAAAAGTTCTGAGAATCTGTCAGGAACATCCCATGCTCACTTCTGGTCATATTTATGTGTAGTTTCATATATGCATGATTGGTCTTGAGTTAACCAAGAATTGTACTAGTTGGACTCTAGGTCTCAAAATAGAGTTTACTCACTTACAAAATCTTTCAAGTGTCAACTAAGCTAGACTTGCATAGACCTGTATACTATAGAATAGTTTGAGGGTGATTGAACGAGTCTACACAATTATGGTTGTTTTCCTCCTAGATAAGCCTAAACTGACAATGGTTCAATGTTATTTTTAAAAATCTATAATGCAACAGCTAAATGATAGGGCACTACACAGGGCACAAAACATTGATCTTTAAGTTATAGAACTCTACTCCGCAATGTGATCCTATCAGCAAAAGAGGTGAACAATGTTTTATTGAGTCTCAATCCCATCCCATAGTTCCTAGGATAAACAATGAATCTGGAAACATGAACAAACCCATCATTGCAAGTTTGCAATGAACCCAGTAGGCCAATGAGTTAAATGAAATTACTCAACTCAGATGAGCTAAAACCCAGTTCCAAGTTCCAATGAGGGGAACCTAGTCCTACTGTCTTTCACGCTTTAATAATTGTGAACCTCATTGATTTTGAACTTCTAATGCTCTTTGTGTGCTCAGTTTTGAAACTATTTTTTTTTTTAATTTTTAATATAACAGTTCTGAACCTATCTGGTCTAGTGGGTTAACCACATGACTTTAGGAAATTAATTGACCCAATGATCATAATTGAATCTTCTATTTCATGCATCAAGCACATTTGCACTCACTTTTGGCCATCTTTACACTCTATTCCTGTTATTCTTCTCAAATTGGCTCTCATTTCCTTGAGTTATTCCAACAAACAAATATCTATTAAATACTTTTTTTAAAAAAATAAAATAAATATCTATTACTAGATCACAAAAAATTGAAATGACATGAGATTCTGTCTGAAAAAATAGGCAAGCTATGCAAGAGTGTTGAATGAGATGCCCTTGCAAGGTATGTTAGAGGTGGAACCATTTGATTGTTGGGGGGTGGACTTCATGGGACCTTTCATATCTATTAAATACTTTTTTTAAAAAAATAAAATAAATATCTATTACTAGATCACAAAAAATTGAAATGACATGAGATTCTGTCTGAAAAAATAGGCAAGCTATGCAAGAGTGTTGAATGAGATGCCCTTGCAAGGTATGTTAGAGGTGGAACCATTTGATTGTTGGGGGGTGGACTTCATGGGACCTTTCACATCTTCTAAGTCCAACCTCTACATTCTAGTGTGTGTGGATTATGTCACCAAATGGGTGGAGGCAATAGCAAGCCCCAAGAATGATGCACACACCGTGGTGAAGTTTTTGAAGAAGAATATTTTCACAAGGTTTGGAGTGCCAAGGGTGCTCATTAGTGATGGGGGTAAGCACTTTATCAATAAGTATCTTGAAAATTTGCTCATCAAATACAATGTCAAGCATAAGGTTGCTACCCCTTACCACCCTCAAACAAGTGGTTTAGTGGAGGTTTCTAGTAGGCAAATTAAGCAAATCCTGGAAAAAACTGTTGCAAGTTTCCGAAAGGATTGGTCATTGAAATTAGATGATGCTTTATGGGCATATAGGACAGCTTTCAAGACCCACTTGGGATTTTCACCATATCAACTCGTCTATGGAAAAGCATGTCACCTTCCGGTGGAGCTAGAACACAAGGCTTATTGGGCAACCAAGTTTCTTAACTTAGATGAAAGCTTAGCCGGTGGGAAAAAGTTGTTAAAGTTGAATGAGTTGGAAGAATGGCGATGTAGAGTCTATGAGAATGCTGTCATTTACAAGGCTAGAACCAAGATGTATCATGATAAGGCCTTGAAACCTAAAGAGTTTCGTCCGGGACAACAAGTACTTCTCTTCAACTCTAGATTGAAGTTGTTTTCGGGCAAGTTAAGGTCAAGGCGGTCTGGTCCATTTGTGATCAAGGAAATCTCTCCTTACGGGGCGATTGAAATTTTCAAACCCGGAGAGGAAGACCAAAGTTTCAAAGTGAACGGTCAAAGATTGAAAATCTATAAAGGGGGAGAGGTGCAGCACCACGTGGTGGCTCTTATCTTCCATGACCCTTGAGGTCGTGGGACGTTAAGCATCGGGACGTTAAACAAGCGCGTGACTTTAGGGTCACAGACCGTCAAACTATTGACGTAAAACGAGCGCTTTTGGGAGGCAACCCAAACTATATTTTGCTAAATAATGTGTTGACGAGGTTTTTTTTTTATTTTTGCAGGTAAGCCAGTACAATATAAGAATGTGGAGGAAAGATGAAACAGAGACACGCGGCGCGTCAGTGTCTGAAGTGTCATTTTTCTGGTGTCTCTGTTTCATCTTTCCTCCACATTCTTATATTGTACTGGCTTACCTGCACAAAACAAAAAGAAACCTCATCGACACATATTATTTAGCAAAATATAGTTTGGGTTGCCTCCTAAAAAGCGCTCGATTTACGTCAATAGCTTGACGGTCCGTGACCCTAAGGTCACACGCTTGTTTAACGTCCCGATGCTTGACGTCTCACGACCTCAAGGGTCATGGAAGATAAGAGCCACCACGTGGCGTTGCACTTCTCCTCTTTTATAGATTTTCAATCTTTGACCATTCACTTTGAAACTTTGGTCTTCCTCTCCGGGTTTGAAAATTTCAATCGCCCCGTAAAGAGAGATTTCCTTGATCACAAATGGACCAGACCACCTTGACCTTAACTTTCCCGGAAACAACTTCAATCTAGAGTTGAAGAGAAGTACTTGTTGTCCCGGACGAAACTCTTTGGGTTTCAATGCCTTGTTATGATACATCTTGGTTCTACCCTTGTAAATGACAGCATTCTCATAGGCTCTACATCGCCATTCTTCCAACTCATTCAACTTTAACAACCTTTTCCCACCGGCTAAGCTTTCATCCAAGTTAAGAAACTTGGTTGCCCAATAAGTCTTGTGTTCTAGCTCCACCGGAAGGTTGCTTTTCCATAGACGAGTTGATATGGTGAAAATCCCAAGTGGGTCTTGAAAGCTGTCATATATGCCCATAAAGCATCATCTAATTTCAAATCCTTTCGGAAACTTGCAACAGTTTTTTCCAAGATTTGCTTAATTTGCCTATTAGAAACCTCCACTAAACCTTATGCTTGACATTGTATTTGATGAGCAAATTTTCAAGCTACTTATTGATAAAGTGTTTACCCCCATCACTAATGAGCACCCTTGACACTCCAAACCTTGTGAAAATATTCTTCTTCAAAAACTTCACCACGGTGTTTGCATCATTCTTTGGGCTTGCTATTGCCTCCACCCATTTGGTGACATAATCCACACACTAGAATGTAGAGGTTGGACTTAGAAGATGGGAAAGGTCCCATGAAGTCTACCGCCAACAATCAAATGGTTCCACCTCTAACATACCTTGCAAGGGCATCTCATCCCTCTTTGAGATTGTGCCGGTCCTCTGACACTTTTCACATAATCCACACAATCTTTGAATAGAGTGGGCCAAAAGAACCCCGATTGTAACACTTTCGTGGCGGTCCTTGGTCCACTATGATGCCCTCCACAAGGGGAGTTATGACAATGCCACATGATATTTTGGCTCTCCTAGGTGTCCACACACCTTATTATGCCATCTTGACCCTCTTTGAAGGGTCATCCCAAAAGTAGAACTTTGAGTCATGGAGGAACTTCTTCCTTTGGTGGCTTGTAAGATCCTCCGGAAGTTCCCCACTTACCTTGTAATTTGCCAAGTCGGCAAACCAAGACCTTGTGGAAATAGCCAACAAATGCTCATCCGGAAATGCTTCACTAATCACTCTCTCTTTTGTGGTGACCAAATGATTCTCCAACCTTGAAAGATGGTCGACCACCACATTTTCAACTTCTTTCTTATCCTTGATTTCAATGTCAAATTCTTGAAGGAAAAGGACCCACCTCAAAAGACGAGGTTTAGACTCATTCTTTGTCAAAATGTGTTTTAGAGCTGCATGATCTGTGAACACAATAACTTTAGACCCAATTAGATAGGACCAAAATTTTTCTAATGCAAAGACTATTGCGAGCAACTCTTTTTCTGTGGTGGTGTAGTTAACTTGGTTCTCATTTAAGACCTTGCTCGCATAGTATATGACATGGAAAAATTTCGATTGATGTTGGCCTAAAACCGCTCCCACGGCATAGTCGCTCGCATCACACATCAATTCAAAGGGAAGATCCCATTGTGGAGCGACTATGACGGGAGTAGAGACCAACTTCTCTTTTAAAATTTCAAAAGCACTTAAACAAGCATCATCAAAATTGAACTCATTATCTTTGACAAGTAGAGCACATAAAGGTTTTGAAATTTTTGAAAAATCCTTTATGGACCTCCGGTAGAAACCGGCATGGCCCAAAAAGCTTCTCACTCCCTTCACATTGACGGGAGGAGGTAAGTCCCTTTATAACCTCTATCTTGGCTTGGTCAACTTCAATGCCCTTGGAGGAGACCTTGTGTCCAAGCACAATTCCCTCCTTTACCATGAAATGACATTTTTCCCAATTTAGAATTAGGTTAGTGTGTATGCATCGTTGGAGCACGGCATTCAAGTTGTCAAAGCAAGAATCAAATGATTTACCAAAAACCGAAAAGTCATCCATGAATACCTCTAGGGTGTCCTCCATCATGTCGGAGAAGATTGCTTGCATGCACCTTTGGAATGTTGCCGGTACGTTGCATAGACCAAACGGCATCCTCCGGTATGCGAACACGCCAATGGGGCATGTGAAGGCGGTCTTCTCTTGGTATTGTGGATCCACCGAGATTTGATTGTACCCGGAATATCCATCTAAGAAGCAATAATATTCTTGCCCCACAAGCCTCTCTAACATTTGATCCATGAAGGGCAAAGGGTAATGATCCTTCCTTGTGGCCTTGTTGAGGCGCCTATAATCAATACACATCCTCCACCCGGTCACCGTTCTTGTTGGTATGAGTTCATTCTTGTCATTACGGATAACCATCATTCCTCCTTTCTTAGGGACCACATGTACCGGACTCACCCATTCACTATCGGATAGAAGCTTGAGGACTTCCTTCTTGACAACTTCCTTCATTGTGGGGTTCAATCTCCGTTGTGGTTGCACAACGGCTTTGTACTCATCCTCCATCTTTATTTTATGCATGCAAAGTGTAGGACTTATACCTTTAAGATCGGAAATAGCCCAGCCCATGACTTTCTTGTTGGCTCGCAACACTCTTAGCAACTTAGATTCCTCCAAGCGAGCGAGGGAGCTAGATATAATCGCTGGGTTGGACCCATCCTCAACCAAAAAGACATACTTTAGGTGAGATGGAAGTTCCTTCAATTCAACGGCCTTAACCTTGTCCTCTTGACCAACTTCTTCCTTGTCATCACTCAACACTTCTTCAAATTTGGGCTTTGAGTCCACAAGATTTGCCTCAAGTTGTCTAAGGCACTCTTCTATTTCTTCTTCAAACTCATCCTCTACCTTCTCAAAGGAATTTGTAATAACTCTTTCCAATGGAGGTGAAGGTTGTTCTTCCACATGGACATCTTCCACTACTTCTTCAATAACATCCACTCTAAAGCAATCAGAATCATCATCATGCCTCTTCATTGCTTCAAAGACATTGAACATGAATTTTTCTTCATCCGTTCGGAGCATGAGCTCTCCCAAGTTGTCCAAGCAAGAATCAAATGATTTACCAAAAACTGAAAAGTCATCCATGAATACCTCTAGGGTGTCCTCCATCATGTCGGAGAAGATTTCTTGCATGCACCTTTGGAATATTGCCGGTGCGTTGCATAGACCAAACGACATCCTCCGGTATGCGAACACGCCAAAGGGGCATGTGAAGGCGGTCTTCTCTTGGTATTGTGGATCCACCGAGATTTGATTGTACCCGAAATCTAAGAAGCAATAATATTCTTGCCCCGCAAGCCTCTCTAACATTTAATCCATGAAGGGCAAAGGGTAATGATCCTTCCTTGTGGCCTTGTTGAGGCGCCTATAATCAATACACATCCTCCACCCGGTCACCGTTCTTGTTGGTATGAGTTCATTCTTGTCATTACGGATAACCGTCATTCCTCCTTTCTTAGGGACCACATGTACCGGACTCACCCATTCACTATCGGATAGAAGCTTGAGGACTTCCTTATTGACAACTTCCTTCATTGTGGGGTTCAATCTCCGTTGTGGTTGCACAACGGGTTTGTACTCATCCTCCATCTTTATTTTATTAATGCAAAGTGTAGGACTTATACCTTTAAGATCGGAAATAGCCCAGCCCATGACTTCCTTGTTGGCTCGCAACACTCTTAGCAACTTAGATTCCTCCAAGCGAGCGAGGGAGCTAGATATAATCGCTGGGTTGGACCCATCCTCACCCAAAAAGACATACTTTAGGTGAGATGGAAGTTCCTTCAATTCAACGGCCTTAACCTTGTCCTCTTGACCAACTTCTTCCTTGTCATCACTCAACACTTTTTCAAATTTGGGCTTTGAGTCCACAAGATTTGCCTCAAGTTGTCTAAGGCACTCTTCTATTTCTTCTTCAAACTCATCCTCCACCTTCTCAATGGAATTTGCAACAACTCTTTCCAATGGAGGTGAAAGTTGTTCTTCCACATGGACATCTTCCACTACTTCTTCAATAACATCCACTCTAAAGCAATCGGAATCATCGTCATGCCTCTTCATTGCTTCAAAGACATTGAACATGATTTTTTCTTCATCCGTTCGGAGCATGAGCTCTCCCATTTCCACATCAATGAGAGTTCTCCCAGTTGCTAAGAATGGTCTTCCAAGTAAAAGAGATTCAACTTCCCTATCCTCCGCCATATCCATAATGATGAAATCAGCCGGAAAAATAAATTCCCCTACACGCACAAGCACATCATGGAGAATTCCATAAGGATACACATTGGAACGGTCCGCCAAAGATAATTGCATTCTTGTCGGTTTAGCTACCGCTCTCGGTATCTTCTTCATCATTGTCAAGGACATGAGGTTAATGCTTGACCCCAAATCACACAAAGCCCTCCCTATGCAAAGATTTCCAGTTGAACACGGGATTGTGAAGCTACCCGGGTCCTTTTTCTTTTGTGGGAGTTTGCGTTGAATCATAGCACTACACTCCTCCGTCATGTCGACGGTGTCATCATCCAATGACTTTCTCTTTTTAGTGAGGAGTTCTTTGAGAAATTTGGAGTAAAGAGGCATTTGCTCCAAAGCTTCCACCAAGGGAACATTAAGTTGTAGAGTGTTAAGAAGTTTCATGAACCTTTTAAATTGAGCATGATCCTTGGCCATTGCTTTTTTTTTTCTAGGATAGGGAAGTTTGACATTTGATGATGATTCTTGCCCTTTCCTTTCTCTTGCCTTGCCTTTTGCTCCTTCACTCATTACTTTTTTCTCCCTTGATTTTTCAACTTCACCCTCATTCTCACTTTCTTCAAACTCCTCATTTTCACTCTCCTTGAGCTTTTCAACTTCACCATCATCTTTCTTTTCACTCACCTTCTCTTTTTCAACTACACCCTCTTTCTCTTTTTTCTTCTCTCTCCTTGTGACTCTCACTCACTTCCGGAGAAGGGACCTCCTGGTTTCTCAAAGTAATTGTTTTGCATGATTCGTTCCGGGGGTTGTCTTTAGTATTTCCCCCAAAGTTTCCTTGAGAAAGGAGTTCCGAGAATTGACGCGAGAGCTGCCCCAATTGGGTCTCTAGATTTTTTATTGAAGTGTCATGATGCTTTTGCATAGTTATTTGAGAAGCTTTTAACTCACCAACATTTTTTTGTGTAGCTTGGATGAACTTGTTAATAGACTCTTCCATGGAGGATGGTCTTCTTGATGGATATTACTTCGCAAGTGTACGAATTCCGTAAGTAGTGAAGAATTATCGTTTCCACAGGGATTGTCTTAACCAACAATGTCAATAAGGCTAGTAGTAATTGCTATGTAAAATTGCATTGTAACAAAAAAGGGGGAGTTGGTATTATAGTTCCACCTTCAATAACACTCAAGAAAGACACTTTTGTAAGGCTTCGATTCACTCAAGAGAGAAGCTGGACCGGGACAACTATCGGATTCCTCCTTCATACCATGATTTTACGATATTATGCACCTATAACAAATTTGAACTATGATCTATAGATGAAACCACAATGTAATTGAACTTAATTTCTTAAAGTTCAATATCTCCCAATTGCTCACAAATCCTCTAATATCTTAGTTGATTTGTGAATAATTGAGGTTTTCAAAACGTGGTTTCCTAATCACAATCAACAATCCAATATCTCTAAAGTGATTGTTGATTGCTCCATTCCTCTCATGTCAACTACAAATTCCTACTCTCATAGAGAATTAATAATCCAAATCATCACATTTATGATCAAGAAATGTAAAGTATTAAGGATAGAGAGAATAGATAAAACCATAATAAAAATTCATTAAAAGTACAAGCCAAATTATCCAATCATGATATGGAAGAGTTCACCTAAGAGTCCCAATCCAAATATGGATTTAGCTACTCATGTTAGGATTTACACAAGAAGCTAAGAAAGAAATCATCATTACAAAATTCGGACCTAAAATTGAACAACACTCAATTATAGTTTCTCTCTCCAAGTGTCCAACCTTCATCACAGAAAATGAGCTGGATATATATAGAAATTGACCCTGCGCGGCGCGTATGACCACCTGTGCGGCGCGTGGGCAGTTATTCCTCTCTGCGCGTCGCGTGTGATAAGTCTGCGCGACGCGCTTGATGAACTATGAAGCTGCGCGACGCGCCATAACCAGACCCAACTCTTCTTTTCCACGTAGAATCCTGCGCGGCGCGTGGCATCCTCTGCGCGACGCGCAGGTACCAGACTTCTCCCATCTTCAATTGGTAAGTCCTGCGCGGCGCGTGAGACCTCTCTGCGTGGCGCGCAGGCATCAGAACCCTCTGGTGACTTCCTCTTGATTATTCTTCTAAACTTGCAATAAACTACCAAAACTACTTGAAATATGCCGCTCTTTGACGTGTATTCATGAAGTTATCACTTACCTATAGGAGAATATCTCACTTGCAGATATCTGCACAAGAATGTCTTGGGTTTTGTTTAGCTTATCCACATATCTTGTATTTTGAACTTACAAATTGATTGCATGTAGTAATGAAAATATTGCTGTTCTAAATGTGTATCCAGTTCTCTGATTGTCCTGTCCAAATATATTTGTTGAATTTTGAAATTTGTATTTTTAAAAATATAATAGCTGCTAAGGAAAGTAGTGTAGTGGATCAAATGTTAATATATTATCTATCATTTGGTTGTGAAATACGGATAATGTTGTAGGCATCTGCTGATCAGAGAGAAAGATTAACTATGTCAGTGGAGAGATTAAATCAGTCAAGTGATAGAATCCGGGAGAGCCACAGAACTGTGCTGGAGACTGAAGAGCTTGGCATCTCAATCATGCAAGATTTACACCAGCAGCGTGAGACTCTCTTGAGCTCCCATAAAAGGGTACGTGATATGTATATGCTATTTTTTTTCTTTCTTTTTCAATTGGTGTTTTTTATGTCAACTTTAGATAGTTCCCCTCCTTCCTTTTACTATGAAAGAATCATGCAATGATCTTCTTCTCTTAGGATATCTGTTAAAACAAATCAATCGCGTCAGTTATCCCCTTAGAATAAGTTTGTTAGCCTTCAATTTAACAAATGCAATGTAGAAGCTGTGATGATTGCGGGTTGTTGATGATTTTTCTATGCCTTGCAGCTTCATGGGGTAGATAATGCTATTGACAAGAGTAAGAAGGTTTTAACCGCCATGTCACAGAGAATAACAAGAAACAAATGGATTATTTCATCTGTCATCGGAGCTCTTGTTTTAGCTATAGTTATTATTCTATTTTACAAGCTATCTCATTAGCTAATTAATATTCACAAGATACAACAGGGTGCAATTCAAGCGATCTTTTATATTATATATACTTTGTATGTGCTTGATTGTATATATGAACCACATATGATGTTTGTCATAACCCTGCAATTGTTTCTCTTCATGATTGGTGAAGTTGTTAATGGTGTCTTGATTTTTATGCTCTATAAATTTGAAATGAAAGAATGTTTATTTGATGCAAGTAAATTTGATCATGTGTACTTTTTTTAAAAAAGAAAAGAAAAAGAGGAGTAGCAAAGTGCTACTACCTCAAAAGATAAATATATATATTTAATAATTTGTTGCTTTTGCTACCAAGATAGTATTTGTATTTTGTATGAATTGAGTGAATTTCAAGTTCTTGTGCTAATAATTTCAAATAAATTTGATTATGATTAAAGGGCATCAAGGGGTAATGTGATACAAATGAGGTTTGGTACTTTGGTTGGTGGAGAATTTTGAGGGGCGTGGTATAAATCAAGTACGAGATGATTACGGAGTTGGGATGATGCCAAAACCAGTTGAGTTGCGTTGCGGAAGTGAACATATAAACACAACGAGTCACGTGTCTTTATTGGTCAACTACCATCAAGATTCAAAAGTCAAAAAACCATAGAACAAGGAATCTTACCAAAATCGTTTTTATTTTTCAATTAAAAACCATAATTCACTAAAATTGCAAATGAACTGTATCTAATCATATCTCTTATATTATAAGTTTGTTCCGTTTTACTATTCTTAACTCTAATTTTTTACCTTACCAAGAATCGAACCCACAACCACTAAATCACCATGATAAATACTCCCTCCGTCCCAAAATAATTGACTTATTTTTGACTTTGAGTACTATTCATATGATCTACTTTGACTAAGTTTTCCTACTAATATATATATATATATATATATGCAAATATTAGCATATGAGATGTTTGATTTGTCTCGATGAATATTTTCAAAATATATCATTTTTATAATTTTTAATAATATATAATTTAAGATATTAACGATTAAAGTTGAACATTGGCAAACGTGACAGTGGTCAACTAGGTCAATTATTTTGGGACGGATGGAGTATGTATTATCATTATATATATATATATAAAAAAGTAGTTAAGTCTCCAAGTAACCCTAATTTAACCCTACTTAAACCCTAATTTAATTATTAAAAATGTTAAAAATTTCTTGACCTAGAATCAAACTCATGTCCTCTCACAATTAGTTAATTCATATACCACTAAGCTATTTAAATTCATTTGACAAATTTTGCTTACACCAACTAAAAACTACGACTTTCAATGCCTAAAACATATTTTTTCTCAATAATAATGCCTTTCTTTTTTTTCCACCACCAGTTTAATCTGGTTCGGGGGTCAGTTCTGCCATCAAGTGGTTCCAACTTCCTCTCAATCGCAGTTGCAGGGGATCGAACCGTGAATAATGCCTGATTTTGTTTACATGAAAATCAACCCCATTTATTTTTTTATCACACATTCAATCTATTTTTTCTAATCCAATTATTTTTATTTGATCTACCTGAATTAACTTCTTTTTTTCATCAACATTCAAAGAATTTTTTCTAACCTAAATTATTTTTATTTGATCTACCTGAGTTTTTTTAATATTCAATATATATTTTTACTTAAATAAGATCTATTTAATAACATATAAAAGATATATATTTCTCCAGCTAACCATAATTAACCCTATTTTAATTCAAATAAATTGTTAGTGTACCGGGGGATCAACCAAGGCCCAACTCGCCCAAGCCCAATATGTATCCACTGATGGGCCACCCTGACTTATCTACTCGCCCAAGTCCATCCACCACAGGAGGTGACCAGCTCAAACCCACGTTCACCCATAATTCACGTGGGGAGGGCGAACAGCTGAAGCCGTGACCACGATCATCCAGCTCCCCAGTGGAGATCGTGGGGAAATGAGGAGTCCAACGCTTTGGCAGTTACCTCTGGACCACTATATATAGACCATCCCATTGATAACAAAGGACAGACGGATTAACACACTTAACACACAAACGTTACATATCAACTACGAATATACACCCCTGCATACTTAGCAGGAACATTTGGCGCCCACCGTGGGGCTACGGTAAAACTATTCCTAGCCCTACCAACAACTGATCAGACGATCACAATGGAACGCAATTCTACCAACGACGGGGGACCTGCTATGAACCTACAAGCGGCGGTTAGCGAGATAAATCGCCTCAAGGCCAAAATGACGGCCATAGAGCAAGAGAAAGCTGCAGAAAGGGAGGAGGAAGCAGAGTTAGACAACATTCAAGACTCACAACCTCTAGCCCAAGCTCTATGGGATGCTCAGGTCCCCGCAAACTTCAAAATCCCCCAACTGCCAACCTTCGAAGGAAAAACCGACCCACTAGAGCATCTAATGGCCGTCGGTACTCAAACTGCTATCATAGGAGCGGAGGAACACTTGAAGTGCAAACTCCTGTCCAGCACCCTGAAGGACGCCGCTCTACGATGGTACATGAATCTACCAAAGAACTCCATCGCAAGTTACACAGATTTCCATAAGAAGTTCATCCATCAGTTTGCCGGCTCCAAGCATGTGCAGGTAACGGCTACAAGTTTGTTTGGAATTCGCCAAGGACACAACGAAAACCTGCGTCAGTATCTCGCCAGGTTCAATGAAGCTACCATACAAGTATCCAACCCCAACCAAGAAATGTTCGTAGCGGCCGTCCAAAATGGTTTGAAAGCTGGTCACTTTAACGAGTCACTGGCGCAAAAACCGGCGAGCATGATGCAAGAGGTTATGAAAAGGGCAGAATGCTACATCAAGGGAGAGGAAAGCAACGCGGAGAAGAGAAGCAGGGACTCGAGAGAGAAGCCTTTCAGCCGAAGGTCTCCAGAGCGATACAACAGAGGAAACAGTCAACGGAGTGGCCGTTATGAGGATAAAGGCGCCGGAAGGTACCGTCAGCCATGGCGGAACAACGAAAGGACCTATAGAGCACGAGAGGAATACACAGAGTTAAACGACTCGAAAGTGCACGTGCTGGACGAAATTCTGAGTTCAGGGCTGGCGAGACTACCCCCCGCACCGGACAGCAGTGCGAGGATGGGTGCTAATGAGAACGCATGGTGTCATTACCACAGGGCGAAGGGACATGACACTGAAAAATGTTACCGGCTAAAAGATTTGATAGAGAAATTGATAAGCAGTGGTCACCTGCGGAAATTCCTGGAACGAGCAGCCAAAGGCGACTTGAACAAACGCTCACCCCCTCGCTCCCCAGGAAGATCACCTCCAAGAGAGGGTGATGAGAAGGAACCCAAGAGGATCGCAGTCAACACGATAGTCGGAGGGTTCGCGGGAGGAGGCGAGTCCAAAGCAGCCAGAAAGCGATACCTCAGGAGGATCATCCAGGAAACAAACACGGTGGCACACGTATCTTTTTCAAGAGCCCCCGAAATCTCATTCTCACCCAGTGATGGAGAAGGCGTGTTCCCCCACGACGACGACCCTCTGGTAATCCAAGTCCAGATACTAAACTGCGATGTGAAGCGAGTTCTGATAGACTCCGGCAGCTCGGCAGACATCATGTACTGGGAGGCTTTCAAAGCCATGCAATTAGCAGGAGAGCAGTTGCAGCCATACAATGGAACTTTGGTAGGTTTTGGAGGCGAGCAGGTAGAAGTAATGGGGCACGTCACGCTGTTAACAACTTTCGGCGAGAAGGAGAGCGCCAAAACCATCAAAGTAACGTACCTAGTTGTTAAAACTGCTTTTACATCGTACAATATAATCATAGGCCGCCCAGCCTTTAACACTTTGGGGGCGGTATTGTCAACCTTATACCTGTCAATGAAATACCCGTTAGACGACGGAAGAGTTGGAACGGTTAGAGGAGACCAAGCACAGGGACGTCAATGCTATGAGTTAAGTCTGAGGTTAAAAAGGAACCATGCCCCAGCCGATCAGCCAATCATATCCAGGGTGAATATGATAAGCAAAGCAAATATGGTGGAAACATCAGACCTCGATCCAAGGGAGGAATTCCAGGATAGAAGAGTTAGTCCTATAGAAGACCTGGAACCGATCCAGATCGGTGAGGCACCACACGAGTTGACAAACCTGGGAACCCATCTCGATGAAGGAGAGAAGGAGAAGATCATTGAAATCCTGAGAAAAAATGTTGATTTGTTCGCATGGAAGCCGTCGGACATGCCAGGGATTGATGAAACCATTATAACTCACAAACTGGCCATAGCTCCAAACTCGAAACCAGTGTCACAACGCAAGAGGAAGGTAGGAGAAGAAAGAAGGACAGCAATAGATGAAGAGGTTCACAAGTTGAAAGAGGCTGGCTTCATTGAAGAAATCAAATATCCGGAATGGCTCGCCAACGTGGTGTTAGTGAAGAAGTCGAACGGGAAATGGCGGATGTGTGTTGACTTCACAGATCTCAACAAAGCATGCCCCAAGGACCCGTACCCGCTACCCAGCATCGACAGATTGATTGATGGCGCCTCAGGTTACAAAATTCTAAGCTTCATGGACGCGTATTCCGGGTACAACCAGATCAAAATGAACACCCTAGATGCTCCCCATACAGCATTTATGTCTAATACCTGCAACTATCATTACACTGTCATGCCGTTCGGTCTAAAAAACGCCGGCGCCACCTACCAGCGCCTGATGGATAGAGTATTCGCTCATCAAATCGGAAAGAACCTGGAAGTGTACATCGATGATATGGTAGTTAAAACCACAAGCGAGGGCGAGCACCACGAGGACCTGAAGGACATTCTGGCCTCGGTAAGGAAGTACAATATGAGGCTCAATCCAGCGAAATGCTCGTTCGGAGTTCAGGCCGGTAAGTTTTTAGGATTTTTACTTACAAACAGAGGGATAGAGGCAAACCCAGAAAAATGTCAGGCCATAATAGATATGAGAAGCCCGACATCGGTAAAGGAAGTGCAACAACTCACAGGGCGAATAGCAGTCTTGTCGAGGTTCCTCTCATGTGCAGGAGAAAAGGCTTTCCATTTCTTCGCCACATTGAAAAGTGGCGAGAGATTTACATGGTCTGACAAGTGCGAAGAGGCGTTTCAACAGCTTAAGGTATTTCTATCATCTCCGCCAATACTGACTCGCCCACAACTGGGCTGCCCTTTGTACCTGTACCTTGCTGTATCAGAAAACTCAATGAGTTCAGCCCTAGTACAAGATGTCAAAGGCGAGGAAAGACCGGTCTACTTTGTCAGCAGAATATTCAAGGGAGCGGAGATTCGGTACCAGAAAATAGAGAAGTTGTCCCTTGCAGTAGTAACCACCGCCAGACGGTTGAGGCATTATTTCCAAAGTCATAAAATAGTGGTAAAAACAGACCATCCAATCAAGCACGTGCTAAAGAAACCAGACTTAGCAGGAAGAATGGTGGCGTGGGCGGTCGAGTTATCAGAGTACGACATTACATTCGTACCAAGGGGAAATATTAAGTCACAACTCCTGGCAGACTTCATCCTGGAACTGTCATCACCACCAGAAGCGACGAGCATGCAGCCGTGGACGTTGTCAGTCGATGGAGCATCAAACATAAGAGGGAGCGGAGCTGGCGTAGTCCTAGAAGGACCTGATGGCGTTTTGATCGAACAGTCACTCCGATTCGCCTTCAAAGCAAGCAACAACCAAGCTGAATACGAAGCACTGATTGCAGGAATGAGGCTAGCAAAGGAGATGGAGGTAGCAGATCTAAGAGCAAAAAGTGACTCACAGCTAGTCACAAGTCAAGTGTCAGGGGAATTCCAAGCCAAAGATCCTCAGCTCATCAAGTATCTCGAACAGGTTAGAAGTTTAGCCAAGCATTTCAATACTTTCGAGTTAATATATGTTCCTAGGGAGCAGAATGCGAGAGCAGATCTGCTGTCCAAGCTTGCAAGTACCAAGAAACCAGGCAACAACAGAACAGTCATACAAGAGACAGTTGCAAAGCCTAGCACAGGCGACTTGGAGGTCTGGATGGTAACAAGAAACGATGACTGGAGAACGCCCATCATCCAATATCTGGAGAATGAAAAGCTGCCTGAGGAGAAGGAGGAGAAGGTTAGGATTAAAAAGAGGGCGGCACACTACACTATGGTTGGTGGCGAACTATACAAAAGGGGGTTCTCATCCCCAATGCTGTTGTGTGTAGGAGAAACAGAATCTCGCAGAATCTTGAACGAAATCCATAATGGTTCATGTGGTAATCATATAGGGGGGAGATCCCTAGCAGGAAAAGTAACCAGAGCAGGATTCTTCTGGCCAACATTGCTTAGCGACGCCAATAGGCACGTAAGAAGTTGTGATCAGTGTCAAAGGCATGCAGATTTACACCATGTCCCAGGGGAGCCTTTGCAGTCAGTTATGTCCCCATGGCCATTCTACATGTGGGGAGTTGACATACTGGGACCGTTTACCACCTCACTGGGTCAAGCAAAGTTCCTACTAGTAGCTGTCGATTATTTTACCAAGTGGATAGAGGCAGAACCGGTGGCTACTATTTCGGCGGAAAGAGTCAAAAAGTTCTATTGGAAGAACATCCTTTGCAGATTCGGCATACCTAAATATATAGTATCCGATAATGGCACTCAGTTTACCAGTGAGTCGGTGATCAACTTCTGTCAGGAAAAAGGCATCCGTAACACGTTCATATCAGTGGAGCACCCCCAAGCAAATGGGCAGGCGGAGTCAGCAAACAAGGTCATCCTGAGAGCCATCAAAAGACGATTAGAGGGAAAAGACAAAAATTGGGTCGAACATCTGCTCCCAACACTATGGTCCTACCATACCACAATACATTCCTCAACTGGAGAAACTCCCTTCAAGATGGTATATGGCGCTGACGCAATGATACCAGCAGAGGTCGACCCACCAAGCTGGAGAAGAGCAACGTTGACAGCAGAAGTGAACAATGAGGCGCTCAAAGAGAACCTGGATTTGCTAGACGAAGTAAGAGAAACTGCGCACTTCAGAGAATTCACGGTGAAGCAGAGAGCATCACGAAAGTACAACACCAGGGTAATGGCAAGGGGATTCCGAGAAGGAGACTTAGTGCTGAAGCGGCCGATGGGACGAAACAAGGGAGGAAAGCTAGCCCCCAACTGGGAAGGTCCAAACAGGATTCAAGAAGCATTAGGAGGAGGTGCTTACAGGCTGGAGACGTTGAAGGGCGAGACGCTACCTAGAGCGTGGAATGTGGTTAATCTACGTTTCTACTACAGCTAGGTCGCATGGTCGCCCTATTTAAAGTAGTTTCTTCTTGCAATTTATTTCATGTTTTTTCCATATGTCGTAACAGGAACATGTTTCATTTGGCTTTTTAATTAAATAAAAAAGGCGATGGGACACTCTTTTCTCCTGCAAGGGCAGGAGTTTTTATCGAGGCCCATCGTTTTTAAACATCATCGTTTCTTCTCCATAACTTGCCATGAAGAAAGGCGTCTACCAAGACTTGCCATGAAAACAGGCGTCTACCAAGACTTGCCATGAAGAAAGGCGTCTACCAAGACTTGCCATGAAGAAAGGCGTCTACCAAGACTTGCCATGAAAACAGGCGTCTACCAAGACTTGCCATGAAGAAAGGCGTCTACCAAGACTTGCCGTGAAAAATAGGCGTCTACCAAGACTTGCCATGAAGAAATGCGTCTACCAAGACTTGCCATGAAAAACAGGCGTCTACCAAGACTTGCCGTGAAAAATATCGTTCATGGGCTAAATGCCCCTTTCACGAGGTGCCCCCCATTTGGGCGAGTAGCCCATGGGCGAGATGCCCTTATTTGGGCGAGTACCCCCAAGGGCGAGATGCCCCTTATTTGGGCGAGCATACCCAGATCAAAAACAAGTGTGTACTTAAAAACAGAGAACGCTACAAACAAAAAAAAAACATTGTTACGATGAAAATAGACAAGGCGTCACACGAAACAAAATACGTCAAGTACATCAAAATAAGTCACCATAAGGCTAAATAAGCAAAATACATCATCAAGTGCAAAAGGAAGCATAAACATCCATTCAACCACTTGACCATAGGAACCATACAGCAACACTAACACGAACGAAGGAAGAGTTGAACACAAAACATCACATGTGATACCATCTTCAAATAAGTTTGCCATCCTTAATCCTCTTCATTACATCCACTTGAGCCAGCACATCCGGATCAAGTTCAGGGAAAAGTATCTTCACTTGCTCGATAGAAGACCAAAAACCATCAACATACTTGTCAGCCATAGATTGCTTCAACGCGATATTCGTCTCCTCTAACTCATCGACATCTTCCTCCAACTCCGAGATATCCTTCCTACTCTGAGTCAATGATACTATCAAGTTGTTACGCAAAACTTCCAAGGTAGTCACTTCGGCCTCAAGAATAGCCGCCTTTGCCCGTAGCGAAGCCTTCTCATCATCGTGTTTCTTTTGCAACCCCGCTATCTCACGCCCGTGAGCACCTCTCATCTCAGCCAACGCTTCTCTATGTGTCCTCTTCAAACGATCAACCTCATCCACCCATTGTTTCTTTATCTCAGCTATCGTCCTCTCAGCATCGGAAACAGCTTGTTCCGCACGGGTGACCTTAGAATTCGCCTCCAGAATCTCCTTGTCCCGACGGGCAGACAACAGATGGGTAAGTACCGTCCCTTTCACCTCATAGCTAAGAGCTAAGTTACGAAGCTCCGCAGTCGTCAAGGAATCAAATCTAGCTGAGTCACCCGCACCCAAAAGAGTATTTTCAACAAAAGCAGCAGGATCGAACGTACTCCCCCAAACAGATGACCCAATACCAACGACAGCGGGGGGTGGACCAGCAGTCTGAACGGTCACCCCGCCATCAACAATAAACTCGCCCATCTGGACATCCTCAGCCTGAACAACATCAGTAGAATGACTTCGCAAAACACGACTACCACTAGGCTGGGGCGAACGAGAAACAGAAACTCCAAACGCTACGTTAGCCGCCGGGCTGGAGGAACCCACGTCTTGGGTACTCCTCCCCTTATCGCCCCGTATCGCCCTATCACCCCTTCGTTTTCTCTTGGAGCTTTTAGTCTCACCCACCACCAGCAAGTCGTCAGGAAGGGCGACTTCATCAGGTTGAAGCTTTTTTGCTTTGGATTTGGCCAAGAAGGACATCCATTCTTCATCAGAAACGGTCTGCATTCTCCCTGCAAAATTCACAACAAGAAGGAAATACAAGGTTAGAAAAAGCCACAAAGAAAAGCCAACATTCAAAAATCACTAACAACAACTTACGTATAAAGTTCGTAAGACGCTTGGCATTAGTTTCGCGCCGAAGCAAATCCTTAATATCAATAAGGTTAAAGTTCTCTAAAAAGGTTATAGTCTCTTTCTCAAAGGACGTTAGCACGTCGTCATAGACTCCCTTAATCGCCCTAGGATCCTCAGTCCAATAAAACGGAAACAAACGATCGCCGTCAGTATCATACATCAAAGAATGCAACCCAGGCCCATACCTTACACGAAAAAAGGAGTCCTGATAATTTTTAAAATTAGAGGCGAACAACTTGAATAACCCCTTGTTCGGTTGAGCACAAACTGACACCAATCTTCCTGGGGTGAGACTCTTCACATGATAAAAAGAGAAGAACACCCCTAAACTAGGCTCTAAATCCAAGGCATAGCATAGAAGTTCATACCCTTTAACGAAGGCCCAACTGTTGGGATGAAATTGGCTAGGCGCCACATTCAAAAGTCTCAATATAGTATCCTCAAAAATGGTAAGAGGAAACCACAAATTCAATGTTTGAATCACACTAGCATACATGTAAAAATAGTGAGGCTCATTCCCGTTAACCGCAGTGACTAACTCGTCTGCTCGCACAGTTTCAACAATGACAAGTTTATCCTCACCATCACCGTTGAATAGTGAATAACCTTCCCTAAAACGGAGAATACTCTCAGGGGAAGTGAACTTTGACGTGACATCCATCCCGGCGAGCACCACCCTGTGAAAGACGAGGTAGTCATTGTTAAATAACTACTACCCTTACCATGACAGGAATCACTAAGAAACTACAGGCGTATAACCCCCGCGACGATCAAAACCCCAAAGGGCACGGACAAGCCCTCGCGGGCGAGTAGCCCTGGAGGGCGAGTAAGCCTCATGGGCGAGCAACAACGAGCCCTAGCGGGCGAGTAGCCCTTAAAGGGCGGTCAAGCCCTCTCGCGGGCGATCAAGCCCTTTCACGGGCGACCAAGCCCTCTTGTGGGCGAGCAGTCACGGGCGAGCAGCCCTCTCGCGGGCGATCAAGCCCTTTCACGGGCGACCAAGCCTTCTCGTGGGCGAGCAATCACGGGCGAGCAGCCCTTTCGCGGGCGAGCAATTCCCCTCGAATGCATCTAGTAAAGTGTCATTTGCATATAGGTTCTTGTGAATGGCCAATGGTGAAAGTCATTATGAGACATCTACTCATCACTAATTTCTATATGATTGCATAAACCACACTATGAGACATCTAACCATGACTAATTTCTATATGATTGCATAAACCACACTATAAGACATCTAACCATGACTAATTTCTATATGGTTGCATAATCCATTTCTATATGTAAAGATTCACTAAAGAGGATGAAATCTAAAGGAAAAGAGATCTAGACATGAAAGAAGGCAACAAAAACCAACAACAAGAAGAAGATAAAGATCCTTACCGGCAAAATGAACACCAAGAAGGAACAAAAAACAAAGATCCAAGCTTCTTAGAAATTGCAAGAGGAACAAGACACCATGGAGGAGGAAGAAACAATTGATGAAATGGGAGAAAATATCATTTGTGAGCAAATGAGAAGAACAACACAAATGGTGTTCTTATAGGATAAAAGAAGCACCCTTTTATCCAATGGATATAAGGGAGAGGGAACACTTCATTAACACAAATAGGAAAAAGTACACACAATTGACACATGGTGTGTGGAACACCAAGTATTTTCACCGGGCACATTTTCGTCGATCACACGCGTTTTGTCGCCCGTGTCTGGTCTGTTCGTTCATCTCGCCCAGGGATAATATCGGCGAACAGATACGATATACTACAGTGCATATAATTTCGAAATACTAGAAAAATCAACAAGCAAAATTTGTATACAATCAATACCAAAAACACAGGGTTCATTTTGCAGAAAAGGAAATACATGGCCAAAGGGCCAAGAAAGATATTTATAACAATTCTGCAGCCTCCTCTGCCTCAGCACACATGTTCTCAATCTCGCGTCGACAGGTCTTAACAAGCTCCATGTCCGTCATTATCCTTGAATAAGTACCCCCAAGATTCGCCTTCTGAGACTCCAGCTCCAAGAGAACAGGCCTCTTCTCCAAGAGTTTGGCAACATCTTCCTTAATACCAGCCTGCAGCTCCAACTTTCGTCCTTCTAGCCTGGCCAGTTCCCCCTTCAGCTCAGTTATCCGAGCGTCGCAGCTATCCTCTTCATGAAAGCGGGCAGCAAGGTTACTCTCGTATGTCCGCATACTTTCACTAACAGACCAGATCTGATCAAAAGTCTTGGACATCGTTTGACGATGCCGCCGTTCCGCATCTTCGATCGAAAATACAAGCGCAACTTTATCAACCAGCTCGGACCTCAAGCGGAGCAAACGCGTAAGGAAACAGGACTCATGAGACGATAATCTCCATGAGTAGCCTCTAAGGTCGTCAACAAGAGAGGAGAAGGTCTCCACCTCACGGAGCAGATGATCCGGTCCCTGAAGTAATTCGTTCAGCAAATCCTGGATGATAGATGGCACCGGGGAACTCATGATTAATGAATGACGAAATTTCTTGTGATAAACGTCAAAGGCAAGCGGAGCACACTTATAAGGTGATATTGTTGTGGGAGCGGGACCGCCCGTTTCGGACGACGTATCCGTTGAGGGAAGCAGGGAAATTCGAAATTTAGAAGATCGCAACAATTAACGCAGCTATAGACGTAGATGACAACAATGATCGCCGATAAACAAGGAACAAATCAGCACTACATCCCAAGCCTTGAGCCTTGTGCTTGGGGGGCTGTGTACCGGGGGATCAAACAAAACCCAACTCAATCAGCACTACACCTCAATGCTTGAGCCTTGTGCTTGGGGGGCTGTGTACCGGGGGATCAACCAAGGCCCAACTCGCCCAAGCCCAATATGTATCCACTGATGGGCCACCCTGACTTATCTACTCGCCCAAGTCCATCCACCACAGGAGGTGACCAGCTCAAACCCACGTTCACCCATAATTCACGTGGGGAGGGCGAACAGCTGAAGCCGTGACCACGATCATCCAGCTCCCCAGTGGAGATCGTGGGGAAATGAGGAGTCCAACGCTTTGGCAGTTACCTCTGGACCACTATATATAGACCATCCCATTGATAACAAAGGACAGACGGATTAACACACTTAACACACAAACGTTACATATCAACTACGAATATACACCCCTGCATACTTAGCAGGAACAGTTAAAAAATACATCACCGCGATTCGCTACACAAATATCTAACACTGTTATTGTTTTTATTTTAGGGCACTGTCATGTTACCAAAAATGTTTGCATCTGATTTTTGTGACAACGCACATCGTTATGTTACACTTATAACATAAATCAATTTGAAGTTTTAGATGAAAACATTAACAGCAATATATATTTTACACATGGATGACCTGCAATGCGTGATTTTTATATTAATCAGTATGGTACTTGAGTGATTTTATTATAAACTTGGATGCGTTTGTTTGAACTGTTTTTAAAGGACAAAATTGATTGTGTTATTCATCCTCCTAAGTTCACTCCTCCTATGAAATTTAATTTGGATAAATGTAATGCTCCATCATATTTTTGTAATGATCTTCCGGAATCAACTGACCTCCTATCATTTTCTCATGATTGCTCTAATTTTGCCTTAAAATTAAAAATACAATTGACTAAATATGATGTAAAAACTGGATTTTTGGTGGATATTTTTGCACCTTTTGTTTTTATTATATATTTATATTTCCTAACTTCATTTTTTCGATATTCTACAAATATTATTTAAATGTTATATATTATATTTAAATATATCTACAAAGAATAATAAAACTAAATTGAATGTTATATATAATATTCTAAAAGACCCGTGCATCGCACGGGTAGTAGTCTAGTATATATAAAAGTAGTTAAGTCTCCAAGTAACCCTAATTTAACCCTACTAAAACTAAAATTTAATTATTAAAAAATGTTATCAGCAGGAGTTGAACTTATAATCTTTTTATAAATGTTTCATATATTAGCCACTATGACATATCAATTGTTTTGAAATGTTTTTGTAACCAACATGTATTAAATATGCAATCCAATCAATTTTTATGATATAAATATTCAATTTTTTTTTCTAAGTCTCCAATTTTTTTTATACACCTACCTCAGTAGAAATCGAATTCATGATGTGTCACAACAATATATAATTTAATATTTTTCGCTGCTATGAATATTTATCGTATATGTTATGAATATTTATCGTATATGTTTTGTGTTTTCCTATATATATATATATATATATCAAGTTTACCTTTCACAAATTTTTACTCTAACTATTCATTCTCGCCGCGTTTTATATTTTCCTTTATATATATCTCAAGTTTAGCTATCACAAATTTGTGTTTCTATTGCTACTATGACTGATCAAAATATCGGATTTCAACTTGCGCTACGTTATTTAAGAGATTTTTTTAACTATTCATTTTCGCCGCGTTTTATATTTACTATATTTTAAACATGGATGATCTGCATTGCGTGATTTTTATAATGTTTAATATGGTGTTGATGATTTTATTATACACTGGGAGAATAAGTCAATTTCGACTGATTTTAAAAGACAGACTTGATTGTGTCATTTATTTTAAAAAATTTATTATAGTTCCTTTTATATAATATATGAAAATCTACCGCATGGGTCAGTGTCTAGTTATTATTATTATTATTATTATTATTATCTCTTATATTATATGTTTGTTCCGTTTTGCTATTTTTAACCCTAATTTTTTTCCCGCTCATTTTACCATAACATCAATTCAAATAAAATCTTAAAAAATACGTCACCAAGATTTGAATCCACAACCTTTAACTTACCATGTTAAATATTTATTATTATTATTAGCTTCCTATTATTATTATTAATTCAAATAAAATGTTAAAAATATCTCACCAACAATCGAATACACAACCTTTAACTCAGCATGTTAACTATTTTTTATTATTATTATTATTATTATTATTATTATTATTGTTGTTGTTGTTATTGTTATTATTATTACTATATCTCTAATATTCTAAACTTGCTCTGAAATGCTAACCTAAACTTTTTTCTCTCTCAATTTTACTCTCTTTTTCATGTGGTCCATTATATTAAAAAAATAGAAATTTGTCTAGCATGAGAGTCGAACTCGCATCCCTTTAATTTTTTTCTTTTTCGATGACTATATTAATAAGAGTCAGAGACAATCTCTTAAGCATGTTGGGATATATCTTTTGTCGACAGTGTTTTTATATGGTCAGTTGCATATTGCAACTTCAAGAGTTACTTAAAAAGAATGATTAAAAATATTGATTATCGACAAAGACGGTGAAAATACGAATAAAACTTTCAATGTATTCTATAAAAGAAGTTTTTCGTAATATTATACCATAATTTCTGATGTATGAACATTTATCCAATTTTATTGTCGAACTAATATTTAATGCTACTCGACTTTTTTATATACGTTTTAGTGTTAAAAAATTTATATCTTAATTTTTCATATTACGCCTAATTAGACCCTGGCTAATTAGACTCGTGCAACACACGGGTCAAAGTTCTAGTTATTATTATTATATCTCTTATATTCTAAACTTGTTCCAAAATGTTAACCCTAAACCTATTTTTTTTTCTCTCATTTTTCCTCTCTTTTTTCATGTGGTCCATTATATTAAAAAAAATTACAAATTTGTCTAGTATGAGAATCGAACCTGCATCCCTTTAATTTTTTCTTTTGCGATGACTATATTACTAAGAGTCAGGGACAATCTCTTAAGCATGTTGGGATATATCTTTTGTCGACAGTGTTTTTACTGGTCAGTTATATGTTGCAACTTCAAGAGTTATTTAAAGAGAATGATTAAAAATATTGATTATCGACGAAGACAGTGAAAATACGAATAAAACTTCCAATGTAGTCTATAAAGAAGTATTTCGTAATATACTATAATTTCTGTTGTATGAACATTTATCCAAATTTATTGTCGAACTAATATTTAATGGTAATCGACTTTTTTATATACGTTTCGGTGTTAAAAAAAATTATATCTTATTTTTTCATATTACGGCTAATTAGACTCGTGCACCGCACGGGTCGAAGTTCTAGTTTCACAAATAAAATATTTTAATCTTAGAGACGTTTGCATGTTTGATCTTTTATATTTTAATTTAATCTCTTATGTTTAAATTTTTTTAAGTTGGTCTCTTAGTTACAATTAAGTTATTCATTTTAAAAAAAAATTATGGTTAAATTGTTGCCGTGGATAACAAAGGTGCATGTATGGATAGGGTGTAACATGAAAGTTTAAAACAAATTTTTTTTGAAGAAGAGTTTTAAATGGAATGATGAACTTATGTTGACATCAATAACGTAAGAGATCATTTTAAAACCATTTTAAAGCTTTTTAAACATAGAGAATCATCCTTATATCGACTCCAAAGAATTTAAGTCGTGGAGAGACACTTTTGAGAGTTACGACATTTGGAGTAAAAAAGTTTTAACTGCAGTAGAATGTATTTTTTTGGCTGGATTTTTTTACGAGTAGTTGGAAAACTTAATTATAATGAGTTAGAAGAAAACGTCTATGTCTCATGAGCTTGACTCAATTGGTTGGACATTGCATTATATATGCAGAGGGCCGGAGTTCGAACTCTGGTCATCCCACTTATCCACCTTAAGGGTGAAATTTCTAGCCGCTAGACTACTTGACCAAAAGGAAAAAAAAAGAAGAAGAAAACATCTGATAAAATTAAGGCTTTATCTAATATATACAACCGAAACAAGTCTTTTACAATGCACAAATTTGTCTTATTCGGTGCATCAATAGGTCTAAACATTAAATCAATATATCACATCACATCTTATTTCATCCAATGATAAAAACAAATTTATGCATGGTGAACGTTGCTTTAAACTTTTAAAAAAACAACCTTGGAATCCCTTCTCTCTTTAACCCTAAATTTTTTTCATCTTATTCATTCACCAAAGATGGATGGTTTAGAATCAATTTTTGGATTAAATATTTTATCTGAAATCATTCCTTTAAATTGGTTTTTTATTCATCTTTTCAAATAAGTGATTTTCACATATATTTTACTTTCCTTTTATTATTTCGTTGTTTTAGTGCGACATTGTATTGTTCGTCATCTTGGTGCAACATTGTCTTGCTTTTTCATCTTAATGGAATGATTAGTGGGATGATTGTTCGGTTCAATTTGATAGATTAGATTTAATCAAGTGTATATATAATCAATAACTTTAATATTATCAACATTACAAATCTAAAGACTTATATAATCCAATCACTCAATCTCATCATATTTGTAGCATTTTGCCACATTTTTGTATTAAAATATGTACCAAGTTTATTCACATATTCGCCTTTCTCAATTTTCAATGAATTTGAATTAATATCGTTCGATATATTTTATCGATTTGAATTAGCAATTATCGTTTTTGGTTTAAAAAAAACTTTGCTATCTTTTTATTTTTAGAAAGAGAAAATAAAATAAATAGTTAATTTCGAAAATAGTGAGAAAGAAGATTCACGTGGACCCACCACTGCTCTAGAGATGAGAGAGAAAAAAAATCGCTTAATTAACATTAACATATTCATAATTCATTTCCTTCACAAACCCAATTTTCATTTTGCTGCTTTTTTCCAAAACAACTTCTCTTCTTCTACTTTCATTTCACAGTTAACGTCAACCAACTTCAACACCATGGATTCTCTTCCTTCAGTATCTCCTTCCATGGCTCTACCTCCAACCAATCCTTTCCGTCGTCATACTCGGCGCCTTTCTCTCTTATCTCGCCATCCTCGTCTTCCTCCGAGACTCTTCTGTGCTCCTCGCTTCCGAACAAGGAGGAGGAAGGATGTGTTGTGCAACGTCGGTGGCGGAGGAGGAGGAACCACAGGCGAAGAGGATGAGGTGGAGAAGGCGCTTCATATGGACGGTACAATTCCTGGCAGCTCCGATGAGTTCCTGAAACGTGTTTCCTCCCGCGCTTATGACATGCGCAGAAACCTCCATCAGTCTTTTGATTCTAGCAGCTATGATGGTATCTCCTCTTTCGTTTCGTTTTTTCTTGTGAATTCTAAGAGATGAATTCAACTTTAATTTTATGTTTCTTTCCAGAACTTGATATTTATTGTTATTTAAATTTAAGGATAAAAAAGCTAAATTGTTTTTAGGTTAAGGGTCTGTTTGGATTAGTTTATTTGAGCTTGAAGAGCTTATAGAAAACACTTATGACATGCTTATTATGTTATGACAATTGACACGTCCTTGAATTGTTTTCGGCTTATTTTCATAAATTCAAGTGGAAAACGGTTTATAACATATATGTAAACATGTTGACTTTATTTTATCTTTTGTTATAGAAATAGATCATACATAAGCACTTAATATAACTGTTTATCCAAAAAGGGCCTAATTTGATCAAGTTTCTCGTTAAAATTGCGAAAATACTAGAAAAAGAAATGTTCAAAAGATACATCCCCTAAAAATAGTTGGTGGTTGTTTTAGTGAAAAAACATGATCAATTTGACCTATGCAACTTGACCTAAGTTTTATCCTAGATTTGAATTCAAATTCATTTTTATGATATCATCATAATCATTATTGTTGGCTGATGCCTGTTTATGCTTTTTAGTTAAGAGGCGGTAATTTTGTTAGATGAGAGAAACAAAGATGTGAAGCAGTGCATGTAATAAGGAAAGGAAGTGGAATTTAGAAGAGACACAACACAGTCATCAACCTAGCTAAGCTTGCCAAACTTATCCCCTGTACGACGGAAATTCCTATTTTGTAGTATCCAGTTACTGAGCAACATAAAGAGGCTAAGAAAACTACTTCAATGTTTAAAGAGATCGGCCCCTCAAATGGATCTTAGTAGCATCAGTGTTTAGCCTCTGGCTCAAGACTGAGGATACGCTCAGTTCACAAAAAATGTGTAGAAGAGGCCAAAGCTAAAATTGGTCATTTAAAATTCTGGCGTTCCTTTCTAACGATAATGTCCAAAACAACTATGCTTTGCTTGTCTCTATTGTTTCTGCTCTACCCTGACTTCCCAATATGAATACATCTTTAAGGAGGTGAAGATGTTGCATTGAATCTCAACCCAATAGCTATATGTATAACGAAATGACTAACTATAATGCATGGGCAAACCCATTGTTGCAAGTGTGTAGTGAACCGAACAGGTCAACGTGAGTGAGCCCTACTCGGATGAGCTAAAGCCTAGCTCTACTGAGTTGAATCTAGCTCCAACCTGGGGAACCCAGTCCCTCCATCCCCGCTCTTTGGTAATTTTAAACCTTGTGATTTGTCAATTTTTCCATCAATGTTGATCTATGATCTTCATGTGTGCCGAGTTGAGAGCCTATCGTCTGATTTGTGTGTTTGTTTGAGTTATGTTGCCATGTTTGTGTGTTCTGTTCTAGTTTGGCTGGATCAGTCTGGTATAGTTGCGAGTCGGATTGGGTCCAGTCTGGAATCTGGATATGGATCCATCTTAGTTTAAGTTATTATTGCTTACAGGAAATTTAAATTTTGTTATTGTTCTATGCAAACAGTATTTGTTAGAAATTAGAATATATGAAATATTTCAGAATATCCTAGGATCAATTTATAATCTCGCAGTATCTCCTAGAATTAGTTTCCACATTACTTCCTAATTTTTCATTTTATTCGGGATTTGGAAGTCTTATAACTTGTATCCTTAGAAGAAATAGGGGTTAGTGTTTAGTCTTTTTATATCAAGTCAGTAATAAGTTTTTAATTTATCAATCACATCGAAGTTTTTATTATTTTTATTTTATTTTATCTAAAACCTCTATTTCAACCACATTCAATTTTGTTTAGATATTGTAGTGTTTTGAACATTATCCCTGTATTAAATAGATTGCTATAATCTTACCAGTCGAGTCTATGGAGATTCCACAAGATAACTCTTGAATTTATGTCCACCTTTGCATATATAGTTGTACGACGTATATAATGAAGTGTTACTGAGGAGAGAGAATATATTTTAAACTACCTTGCCAATGTTTGAATTTGATGTTTGAGATCTGTATATGTAATATTGGTATAGACAGGGAGTGTTTTGTTACTTGTAATAATTGAAGGGTGTCCTTTCGTCAGTTTATTGTTTATTCTTTATTGGATATTATTTCTAATTTATTGTTTCTTGTTTTCCTTTCATCAGTTTTGGATGACAACCCTTGGAGAGAAGCTTCAAAGCCTGTGTATGTACTCACCCAAAAGGAAAACCAATTGTGCACGATGAAAACCCGGAGAAATATAAGGTGCGATTCACCTTTTTCTGTTTTATTCTCTCAAGTAATATTTTGAGTTTTCCTTACATGACTATAATTTTTATTTAACAGTGAAGTTGAAAGAGAGCTTGGCTTATTGTTTTCTAAAGGAAGCAACCGGAGAGCTGCAATAGGAAATCAGTCTAAACAAGCAAAGGGAGGGACAAAATTTCCAATGCAGGTTGAAGATATTAGAGAGGGAGTGCTGGTATGTACTGTATTCAGACACTCGTACATAAACAAAATTATGGCTAAATTTGGGATATTTACTCTGTCATCCGAACATTTTGTTATGTGAAATGCATCAGAAAATTTCCATGACCATATTTTAGTACCTCCATTTTGTTTGAACATAATTGGAATGTGCTTGCTGTGGTAGATTCTCCAATTAGTTTTTCTTGGTGTACCTACTATTCTAAACAGTAAGTTGGTTCATGCTACCCTAGTACCCGCAACTTGGTAAAAAATGAAACAAGTGGTGATTGGCGCTGGACTTAGTAGGGAGGACCACGGCTCGATCCCCCGCAACTGTGATCGGGAGGGGGCTGAAACCACTTGATGCTAGAACTGACCCCTGAACCAGATTATGCGTTCAAGTGGACGGGATACTGGTGGTGAAAATAAACAATAATTGTCTACCAATGGATTGTGTGGTTTATTGTAATATTTGAGCCATTCACACAATTTAATCACTTACAATTTAATCACTTACAATTTGACAATGTTGGTGTAGGTATTTGAAGATGAAAATGAGGCAGCGAAATATTGTGACTTGCTGCAAGGAGGTTGTGAGGGTGTTGCCGAGATAGACGCCTCATCGGTACAAATAACCAAGCAATTATAATTTGCCTCTTATGTCTGTTGTCTGAAAGCTTTAAACAATAATGTTTGCATGATGTCTTGCAGATATTTGATCTTTGCAAGAAAATGAGGGCTCTTGCAGTTCTATTCCGCAGAGGGAGGACACCTCCTGTACCTGAAAACCTTAAGCTCAATCTGCGTGCTCGAAAACGGTCCCTTGAAGACCAAGATGATTTGATATGAAATTTAGCTCCCCTGTGATGGGAGAGATGTCACTTTATACTAAATAATTTTAGGCTTAAATATGAAAACAGTCCCTGCAATTATGACTTGTTTTGATTTTAGTCCCTGCAAAAAAAAAAGTTTGATTTTAGTCCCTGCAAAATTTCAAAAGTTTTAAAATAGTCCCTGAGCAGAATTTTTTGATGACATGTCTCATTTTTTATGATTTGGTAGATACTGCCTAGGATTTATTGATGACATGTCCCATTTTCGATGATGTGGATTAATACATTGATTTTTCATTTAATTTTTAAATTAAAATTAAGTTTACCATTTTTCAGAAAAACAAATTAAAATTAAAAAAAAATAATTTAAAAGCGAAAAATAGAAAAAGGGAATGAGTTAGCAATTAGGGTTTAATTTATTTGTACGCGATTCAGTGAGGATCATTTATGTTCACCATCTTCAATTTCAAATACAAATTTAAACCATCATCATTATAATCTTCACTACTACCACCCATAAACAACTATGCTGCATTATCCTTAATCCATTTAAAACTTTTTCTAAAAGAACCTTTGAGTTTACCTTCGACAGAATAAACTTTGTAACTAGCAACCCTATTTTTTCTCTGCAATTCAGGATCACTAAAGCTCCAACTTTTTGAGGTTGAACCATTTTTTTATTTTCCTTTCTTGAACTTAGCATCGTTGTTCATCTGGGTTTGTGTCGGATAAACAAAGAAGCATAAGAGGCACTGTAGCAACGTAGATCTTGCATGCCATAGACGTTACAAGCTCCATTTCCATGTGCAGGTTTCAATTTGATTCCTTCCAGCACCGTACGGCTTGGATCTGAATTCTTTGTTTTGATTAGTGTGTTGGGGATGTTATTTTTCCCTTCTAACCTTTTTTTTAAATATTAATTTGTTTTTTAGAAAAATGGAAAACTTAATTTTAAATTAAAAATTAAATGAAAAATCAATGTATTAATCCACGTCATAAAAAATGTACCATGTCATCAATAAATCCTAGTCATTATATGCCAAATCATAAAAAATGGGACATGTCATTAAAAAATCCAGCTCAAGGACTATTTTAAAACTTTTGAGATTTTGCAGGGACTAAAATCAAACTTTTTTTTTTGCAGGGACTAAAATCAAAACAAGTCATAATTGCAGGGACTATTTTCATATTTAAGCCATAATTTTAACACCCAAAACAGACAAAAGGAACAAAATTGTGTATAACGATAACAAATTCATTCATCCGTATATAAAATAGAATATAGCATGTATATTGTTGCACAAGGCACTTGTTCAAATTTTCCAATGAAACTTTGAAGCTCCCTATGAAAAGTTTGAACTTGACAAAATTCATTCATCAGTATATAAAAAATAATGCTTAGTGATGGTAAAGTTAACAACCCATAACTCTGAATTATATCTTTAAATAAATAACAAATCTTATCCATCTCTCTATTAATACATTTAATATCACGTCTCATACTATTTATGCTAATCTTAAGTATTCATAATTCTATTATTCTCACCATTTAGTAAAAAATTAAATAAATTATAGTATACCATGATCAAAATTGAGGAGACAAAAAAAGAGATAAACATAAAGACCTATATTTTTCATTCACAATAATGAGACTCAATTCAGAGTGGTGTGATAAGTAAAGTCTGATAAAAATTGTTCACATTGATTCGTCTTAAGGAAGCTCATTAATCACTTGAGTTTAATGTTTTTTTTTATTGAATGAAACTCAAATTTTTTATAAGAAATGTACGGAATTGGATTATGTGCAGTTACACCGCATGCAGTCAAGACATTTGGACCGTTAGATCAATATTAGACGATTCAAATTTTGAAATATTAATCAAGTGATTCAAATACGATCGATTGCAGTGCAATCACCTCTCTCCCACCGCACAAAATTCAAATCTGAAATATCCCACTCATTGATTGGATCCATTGATGTTGATTTCAACTTTATATATAAACCAAACATGAAGAGAATGAACAATACCAACATATTATTTTTAATGAAACTAATACTCCATTAAAAATATGTGTATCATGTAAATAGATATAAGTTGATTTTACATGGTTCATAATAAAATTCAGTTGTATAATTAACCACTAAGAAAAAAAAAATATTATATGAGTTTCTTTTTCTGAAAAAATCTCTTCAAGTGCCATATTTGTAATCCTGCAACTGAGAAGCAAATAAAATATGAAACGAAAATCAACAAGAACATTCTATTGTCGGTGATCCAATTGATCTCTAGCATTTCTGTATTTCTGGAAGGAAAAAAAAGAGTAAATTAAAGTAAGATTACATATGTACCTGAAAATTGAATTAATAATTAAGACAAATAAATTGAATTAAAAATAGCTTACCGTTGAAGAAGATAAGACATCTCCTCCTTAATGGCCAAGGCAGTTTCTTGCATAACTTGTACTTCATATGTCATATACTGTCCACGTAAAATTGCTTTATATTAGAATCGATACTTGCAATATATTATACTTTAAAATAAAGAATAAAATAAATATTATTTGAATTAATTTGAAGATGAATATATTTTATTTTGGCTAGAGCTAAAACAGATTTGGATCACATAGTTTTTACTTACAACCATTGATTAAATATCGAATCGTTCAAATTGCATATTATTAAAATTAACTATATTCATTCTACCAATAAAAAAAATAAATTAACTATATTCAATTTCGATTGTCAATTGTTGTTCAAACGGCTTAGACAAGTAATTATGTGACGTAGTTACAATGTCATATTCAAGTCCACCTAAAACTAAATATTGTACTATTTACAAGTGTAGCTCTATTGATAGATACTAACTAGAGTCCAAGACATTATTGAAGGAGTGGATGTTCGAACTATGAATTCTCCATTTCTTCACACCTAAAATCAATCTAGCCACTAAATTACTTAAAAAAACCATAATATTAATGTCACTTAGCTAAAAATAGTATATTTATTGCAAGGAGTAAATTTAAATATATATTTTTACCAGAGGCCGTAAACCTTTTGAAAAGAGTTCAAAATGTTATGCATTGTAATGTTGTGACGCCTAGGTCTAGGGATGTAGTGTTTCAAAGATTAGGTTTTACTATTCAAAAAGGATTAGCGGCGCAACTTGTTCACTACAAGAATTTTCCATATTAGTGGCCAAAATTTCCGGCGGCTTTTTGACATTTCCGGCGGCCAAACCCGACGCAACACCGTCCAGATTTTTTTCAAAAAAAAAATAATTTGCGGCGGTTTTTTAGACATTAGCGGCGGCCAAATATGACGCAACACCGTCTACCTTTTGTTAATGTGTAATTATTTATATATAATGAGAATTATATTTTTACGAGAACTAAAACAAAAAAGTGATATGTTTAGAGGACTAAAAACATATATATTTTTTACTAAGATATTTTTGCATGTTAATTTATAAGAAAATTGAGAAACTTACATCAATGTTGCTTCTCTTTGCAATATTAGGGCGACCTCTAGCTGCAACTCCGGTTTTCCAATCAAAATCAATTGAGAGTGTTAATTGAGGATCATCAGATGTAACCCTGAAACATACAAGATAATCACCACTTTGATATGCCGTAAATGCAAATTGCCCTGCTTGAACACGCTCTGCTAAATGATATTTGGTCCCCTCTTCTGCATGTGTAACCTAAAACCACATCAACAAATAAATCATATTTATAGCTTAGCTGATATGAAATGACAATATCTGTTGAAAGCTCACACATATGTGGAGGAAATTGGGGATTCGAACATGTTAGGACATCACATCAGGAGAACCTCACTCAAAAGACTAGTATATTAGGTGGAAGAGTCTCGTGACTTAAGTACTACAATATTGAATATTTTTGGTATAGTCGTTGTGGGACCCCTAGGATTTGTGGACATCCGAACATTTTAATATATAAATTGATATTTTTTTAATTATCTAGTATATTTTGGGATAGCACCGAATTTTACCGGTATCTAAGTGCATTTAAAGATTAATATATCACTCTTAAACACAAAATTAACTACGATAAAACACCAAACTACCAAATTGCAAGGTATCTGTGCTTGTTATTAGAATTTTGAGTTGAGACCTAATTCAACCTTTCAAAATTGGTTTGTTATCGTTGAGAATTACCCCTAATTATAAACAAATATTCAAGTTATTTCTCATCTAATGAGAAACCCATTTACATCTAGGACTAAACATTTGGTGCTCAGTTGTTCAATAGTGAAAACTTGACGGCAAATACCCCAATAAATCTTAGTGGAGGCTTCAAACACATATTTATACGTTAAAACAATATTCAATTTTGTAAGGTTGAATTGGGTTCAACCTAATTTTAAGGACTTATCGCTTGTACCATATCAATTTGGTAAAATAAACAATCTCAACTTCTCATGAGAAAATCAATGACTAATATATAACAATATTTCTGATTTGATTATAAAATGAATAGTAGATTTTCTCATCAGCTACCTTAATTTCAGCAATGTGTACCAAAGAAAGATTAGATACAAATATATATAAATTAATACCTGAGCAGTAATAGTATGGATAGGGTTCAAAGGATGATCCTTATTAGGATTGACAATGGAATAATTCCCATATACCATTGTATGGATCTTCTGTATGTCTTCAAAGAAGCATTTTGCTGATTTACCATATGATAAATCAAATCTCATGGATTGAACTGAATATGAAAAAGATAAAAGTATAAGAAAAAACAAATAGGATTGTTGTGTGTTTAATCCAAACGTATTCATGATTGATAGTGCAATGAGAAGAAGAAATTGTGGAGGAATTCAAAACACTTAAGTGGAGGGTTGTTACAAATTATAATTACCATTAATCTATTTTATGACGTGGTTTTCCAAATTTGGTTGTTTTATTTTCCGTCCATATTTGGTTGTTAATTTATTTTGTAGTTTTTTTTGACGAAAATTAATATTTGGTTGACTTTTATTGGGTCTTACTTCTTACTATTTTGATTTTGTACCTTTTATTACTCCTTTAAAAAAAATGCTAATTCAATGTAAATTAATTTTGTCACATAGCTCAATTTGGTGAGAATATTTTGCAATTGATATGAGTGATATTTTTTTTGGGTCAAAGATATGCCTAAAAATTAGGTTAATTTAAAATTATTTAGTGTAAGATGAAATACTGTTTTTTTTTTTTTTTTAAAGTAATTATAAAAAAAAAAACTGTTTTTTTTTTAAGTAGATTTATTTTTATTTTGGAAATTCTATTTGCTGCCAAAAATGCTTATAAACAAAAAATTGCTGCCAACAATAAAGATAATGTTTTAGAGAGAGATCAAAAGGGATTTTCTCTAGATATTATTGAATCCATCTTAGAAAATGATAGAATTATAATTGAAAATTAATTCTTGTAATAATTTTTTAAATCTCTTTGTAACGAAATTCTTTAAATTAGTTGAATGGTGGACTGCTCTCTCTATCCGACGTATATAGGTTATTGTTGGATCAAACTAGCTAAACAAATATCGTGTTATTTCTTCTTGTTTATTGTTCGTGATTAGTATTAGCGTGATTTTTTCAATCGAATTTACAACAATTGACGTCCACTGTGGGGATGAAAAATTTAAAGTGGACACTATGGGAACCAAGTGGGACATCAATAGACTTTTCGAAGACAATTTCGAGTTATGGATAGTGAAGATGCATATGTAAGCAATTAGGATTCAAAAGAAGTGCGTAGAACCTTTGATTGATCCTAATGTTTCAAAATAAGAAAAAAATGGAGGATGAAATTTGTTATCTATTATCTATTAATCTATTATCTATTAATTTATTAATATGAAAAAAAACCAGACTTATTTGTCTTTCTCTCTCTTCTAATCTCTCTTCTCTCATTCATTCTCAATTGTCGTGCATTTGATATTTAACTAGTATCCAGACCCGTGCCAAGCACGGGTAAATATACGTTTGTAAAATGACACTTTGTGATAAAGACTTTTCAGGTGGATGTGAATTATAAAAAAATATGTGTATTAATATATGAGTAGAAATATAGACTACAATATAAATAACAAAAAAGAAATCAAATCCTGTATTAATATTTAAGCAAAAAATAGGCTCCCGTTGAAATTTAAAAAAAAAAAAAGTAGTCTCCCAATTAATGTTGGACTAAAAATATAGATTCCTTAAAAATTATAAAATAAATAGGTCTTCGTATTTATGTATAAGTAAAAATATAGATGTAAGTAGAAATTATAAAAAAATCATATATATTAATGCATAAGTAGAATTATATATTCCCGTAGAAATTACAATAAAAAACAGGTCTCCGTATTGATGTATTAGTTTTTATCTAAAATATCGCAAAGAATCATGATACATATATTACAAAAACAAAGAAAAGAAATATAATGAAAAATCAAACCAGAAAAAAGGAGTTAGATTCTAGAGTTTTTCACCGATCCAACATTTTCTTTCTTGCAAATACACTTCAGGAGTTTGTTTTCTTTTTTCTCAACTAATTGTTGAAACAACTGGAATTTAAATAAAAATTATTAGCATCACCTATAACAAATAAATTAATACATATTCAATCACAAACAAAAAATAAAAATTGAAAATTTGAATGAACTCAAAAAAGGGAATGGCAAAACAATGGTGAGAACTATATATAGATCTCAGACAGCCAACCCTAAAACGTTTTGTCAAATGGTATTAATTACATAGAAATAATCTATATATAGAAAAAAATGTCATGAATTATGAGAAATGAAATTTAATTGCAATTCTTTAGGAATTAGGAAATACTATATAATATCAAATCACGTAATTGTGCTCTCATAATTGTGCTTTCAAAATCCAGTTTGACTTCAGGATTGAATGCCAACAAAAATCAAAAAATAATATTTAAATCATTTAATTCATTTATTGCTAAAACAATTTGAGAGAAAAATAATTGTGAGATTGCCACGTGTACATGAAACTTTAAGAAAATGGTCTCAAATAATATTATTATAGTTTATAGATCATAAATTATAGATAGATGTATCGTTCTCACATTTTTAATAAAAAATTATTTTTAATTCAAAAACAAATAATAGTTTAATTTGGATAAAAAAAACGTGTGCTGAATTATTATAAATAATAACCTCACGAAAAAAAGAAAGAATTATTATACATGATAAATGCTACAATCAAGGCAAATGATACTCTTTAGTTTAAAAAATGGTGAATTCTTCGGTACACGTATTATGTGGACGTGTACCGGTACACCGCTGATGTGGCTCACAAATGGCAAGCATTTAATACAGATTTTGTTTCTTTATTAAGTTTTTTTATTTTAAACACTATTTTTTAATATTTGCACATGTATCCTTCACATAATATAATCATTAATGATATTCCACAATAAATCAACCTAATTTTTTTTGTAACATGATTCATTTTTTTTTTTATAATAACAAGATTAAAAATGACATACCGTTTATGCATTCTTTAATATTTTTTTATTTTATTAGTTTATAAAGTTTATGTATTCTTCATTTTTTTATATTTTTTTAATATGTTCACCACCTCAAATATTTAATTCATGATTCATTAAAATTTGTATTGTTTATGTATTCTTCAATATTTTTTAATATTATTAGTTTATAAAGCTTGATATTTATTTATCATTTAACCAGACATTTACTTTATTACAAAAAAAAATAATTTTTTTGTCCAGTAATTTTTTTTTTAATATGTATATATTTTATTGTAATCCTATTTATTTTTAGCGATTCATAGTATTTTTATAGGGTTAAATAAGTTTTTAGTCTCTGGAAAATTATTAAATTTAAATTTTCATCTTCATAAAAAAATATCATATTTTCATCCCTACTAAATTTTTATGCATGCAATTTTAGTAATATTGTTATGTTGATCTGTATTTATGATTCTTTTACAAATATGTATGGAGCATTATAAAAAGTTTGTCCAAAAAAAAGGAACTCAATTTGAATTTTAGGTCAAAATATTCGTTACTTTTATGTTGATATATTTTGATATAGAAAACTCATATTTAATTCATACTCGTTTTGAAAAATAATAAAGTTTTGCAAATGAACTTTTTATATTGTTCTATTCTAGACATGCTTGATAGTCAAAATTAAAATTCATATTATTGTTAGTCCAATTAGGTGATATTGAACAACTTGATTGATAAAATTTGAATTCCATAGTGAATGTAAGTATAATTAGCTAGATTTACATATGAACTATATTTCAAGTTGAAGCGTTTGACCTAGAAATTTTGAATTATTTAGTCATAGTTGACATTATTAGTTGAGACTTAGCGGCCATTTCATATGAACTGAGTTTCTTAAGTCATAGTTAATTTAACTGTTTGATTGTCGATATTTGAATTCTTAAGTGTTTCCCGTTTCAATTTGGTCAAGTTAAACAGTCAAATGGACAATATTTGATCTCCTTAGTCTCTTTCAATGAGTCTAGTTAGCTGTGATTACTTAACAATCCTTTCAAAATAACTAGATTTTTTAAGTAATAGTTAGTCCAACAATATGAGATTGAACCGTCAGATTGCTGAAATTCAACTTCTTAAGTGCTTATTATCCCAATTAGGTCAAGTTGAACAAATGGACTGAGATGAATTTATTCCCTTAGTCATAGTTGAAACTTAACAGTCATTTCAAATGAACTAGGTTTCTTAAGTTATGGTTAATCTACCTAATTGAGGTTTAACAGTTGGATTGTCGAATTTTGAATTCTTAAGTGTTTCTCATTTCAATTTGATCAATTTGAACAGTCAGATTGAGAATATTTTATCTTCTTAGTCGCTTTCAATCTAGTTGGTTGTTGTTATATGTAAAATTTGACCTATAAATTCAAAAGTCACTGAAGGCTTCAAAAATATGTACCTTATAACGCGAATAAAGCAAGTTTCGAGTCATGCATAAAAGATATTTCGAGAAGACTAAGCAAGCGCCGTTCTGCCAGTGTCGTTACCAAAGAAAGTGGAGTCGAGCCATATAGAAGCAATTACCAAGATATTTTGCAAACTCTATAAATAGAGGAAGCTTAGGTTGTTTTAGCTAGGGAGTACATTTCCGAAAGATAAATACACTTCCTAAAACAGATATACATTTTCACGCTACACGCACACACAAAACAACACAATGATACACTTGTTGACACAAGCTGTAAATTCTCGATTGATGTATGGACTCAATTTACTTTTTCTTGCAATTTATTGTTAAGTTCAAGTTCATGAGCATACCAGATTTCGTATACAATTTGAATGCGATTGTAATCCTATTAACTGAGAACCCACAAAGGATTTAATCCAGGTCTTAGATTGTCCATTGGTTTCATTCTGTCGAAGTATAAAAATACCACTTGATTGTGTTAATATACCACTATCAACCGTTGCGACTAAACAATCACTTCATAATAACTATGTTTCTTGAACAATAATAGTCCAACAATATGAGACTGAATCATTATGTTTATTATTTAATTTGGTCAATTAATTTTGTTGGTTCATATAGGTAGAATTGGGAGACTTAATTGTCCTTTTAAAAAAATCAATCCAAACATGCACTTAAAAGATACCCTCTCCGTTCCTTTTTATTTGTCGTTTTAAAAAAAAATATTTGTTTTAAATTATTTGTCTAAATTTTATATAATTTTTTATTGTATCTATTTTTTTTTTACTAAACTTCTTCATATAATATTTTTTTGTTTGTTTTGGTTTTGTTCGTATTTTTTTGTACATAATATATTCCAAAAAGTAAAACAAAATTAGGATACAACAGGAAGATAAGGTACAAAAATACATTTTTTTTAGTAATTTTGTAAAAAACTAATAATTTATTAAAAATAAAAAATAAAACTAACCCAAGGGAGATTTGAACCCTTGACCATTCATTAAGAAAACATAAAACATACCAACTTGGCTATCACCATTTTGTTAAATAAACTTGTTTATTATTAATTTATATTAAACCTATGTTTTATAAAAAAAAAAGAAAAAAGAAAAAACGTAAACAAAAATACGATTAACAAAGAGGAAAAAGAAAAAACCTAGAAGAACCCCTAACCCATCCGCCGTCACGCATCAAAGAGGAAAAAACAACACGATCTGAACTTGATTTTCTTCAAAAATACGATTATTCTACACAAAAATCAACAATATCTTTCGATTTCGATTTTCTTCACAATTACTACCTTTGTAAACAAAAATATACAATATCTATAGTTTGATTTTCTTCAAAAATTCTACCATTCTATATATAATCATGGTATCACTCTACAAATTCACACAACAGAACCCAGTGAAGTTTCTGTCATTCAAATCGCCGCCACTAAATGGAGGAGGGAGAAGGTTCTTTTACATCACCATTATTTAGTAAAAAGACGGCGTCTGGTATGAAAAAAGAGGAGCTTTCAGAGGATATAATACCTTTCGTGGATTTGCTGGACAGGTATACGTAACGTTTTTTATTTTGTTTTTGTTGCCTGCTTGTTTCGTTTTTTGTTTTGCTGCTTGTGCTTTTCGTTTTTTATTTTGTTTTTGATTACTAGTAATTTTTATATTAGTATTGCTGCTTGTGTATAGAACAGTTTTGTGGTTGAATTTGTTTGAAAACATCTAATTAAAACAAAATATTGAATGAACTTGTAGCCCACCGAAAACAAATAATCTTCTGAAAGATGAAGAAATATTTGATGATTGGGATCATGCCGACGAAGAACCGAAAACAAAGAACGGTTCGAAAAAAGAAGAAATTTTTGATGATGATTTTGATTTTGATGAGAAGGTAATTAACTTGTAACATATAAGTAAAATTTGGATCATATTTACGTATTTCACAAAGTGTTTGTCGATAGTTTTACAAATTTTGTCAATTTGAATAGGACCCAGAACAACAAAAAATTTCCAAGGCGTTAAAGTCAATTGATGACTTTAAACAACGTGTATTGAGCTTCTTGAGCCAACCAGCTGGGATATCTGATCCTCCTAAGAAGGAAAGAGTCGAAAATTTGGAAAAGTTAGCAACACCTTTGACCAAGGAAACTGTTCGACCTGCGACCATGAAAAGTGTTCGACCTCCTACCAAGGAAAGGGTAAGAAAAATTTATTCACCATATAGCAAAGATGGTAATAAATATGTTGAAGTAACTAGCACTCCAACAGGGTGCTACATCAAATCCAACAACAAATTAGTTGGTCCGTTTATCCCTGATGTGAGTAATCTACCTTTGTGTTACTCATTTGATAGAACCATTATTCTTGGTATCCATTATTAACTTCTTCTTTTTTGCCACGAAATATGTGAATGTAGTGGTTGACTTCACTCTTTAAACCAAAGAAGACAATGAAGCTAAACTCTGACCAATGTGACATTGCATCTTACATATTTGGTCATTCAACCGATGAGTTAGTCATACATTTCACATTGTATTAAATATGTTTATTTTTTCTAAAAAAAATCAACACTATGAGCGACATTATTGTACATTTATTTGTTAATTTTGCAGAAAAGAAGAGGTTGTGAGATTCTCGCGTGTACCATTCTGTGACGGAACAAGGAAGCTTCTATGTGATTTGAAGCCCACTCGAATGCTTAAAGCTGAGGTAGCAATTTAATGTTTCTTTTTTCTATTACACACATTTGTTATTTAAATATCTTAATTTTATTTTAATATAATATCTTCACATTGTTTCAGATAATTGATCTAGTTGCATGTATGATGACTGATAAAGTGAAGAAGGGATCAATTAACAAAGGATTTTGGTTTTTGCCAACTGTTTTCTCGGTACAATCTTCACACAATTTTTAATTTATATTAGTATTGCTCACATATATCCGATTGTCACTAATAATATTTTCTATTTTAGCAACATGTGATCGCATGGAATGCACCGGTGGACTCCATAATAAAAAAATATAAAAGAAATTTTATGGGTAACCTTGATATAATTTCAAAGGTAATTCACAAAACCCTATATTCCATATTATTACCAGATGCGTAAGTCTAATATATTTATCTAAATATTAACTTGGAATGTATACTGGTATTTATACCGGTACATGATGATGAATACTTGCATTGGTACCTGCTTGTGATTGACTTCGAGGCAAAAAAAGTGATTTATCTAGACTCACTACCAAGTAGTTTAGCCCGTCCTGGCAGGAATAGAAGTATCAAGAAACTGGTAAAAAAAACATATACTTTTAATTCTATAAGTTTATAGAATTCTTTATATCAATTATTCATATTTTATATCATATGACTTACACTTGTTGTTGTCTTTAGACTGTTTATATGGAGGAGTTACTCATGAATCCCGCTTTTCATGGGACTGGATCAAAACATACTCCAAGTGTATCTGAATTTTCCCTAATCACTCCTAATAATTTGGGAATACAAGCAGATATGTCGTACGTAATTCTAATTTAATTATATTTGCATTTCCTTTACATCCTTTATATGTCATCGATCTAATGTAGAATTTTATTGTAGGAATGACTGCGGAGTTTGGGTCATTATGTGGATGAGGCAAATGGGAGAAAATGAATATAAGATTGATGTATGACATACTTCCTTATTCAACTACTTTTATATGTTAACTTATTGGTAATTTTTCTAATAAATTTTAAATTTATGTTATAGGTGGATGAAGGTACAAGACTAGGGATAGCATTAGATTTGATTTTGGATCCTTCCAATGCATTGAAAGAGAAAGCTTTGGCTGCTGCAAAAAAAAAAAAAGAGTTGAAGAATGCAAGAAACGCTGCTAAATTTTATACCACAAAACATGTTTTGTGGGATTTTGCAGATGTTACAATTTCTTTTAAAGTTCTGACTTATTTAGTTTCTACCAGTATGGATGGTTGACTAGTTTCTATTTTATGGATATCATATTTTGACTTACTCAGTTTATACCAAAATGGATGGTTGATTATTTAATCAATTTTTTGTTATCTTATTTTGACTTTAGTTATTCAGTTTCAACCAGTATGGATGGTTGACTAGTGTGATGAATGGATTTTTTTTATATCTAATTTTCTACTTATGTCTTTGCAAGCTAGTGTGATGAATTGATTTTTATTTTTATCATGAGGATCTTGTGTGAGATTGGTTGGTATTCTGTTTTGTTTAGTGAACCAATCATGATATATATGAAGTGTCAGTGGTGTGAGTGCGATCCTGTTAGATTATCGCATTATGTGAAATCAAAGGCTTTGTTTTGGCATTATATGAAGTGTCAGTGGTGTGAGTGTGGATGAGGCGAGCTGCGCATATGATTGGGGAATGGTGCGCAGTTAACATGCTGCAACATCATAACAGGTCCTTTGTTTCTGTTTCATCACAGCCGTGCAACTCAGTAGATGCAGTTGCCAGTTCTCAGTTGAATTAGCATGGTTCTGGTATGCTGCAGTGACAGCGACCTCGCAGCGGGTGGTGGAAGTGCAACGTGATTCTATGAAATAATGTTATAGGCCTTGTTTAGATCTCTTGTGCCTTTAGACTCTTTGGCTTTCCATATATTATACTGAAAAATGGTGTTTAAATCTATTAGCTAAGCTCTTAGGACAATGAAAGGGCACATAGATTTGTTATATGTATTAGTTTTGTTTAGTTTTCATTTATTTGAAATTGATGTGATGTATGTATAGAAATTCATAAGGGAAAAATAATGTAGTGTATTTTGTATGTTGATTATATTATATAATGCATCTTGTTTTTTTTGGTACGGAATTTTTTTATTAAGAGTGATCCAAGCACAAATTAAAGAGACATGTGTTTCCATGGCAATATATATCACAATGAGTAGTAAGAAAAGTATCCACCACTTCCAAGATAACAACGACAATTGTAAACATGCCTCATTTATGTCGTCATTGAGATTCTGGCTTAAGGACACCTGAGCATAAACCAAATATAGTAAAATTTATATTAATTACAAGGAATACAACATAAGTAATATTTTTAAAGTAATACAGATTAACTAAAATACTAAATCACAATAATAAACTTACATTGAAATCTATTGACTCATCATTAGATTGGTCAGCTGAAACCTCATCTTCAACCTCATGTAGATCATCAGGTGTAGCTAGTAACGGACTTTTTTTTTTGTTGTGATTAGGTTGGTTACGAGTACATTTTCTCGGCTTGCATGATTTTTTTCTCCTACGAGGGGCACCCTTGCTCTTGACGTTTTTTGGATCACCAATAACCGACGGATTGACATTATTTTTATTATTATTTCTATCTTGATGCCTCCTTATTTTCTCACACAAATTGTAAAGTCCTTCTATAGCCTCTTTATAAGAACCATCATGTTTACAAGAAACTTCGCACAAAGTATTGAAAGCAGCAGACATTGCCCCTCGACGAAACATGAACAACTTTTCAGAATCACATTCTTCGAAAGACGTAGTTGATGATATGTAACCATTCTTTGCTGATTTAGTCCACCTCTTACAAATTAAACTATTTGGAAACACATTAATATGATCGTGCCTCATGGCACAAATAATGTGAGAACATGGAATTCCGTCGCATTCAAACAAACTACAGTCACATGAAAATAGATTTTCCACCTTATCAAGACGAACTGAAATATTCAAATTTGGATTGCAAAATCGATTAATCTTCAACGTGACACTTTTATCAAGCTCAGTCCGTTCAATGACATTCAATGCACCTGCGTCTTCTATTTGGTTTTTAACTTCCCTGAACTTATTTCTTGTAAAGACCTTTGAAGCACCGATCTCAATCCCTTCTAAAGCATTTGTAATCACAGGCTCAGAATATAACGACTTAAAATCAGACAATAATTCATTATGTCTGTATTCTTTCACTGCTCTTTCAAAATTATGAATGAATTCAACAATGCTGTTTTTCTTATGCACATACCCATTGATAAATGAATTGATACCTTCACAACGAGATGTAGTCCTTGTACCACAAACAAATTTGTCTCGCATGTACGCACTTGCCCACATTGTCTTCATCTCGTAAACTTTTTTAACCCACTTGTGGTTTGATACATCACAACCATCGGTGATCCTCTTCCACTCAGTTTCAAATTGCTCAGGGAAATAATCAGCATACAACAATGAGTTAAACTCTTCCAGGAACTTTTTACTCTTGACATTTTGAATAGCATTTTGATGTAAATGCCAAGAACAAAGGCGATGAAATGCATTTGGAAATTCAACTCTAATAGCTTCCCTCATTGCAACATCTCCATCAGTAACAACTACTCTTGGATGTTTTTTAAACATTGCGTCAGACAAGGTATTTAAAAGCCACTTATATGTATCAGTCGTTTCATCAGAAATTAAAGCACACCCAAAAATTGTAGTTTCACCATGATGATTCAACCCACTGAAAATAACAAATGGCTTGTTGTACCTGTTCCTTTTGTAGGTCGTGTCAAATGCAAGCACGTCACCAAAACATTCAAAGTCAAATCGGCTAGTTCCATCTGACCAAAACAAATTTTGTAGACGACCATTGTCTATTGTAAACTTCGAATAAAACATCGGTTCATTATCAGCTTTAGACTGGAAATAACTCAAAGCAGCAATAGCATCCCCATTTTCCCTTCTAGCCTTAGCTCCATTACTAAAGTAGTTATATAGGTCTTTCTTGATGAATCCCAAGCCTTCATGACCACCTTTCTGAGCCATCATAAAACCCAAAATATGACATGTTCTAACTCCACATGTATGCAAGCCATCAACGAGCGCTTTATCAGCTTCACTCAATCGACGATACTTGGGAATAAAATGAACGAAATGTCGTGGAATTAACTCATGATTATGAACAGACTCAAATGCTACAACTCTCCAACGCTTAGTCTCAATATTATATGCCACATGAATCCGAGCACGACAACCTGTTCGAGTAACTGGCCTTGGCTCCCTGCATTTGTCCACTCGTAACATATGTTTTTTATGTCTCAAACCTTTTCTATTACAAACTAATTGGCGCCTAACAATATTCCCTTCAATATCACATTCCTTAAAATCTTTTCTTACAGCGAACCCATGATATTCAGCATACATTTCATAAAACTCGACAACTTTTTGCTCTGATTCAAATTCCATCTCTCTTATATCATCATCTTTGAATTGATCTATAGGTGTATAATCATCCAAATCGTCTTCTTCTTCCTCATTATGCATATCATTACCATTGTTCATTTCAACATCATTAGCATCTCTATCATTATCCATGTTTGCTTTACAGTTGGTAATCTTTATGAATTAGATGTCTAGTTTATACTCGCTAATCCTTCTGCGTTTGTTGTCTGCACCACAGAAAATTGTTTATCACTATTTTTTTTTTAACAACAAAAGAAATTTATTAAGAACCCAACTAGGTACAGGAACTACATAGGGGCTGAAAGTATAATACATAACACCATCATCAATAGGTGACTAAGGAAGCAATAAAACTACAGCAAGGCCTAAAAACAAAATCGCAACAAACCAACAAATAACCAGTCAAGCTAAAACAACACATTAAATCTTCTTTTGTTTTTGTTATGGCTTCCAATAGACATTTTGTGTATTTTTCTCATATTTCCACCAGGAACCATCACTAGGCTATAGGGTATAAGACTATAAGAGATGTTATTCAAATTGTTTTTAACCAAATTTTTTTAAATAAATAAGCAGAACCGAACAATAAACAAGCAGAACCCAAGAACAAAATAAATAAGCAGAACCGAACAAAATAAACAAGCAGAACCCAAGAACAAAATAAATAACTTTTAAATAAATAAGCAGAACCCAAGAACAAAATTCCACCAGCTTTTCACAAAATCAACAATGTGGCTTAATAAGAGAGTATGCAAATAAACAGGATCGACTATCATAACTTTCTGTAAGTTTCAGAATTTACGGTTTCATTGATTCAACCATTATAAATTTGATAAGCGCAGCTATCATAACCCACTTAAGATAAAACATAAAACAACTAACCAATCCAATTCTTAAGGAAATGATTAGTATGCCAAAATAAATGAACAGAAAACAACTTTTTTTTTTTTGAACTGCAAAAAAAACTTTATTAAGGACACAATAAATCACAAGAAGTGATTTACTGGCCAAGGAAAACTACAGTCAAGGGATACAAGTACAACAACTAAATCCTGGATGCAAAAAAGGAAAAAACGCAAGCCAACAAGAGCTGCAACCAAACACCTACAAACCAAGCAGCAGAAACGGAACCAAAAATAAAAGCACAGACGCCCCAAAAGAAATCAACAGCAGACAAATAGCAAAACCAATCACGCATACCACAGCGAAATACTAATACGGATCCTTAAGAAAAACAATTATTAATGATAATCTCAACTGAAGCAAATATGGAAGATTTGTTCCAAAATTAAACTAAAAAAACTGGACTTAAACATATTTATTAGTTTAACAGAAAGTAATAAAACAAAAAATTCTGCTTGACGAAAAATAATGATATTGCGGACTGTGAAGAGGAAAAACAAGGTTTTGAATACTCACTTAAAGGTCCGTGGCGGCGTGAATGGATGTACGCGAGAAAGAAGCATATGGCAATGAGAACTCACAGCGGCAACACGACAGTGGTTCTGCGTGAAACAACACCCCTTTACAAAGCACCCCTTTAACAAGAGAGAAGACCAATTTCCCAATTAAACCCTAAAAATAGAAGATTAAACAACAGAGAAGAGAAGAAAACCCTAAAAATCAATTTTTCGGGGTGAAAGAAAAACGACGCCGTGGAGAGAGGCGGCGCCGCCGGAATTATAAAAGAGAAAGAAAGAAAGTTTCAGAAGAGAAAGAAAGAAAGTTTCAGAAGAGAAGAGAACTGTCTCACGAGAGAGAGAAAGAAAGTTTCAGAGTGGCTTATTAAAAAAAATAAGAAAAGAAAGAGTTTTGAATTTTTAACAAATGACTGAAACATTATTTCAAGATTTAAAAATTACAATTATTCCTATGGTGTCATTTTGAAATTTTTGTAAATTAAAAGAGTAATTTACAAAACTTATATTTAAATAAAGTTTGAAATGACATGTTAAACTATCATTACACGTGGACAAATTAAAATTATACAACTTAGCGATGTACCGGTACACGTCCACATAATATGTGTACCGGAGTGTTCACCTTAAAAAATATCAAGGCACTATAATAATTCAAATATACGAATGATCTAATTAAGGAATTAAGGAATAGACTATTTAAAAATAATAATTAAGGAATAGACAATCATCGATTAATTTACTTTTTCACAAATCGCAACTTCCATAATTTGTTGACATTTATTAAATTCTACGATTTTTTCAATTCAATTGATCTTTTTAATTTTTTTTATTATTGTGAATTGTTTAAACCATGAAAAGTCTTACCTGGTTCTTCATTAAATAAGAAATCCAAAGCTAACTATTCAAAATTTGAATTAGAATTACAAATTTCTGTAAATAATTAGTCTATCTTTTAATTTCCATTTAAAATTTATAGTTGAACACATATATATATATATATTTTTTCACCAAAAAAATATTTGTAGTTTTTTTTTAAGTGAAAAAAATTTATAATTGAACGCTTAAATTTTATTTTTTTCTACAATTTTAAGTTTCTTCTTTTTCTTTAGGTTTCCATTACCCTTGATTTCATTTTGGTTCTATTATTTTCAATCTTTTTCCTTCATTTTTTTTGTTTATGTGCTAATCTTTTGCTTCTCCATTTTATTTTAATTTTTAATCTTTTTCATCTTAGTCTTTCATTCATTCTAATTCTATTTTTCCTACATTATGAATAACAAACAAAAATGAAAGTTACAATAAAAAAAGATGCAGTATTATGAATAACAAAACATTAGCGGACAACAATGGAGGAATACAAAAAAGTAGAAACTAAAGGCAAGAATCATATAATTTAATACTTCATACTTCAAAATAAAATCACAGAACAATGACGATAGAAACATAAAAAATATATGGTTCGTGATTGGATGGGTAAAACTCTATTAGAAACAGACTATTTATAGATGCAATATAATAAAATAAAAGGTAATAATAAATCATGAATTAATTTGATTGAATAAAAATGAATACTATATACTTATATACTTATGCCTTAATTATGATTGAGTCAACTTTCCTTGAATATTATTACTCATTATTAGCAATACATCGGTCAACATTTAAATTAATTTGTTTATGAGAAATTAATGTCAAAACAACCATAGAACAACATGCTTTTCGTTATGCCATGTGTACATGAGACTTTGAAAAAAGGCTCCTAAATAATATTATTACTAGTATCCAGACCCGTGCCAAGCACGGGTAAAAATGCGTTTATAGATTTATTGACTTATCAATAATATATTTTATATTTTAATATATTTTACTTTAAACTGTAAAATTAAAATTTTAATTGCTAATGAAAAATCATTAATGACAACTGCATAAATATTTACAATTTTATATAATTTAATAATTAAAATAACATTTTGTGATAAAAATGAACTGTAAAATTTATGTATAGTGTTATAGATTTTCTTAGAGTAGATTCCAATAATAAATATTTTATTATCAAATTAAAAATGTATCATAGTGAAAAATAATTTTTCTATGAGAGATATATGGAAGAGACGTTGAGATTTCGTAGAAAGACTTTGAGGTGGATATGAATTACAACAACAAAATAATGTCTCCTAAAATTTGTATAGGTCTCACCCATAACAAATATCAAGTAGTAACTAAATATAGATTATACAAAAAGATAAATATTTGGCCTTCTTAAACAGAGTTTACAAAAAGAGATGAATAATATATTTTTTGTCTTAAACAAATTTACATATGAATAATTTCTTACATTTTTTCGTATCACCATAACAAATATGAAGTAGTAAATACAGGTTATAAAGAAAGATGAATAATATTTTGCCTTCTTAAACAAATTTTACAAAGAGTGATGAATAATATTTTTTGTCTTCTATTATTAGTAAGATGACACAAGTAACCAAAGCACCTGCAAATAAAACAAATACAATCTTAGATTCAATTTCGATTCAAATCAAGACGGTGTAAAATAAAAAATATAGCACAAGTTTTTATATTGCAAAAACCATGAGTACATGAAATTTACCTTTGGTATTGATGTTCTCATCGAACCACCTGGAAATAATTAACAAAAATCTTGAAACACATATATAAATGAAAGCAAAGGTTAGTAGGTAGAATTAAGGTTAGGAAGTTCTTGAAAAAATGAAGAAGAAATAAGGTTAGAAAGTCGTGGCACGACTAAAATACTAATGAATGAATGGTTTATGAATAATGTTGGTTGACTATGTGCCTTTATATAGGTATATAAATTCAAAAATTCATTAAATGATTTTGATTCACCGTATGATTTGATTATGATTTGAAATATTTTCCTTTAATTGATTTTGACTATGTGTTTGTTTTTACTGCAATTGAATTGATTTTCTTTATTGTAATAATTAATAGGATTATTTGAAATGATTACAAAAATGATTACATTGATTACAAAAATAATTAGAGAGCGGGTTTACTTCTTCTTCTTTTTTTAACAGGTTTCACGTTACTTCTATATATTATAGATTTTTTTTTTTTTTGTACTTATATGTTATACTTGTTTATTTGTTGTACTTGTTTATATATTCACGTGCTTATTATTATTTTTTTAGAAGCATGTACTTATTATTTATTTGTTGTACTTATTTTTATTGTACTTGTTTTTGTTGTACTTTTGTTTTTTTGTTGTAATTGTATATTCTATGTATTTACATTAATTATTATAGATTCAAAAATAACAAAATCACTAAATAATATTATTACATTGATTACATTGATTCAAAAATTATTACATTAATTGTCAAAACAATATGAGAGCATATCACATATGAGACTGACATGTGGCAAAGTTCTTTTGAAAAAAGCCTCCTAAATAATATTATTATAGATTATAGATAGATGTGATTATTACAATTAATGACTCTACTAATATTCTACAATAAATAAGTTTAAAATTCAAAATTCAAATGAATAGTATTAAATGTGGTTATTTCAATTTAATTTATTTGATATTGTTTTCAAAATTCAAATATAAAAATCAATTGTGAATTGTCATGATTTCTTCCTAACTTGGCTATATAAGGTAGATGTGGATTCTCTCCTTCCCAAATTCCTACATCTCTTTCCTTCCTCTCTATTTGGAAAAACTTTACTCAATACTAACAATTTTTTTTTTCATATTCCCTTCCTAATGTTTTTTATGGCAAAAATCTATTTTTCGTTCTTCTTATTTCTATTGCATAAAGGATGAGGAGAATTGAATTTTTTTTCTTTTTTTTTTTAAAAAAAAGAAATGCATGGTATATATCTTTTTCAAGTTAAATTGAATTTGATTGCTTTATAATTCTACTTTTTTTTTTGGGTGCTGTTAACATGTGCATATAGGGCACATGTTAAGGTATCTTAATATAGAAATTTAACATTTAATGATACAAAACTTTAATGTTTATAAAGTTAAAATTTAATGTTTCAACATTTAATACTTTCTATTTTTGCTTCCTTAACATGTGTCATTGATGCACATGTTAACATTTCCCCATTTCCCTTCTTCTTTTTTTTTCCTAAGTTGCTTTATAATTATATCTAGGCTTTAATGCAGTTTTGATCCCCCTATTTTGAAAAACTTCAACTTTTGATCCCCCTATTTTAAAAGCAAACTTTTTGATCCCCCTATTTTGAAAAACTTGAAGTTTTGATCCCCCAACTCATTTTGTTCAAATTTGTGATGATGTGTCAACCACATTGATGACGTGGCAGTGTCTATGTGTCAACCTCATATTCCATGTCATTATTTTTTAAATAAAATATTATGTTTTAATTTTTTTTAAATCAGTTTTTTTTTATCAAATCTTTAAATCAAATATTAAAACAATATATTTAAATCATTTTTTTATCAAATCTTTAAATCAAATATTAAAACAGTATATTTAAATCAAATATTTTTGTTGATCAAATATTTAAATCAAATATTAAAACAATAAAATAATTAACAATAATTAAAAAACGCAGATGATCAGAAGGAAAGAATTGCAGAAGAATCAGACACGCACAAATAGTAACTCAGTTCCCAAATCATGGAACCCTAGCGCCACCCATCTTCGACGATCTCTGTCTCAATCTTTCATCTTCTTTGATTCATCATCACGCTCGTGTTCATCATTTATCTGCATGTGATCAATTTTCTGTTTGATTCATCATCCGCTCGTGTTCATCATTACGCTCGCTTTACAAGATAATATTCTGAAGTCATCGCAAAGTTGAACAAGAAGATGGAAAACATGAATTATTGTATGAGGTATATTTGTGGTATTCACTTATTTTAGTAGTTTTTTTGTTTGACAGACACTTAATTTAGTAGTTGTTATGGTCCATATCGTCTCTTTCGGTTGTCTTCATTTAATAAAAGTTATGGTCCTCCATTGTTACTTAGTTGCTATTATTTTAATAGTGGTGGTGGACAAAAAAAATGTTTAGGGTTTTAGTGTTTGATTCCATTTTGAAAGAAACATGTCCAGGGTTTTATATGACAGTGTCTTATTATTGTTTGTATAGGCCATCAGAGAAACAGGATAAAACAAGGGAAAAAGAACCGGGAGTAAGTGAAAAGGAACCTGAAGACTTAAGTGAAGATGATTCTGAATATGTTGCTAGTGAGAGTGATGTAGATGATGATGATGAGAATTGGATTGTTGTTAGTGATTTTTAATTATATATTTGAGTAATTTATTGGATTTTAACTATATATTTGTGCAATTTAGTGATTTTAATTATATATTTGGGTAATTTATTGAATTTTAATTATATATTTGGACAATTTAGTGATTTTTAATTATATATTTGAATAATTTACTGATTTTTTAATTATATATTGGGATAATTTATTGATTTTTAATTATATATTTGAATAATTTACTGATTTTTAATTATATATTGGGATAATTTATTGATTTTTAATCATATATATTTATAGAGGTTAATTTTACTGTTTTTTAATTATTATTAATTAATTAATTATTTTAATTAATACTTTTAATACATAATATTTTATTTTAAAAAAATAATGACATGGAATATGAGATTGACACATAGACACTGCCACGTCATCAATGTGGTTGACACATCATCACAAATTTGACCAAAATGAGTTGGGGATCAAAACTTCAAGTTTTTCAAAATAGGGGGATCAAAAAGTTGGCTTTTAAAATAGGGGGATCAAAAGTTCAAGTTTTTCAAAATAGGGGGATCAAAACTGCATTAAAGCCTATAATTTTTAATCATCTACAATACTTCAATATATTTGCTTCCTTGAGAAGTTTGTTTTGTGTCTTAGTTGAATTGACATTTAACCTACATTAATAGCATTTAAATTCTTTTATTAAAATAAAAATAGCATTTAAATTCATTCAAACCATTATCACATATTATTTGGCTTCTTTGAGAAATTTGGGTAATAATATATTTTCTATTAATATATTAATATGAAAAAGTCAGACCTATTTGTCTTTCTCTCTCTTCTAATTCATCTTCTCTCATTCATTCTCAATCCTTATGTATTTGACATTTATCTGATTATTACATTTAATGACTCTACTAATATTCTACAACAAATAAGTCCAAAATTCAAAATTCAAATGTTTTCAAATCAATAGTATTAAATGTGGTTATTTCAATTTAATTTATTTGATATTGTTTTCAAAATTCAAATGTAAAAATTAATTGTGAATTGCCATGATTTCTTCCTAACTTGGCTATATAAGGTATGGTGATGGAAAAACTTTACTCAATACTAACATTTTTTTTTCATTGTTTTCCTATTGCTTTTGATGGTAAAAATCCATTTTTCGTTCTTCTTATTTCTATTGCATAAAGGATGAGGAGAATTGAATTATTTTTTTTTAAAAAAAAAAAGAAAAAGAAATGCATGATATCTTTTTAAAGTTAAATTTTGAATTTGATTGCTTTATAATTCTATTTTTTTTACTAAGCTGCTTTATAATTCTATCTATGTTTTCTCTGTTATTTGTTGCTTATTCTTTGCTTTCATTATTTTTTTCAGGTTTGTTTGTTGATCTATGTGGTACTGTGGCGAGGGAGGCATACACGCATGGGTTTTAATGTGAAATGATTTACATAGATAAATTAAAGTTGTATAAATATATGCCAATATTTTTTTGTGTTGGTTTAGTCCTCTAGCTCACAAAGAATATTCGTGGAGATTGAATCATGGCAAAAACAATAATTTTCAATTATGTAAAGTTGTTTTTTACACGGACACTTATGTGATATAGTTTTCTTTTACAATTATATATGTAATGTAGGTTTTTTTGTTACATTATACAAGTAATTGATAATTTTCTATTACTATATGGTGGTAGAGAATTATAAAAGTAATTAATGAGATGTATTTGCGATTTTTGGATCTGTAAAATTTTGTAATTACAATCAAATTCATTCTTTTTACTTTCTTATTTTTTCAGATTTTTATTATGATTATTATTATTGTTGTTGTGGTGTGTGGATTTGTTGCGATTATTATGATTATTATTATAAACGTGACAATATTGTAAGTGTTTCCGAATTTACTTAATATTTAGTCATATATGTAGACTTATGTAATGTGCCGTTTTATGCTATTAACATGGATGCTGTGAGTTTGTTTGCAGATTCATCCTTTTTGTTTTTAGCGAATTTGTATTACATCGATGTACTCTATCAATTTGAATGAATGAATATCCTTTATTTTTAGTCAAAAAAAAAAAGAAATAAATTTAGTAGTGTGTCAACAAAAATGTATTTATCCTTAGTATTTTTTATTTTTGTTTTTGGGTACAATATCCTTAGCATTATTAATTGTAAATAAAGTTAATTAATTGTAAATTAAGAAAGTTCAGTAAACGTGAGTGTAGTCGCTTGGAATTTTTTTATCAATTTTTTTTCAAAACAAATTTAATAATAAGTAAATTTAATAGGATTATTGCATATGTGCATGACCACAACTTAAATTCGAGTACATTCACTTAATCACCTTAAAAGATAAAATTCAATTGTATTGAAAAATATAATTTTTAATCATCTGCGATGCTTCAATATATTTGCCTCCTTGAGAAGTTTGTTTTGTGTCTTGATTGAATCGATATTTAACCTACATTAATAGCATTTGAATTCTTTTATTAAAAAAAAAAGTTTAAATTCATTCAAACCATTATGAGATATTATTTGGCTTCTTTGAGAAATTTGACAAGGTCTCACCTCTGCTTATCAAAGAAAAAAGGGTTGTTTACTCCCTTTAATTCGATTAAGTTACACTGATTTGTATTTGCATGTTTTTTTTCTCATTCACATAACACTGGTTTGGGTGGTGATTTTAGGATGACCACGATGCAAGATGGACGATGGCGAGGGAAGTTGCAAGTAGCGATAGGGAGGACGATGTTGCATCATGAGATGGTGATTGTACTTCTACTTAGGATGGTGACGGCGATGCGACGTAACAATCATGTGAGGAGGGAGCCTACACGTAAAAGGTTTTGGACATAATGGCTTTTAGAGTATGCAGTCTTTTTTCCATTGTTTTGAACAAAGCCACACGATATCAGTTGTGATACTGTTGATGGTTTTTATTTGTTTCTTTCTTTCTGTTTTTCTCTTTTTGTGGTCTCCCTATTTTATACTCTAATTTTATTTATATATATAATATATAACTTCTTTTGCCATTAGAAAAAAGTATGAAATTACTGATTTGTATTGCATCCTTTATTTTATATAATTTACCACAACACACACACACACACACACACATATATATATATATATAAAGAGGATTCGAAAGCCTTTTTCAATCAACACGATTTCTAATGTTATTGGTGTAAAGACTTAGATCCAAGTAATTAAATTAATGTTTCACTTTTTTAAACTGCTCTGCTGATTTGTTATTTTGTATACTTAATCATGTTTTTAGGATGGCAAGAAAGGTGGAAGAGAAGACATTTTTTAGTACCCAAATAAGTGATAACACGACTGAAATTAAGAACGTAAGATATAATACTAACTACTCAATAAGTTACAAGCACTATATGTTTCGTTTTAGTCCCTTAAATTTTTTTTTGTTTCATTTTTTTCTCTTAAATTATAAGTACTATACAATTTGGTCCTTTAATTTTCTTCACTTCATTTTAATCAAGAAGTTATGAATGTTGGACACATTGATCCTTCACGTTACAAAATTTAGACCTCCTATTAGAGATCAAAATATCTTAATAAATGTAATTTAAGGGACCAAAAAGTTCAAAATTTATAACTTATGGAACCAAAATTAAATGAAAAAGGTTAAGGTACCAAATTATCTAATGTTTATAATTTAATGGACCAAAATTAAATAAAAAAACTTAAAAGACAAAAAAATGAAACCTCCCTAGGCCTATTCTTAAAACCAATCTTTTGGTCCCAAATTAATTTTTTTTTTTTGGGAATTTTGTGCATTTATTTTTGGAAATTAAATTTATAACTTAGCAACACTTTTTAAACATATTTTTTACGACATTGGTATTTAGTGTGCATATTAAACATAGTCATTTTTTGTTATAATTTTTCATTTTTTTCTTTGAACAAAGCCTCATGATATCGGTTGTGATACTGTTGGTGGTTTTTATTTGTTTCTTTCTTTCTGTTTTTCTCATTCTTTGAAAATTATAGAAATATTAATATTAAAATGTTATTTTTTGTAGTTCCATTTTACACGTACTTGGCACGGGTCCGGATACTAGTAATTTCAATAGGGCAAAAGATACATTTGAATCATGTGAACATATTCCTCAGTTCTATCAAGCATATGTGTATCCCTTCAGTCTAATACATGTGCGTTATTCCATTAAGTGTATCCTATAAACTGACAAATTTTATTTTACAAAGTACATAAGAAAATTAAGGTGTACAATTAAGCAATAACAAAAAAAAAAATTATAAGATTTTATTTTTTTGAAAAAAGGTCTTCAAGTGCCATAGTTGTAACCCTGCTACTAAGAAGCTGACAAAAAATGAGACGAAAATCAACATGAACATTCTATTGTCGATTACCCAGTTGATCTCTAACAATTCTGTATTTCTGAAGGAAAAAAAAATTAAAAAATGTAAATTAAAAATAAGAACCATTTATGAACCTGAAAATTGAATTAAGGATAGACAAACAAATGTGCATGTGCTTACCTTTGAAGAAGATAAGACATCTCCTCTTTAATGGCCAAGGCAATTTCATGCATAATTTGTACCTCTTGTACCATTTTCTGTCACATGTTAAAGAAATATATCATAAAATCGAGAAGGTCTTACATTGACATAATATATAACAACTCACATATAAAAAGAAAAAAGTAGAAAAAATGAAATAATATGTATTTTTAAATAATTAAATGATATATAATTTCAAGTGTGTGCCTAAATAATTATATATTTTCAGAAGGAGATTTTATGAAGAAAAATAACCATTTTGGATACAATTGATAAAAAAATTAAATTGGCCCAACAAGAATTAAGATATATGATATATAGAAAAAAGTCTGTCATCAAATACAAATTTATTTTTACTATTATATTAATATGTCATATTACATCTCATTTGATCTAATGATAAGACTTTGGTTTGAATAACATTAAATGGTGACACTTATTGTTCTAATTGTGAAAATAAACTTGTGCATGGTAAAAACATTTGTCTCACTTATGCACTATAAACTTGTTCCATAATGAAAGTACAATGTAGTACTTTTAAATTTATTATATGAGAAATTTAAATTGGTTTACAATGACAACACATGTCCTTTGAGCACTAAATATGTATAAAAAACTTCAAGATATTTTTTTGCATGTCAATTTTAAAATAAAAAATTAAAAAACTTACATCAATGTGGCTTTTCTTTGCAATATTGGAACGATCCACGGCTGGCAATCCAGTTTTCCAATCAAAATCAATAGAGAGTGTTACTTGTCGATCTTCAGTTGTATCTATGAAACATATTTGGTAGTTACCACTTTCATATGCCTCAAATGCAAATTGGCCTGCTTGAACACGTTCTGCAAGATGATATTTGGCCCTACCTCCATGCGTTGATACCTAATCGCCATTAACTGTCTTTTATAACAATGACCCGAAATAATATATAAACTAACAGATAACTTCACAAATTTTTTATTATCATATTATAGGTATGAAGTTTTCACATTGTTTAATGATAATTAATTTTTGTCAAAAAATCTGTAGAAGACTCAAATTGCTTACTAATTGGACCAACTTATTTATTGTAAGAGTTTTGGGTGGGTAGCTGAACTGGATTGAACTAAGATTTTAAGAAATTCAGATGTAAAAGGTCTCAGCTTCAAGTCCTTAAATGTTCATCATGTATATTTCACGGGTAATCACATAAAATAATGCACACACATTTAGCCGACACCATACTTGATCCACACTGTAGCAAATACAAGAGGGAGGGAGCGTGCCCGCAATCCGAGATGAGAGGAATTTTATTTAAAAAAAAATCCATATCCCATACGATATAAAATACGTTGTCGAGTGTTTATATATGTGTTTACAAATAATTTCCCTCAAAATTTATCAATCTTAAAAAGTAAATTTTATACATTTGAACTAAGATCGAACACCTAACCACATGTATATGGTACGGATACGGATACTTGACCACATCAATTTCGCAAAATAAATAATATCAATTGTTGATAAGAAAATCAACCATTGGAAACAAAAAATAAAATAAGACTACATACATGAATACCTGAGCAATAATAGTGTGGTTTGGGGACAAAGGGTGACCCTCATTTGGATTGACAATGGAGTAATTGCCAACTACCATTGTATTCTTTTTTATTTCTTCGTAGAAGCATCTTCCAGCTAATTTACCTTTACCATATGGCAAATCAAACCTCATAGATTCAACTGAATATGAAAACATCCCCAAAGATAAAAGTAGAAGAAAAAACAAGTTGGATAATTGTGTGTTTAATCCAAACATATTCATGATAATTAATTATATTGGTAGTGAAATGACAAGAAGTATGAAGAATCAAACACACACGTTACTTATAAGTAGAGGGTGTGGTGATATGAATAATGTGTTTGTCCAAAGTTTTGTTGTTAAATATGTGGTTGGATTTATTTTTCAAATGTTACCCGATTAAAACATAAGTCACTAACATTATAGGGATAAATATTATTTTATCCTATTTTTTCATTGCACGCGATTGTACCGGGACCTCCAACATCTTTTAAACTTAATTCAAATCAGTTGAGTTACTCACTCAACAAAAAAATATGTGGTGGGGATTAATAGGTTCTTATTTTGAATTTGGTGTTTGATTGTTTTAGGATCTATTTGTATATGTTAAAATCGGAACATAAATCTCATTTCATTGTTTGAGGAATGAACAAAGTTTTCGGTCCACTATTTGAAAAGATGACAGAATGAAATGAATTATAACTTTTTAATTTATTCTATTTTTATATTGAAAATTTACTATTATTATGTAAAATATATTATACTTTATAAAAATAATTAAAATTTTATTGCTTAAAATGTTACCCAAGAATGGAAGCAACAATGACCTGAAATTCTAATTGTACAAAATTAAATCCATTAGATGACATAGAAATACCATTACGTACACCAACAAGAAAAATATCATGTAAGAGCATACAATAAAAAATTGGAACCATATTCTCCCTTAATATCTGTCGAAGGACGACTACTCACTTTTTTTTTTTTTCATAATTAGCATAAACCTTTATAAATAAAAATAAGAGGTAACATGCATATTAAAATGACTGCTCCCTTTTGACACTATTATTAAAATTTGAGAGACCTATAATCAACCACAAAAGATAGTTTGAGAATTGAGATTTGCACTACACTTATAAAGACAATATATGTCAAATCTCTAGCCAATGTGAGACTTCTAACAGAAATGGGTGCTTATTTTTTACGTTGTTTACCTTAGTTACTGGGATCCCATTGTGTTGACCTTCAGGATCGGAGTAATGATTAACAGGGACAGTCGGGGGTGGCTATTAGAATTTGAGAGGCCTATACTCAACCACAAAAGCTAGCTTGAGAGTTGAGGTTTGCACTTGTTGGGTTTTTGAAATTGGCTACATTTTGTAAAAACAAGATCAAGTCAGATGAGGGACAATATGGGGCTACCTTTGGTACAACATCCTGAGGCTAGAATATGTGGACAGTTTGTTACACAATATTAGCGCGTTTTATTTGTGAAGTAAATCCAATAAGCGACTTGCTTGTTCCCAAAGACAAGGATTTCAGTTTATTTCCTGATCATATCGCTTTTTGCATCGTCCCTAAAGATATGCCTATATTTTAGGGATTTATTGGATTTGCTTGAAGAATATGTTTGTACTGGATTTTCCCTATATTTAAGCTATTTGTGAAGCACGAAATTCATGATCATCCCATGCTAATTCGTGGCTATTTAAAGGAAGACTCAGACCTATTTTATTTACCGAAACCGAAGCTTAAACAAATATATCAAAGATGTAGTCTTTTAGGGTTTCGTGTCTTGTAAGCCTTGTGCTTTATTTGTGAGCCACTCTTGTATCATCTTGATGCTAGAGTAGGACTATTTTTTAATTGAGTTGTAATTTTTTAATCTACTCCTAAGCTTTAAAGTACGGAGATAGGTAATTGTTTGAAGAGTGTTCTTCGCAAAATTGTTATTAATGTTATACGGTCACACTAGGCGTGTGGCTAAGAGGAAGTGAGACGGGGCGTCTCATATCTAGGAGTTCCTAGTTAGGATTGCATGAGATAGTGTCTAGGCGATAAGATAGAAACGAGAGGTTTCAGAATCTTTGAACTAGAACTATAGTAGTGAATTCATTCCTGGATTGGTATCCTCCAGAGTACGAGAGGTTGCTCCGAACTGGGTTAACAACATATTGTGTTATTTTAATTTCTGTTTTTTTATTGTTAAATTGTCCATTATGTTCTGCTGGGAACTGTGTTGAAGCAGATGCTGCCCCATTTGGACATCGCCAGAATTTCAATTGGTATCAGAGCAGGCATCCTGTTCTGCATCTGGGTGAGCTCCAGGGAAGATACTTTCTGGCATTATGGACGATGAAGAAGGAGTTGAAGAAGTATGTTATGACTGTGTGCATGCGGTAGCAATATGTGATATGCATGAGAAGGAATAGTAATTAAAGGGGTATTGAAGGATGTGCTTATTGTGCATAAAAATACTTAAAAGCATTAACTTTTTCTAAAAGCATAGGGCATGATCATAATCTTATAACCATAGAAATGTGGATGATTCATCGTGCTTAGTCATCATTCATAGGAATATGGGTGACTTTTTATGCTTAAGTCATCATTCATAGAAATATGGGTGGCTTAATTAGTTATCATTCATAGCAATATGGGTAACTTAACAATGCTTAAATATTTAATGTACTCAAGTATGTCTAGAGAAACCACTACGCCTTGATCACTTTGATCTTATGTACTGATGTATGTGGAATTGAGTGGGAGTAACAATGTTTTATATGCATGCAGTAAGGGGGAGTGCTGTATTGAGGGGGAGCAGATATTTATTCATGTGTGCTGCATGTGCTGGAAGATGTTCTTACATCTGGATCTACATTTGTTGTGTGTGTATGTTGAGTTAAAGGAAGATTTGAACTGCATCTCTCCATAACTGGTCTGATATTGTTTTAGCCAAAATTTGCCAAAGGGGGGAGATTGTTGGATTTTTGAAATTGGCTACATTTTGTAAAAACAAGATCAAGTCAGATGAGGGACAATATGGGGCTACCTTTGGTACAACATCCTGAGGCCAGAATATGTGGACAGTTTGTTACACAATATTAGCGCGTTTTATTTGTGAAGTAAATCCATTAAGCGACTTGCTTGTTCCCAAAGACAAGGATTTCAGTTTATTTCCTGATCATATCGCTTTTTGCATCGTCCCTAAAGATATGCCTATATTTTAGAGATTTATTGGATTTGCTTGAAGAATATGTTTGTACTGGATTTTCCCTATATCTAAGCTATTTGTGAAGCACGAAATTCATGATCATCCCATGCTAATTCGTGACTATTTAGAGGAAGACTCAGACCTATTTTATTTACCGAAACCGAAGCTTAAACAAATATATCAAAGATGTAGTCTTTTAGGGTTTCGTGTCTTGTAAGCCTTGTGCTTTATTTGTGAGCCACTCTTGTATCATCTTGATGCTAGAGTAGGACTGTTTTTTAATTGAGTTGTAATTTCTTAATCTACTCCTAAGCTTTAAAGTACGGAGATAGGTATTTGTTTGAAGAGTGTTCTTCGCCAAATTGTTATTAGTGTTATACGGTCACACTGGGCGTGTGGCTAAGAGGAAGTGAGACGGGGCGTCTCATATCTAGGAGTTCCTAGGTAGGATTGCGTGAGATAGTGTCTAGGCGATAAGATAGAAACGAGATGTTTTGGAATCTTTGAACTAGAACTATAGTAGTGAATTCATTCCTAGATTGGTATCCCCCAGAGTAGGAGAGGTTGCTCCGAACTAGGTTAACAACATATTGTTATTTTAATTTCTGTTTTTTTATTGTTAAATTGTCCATTATGTTCTGCTGGGAACTGTGTTGAAGCAGATGCTGCCCCATCCGGTACCCCATCTGGACATCGCCAGAATTTCAGCAATACTTTATAAAGGCTATCTTTGCCATATCTCTAGCCAATGTGGGATTTCTAACACACCCCCTCACGCCCAGCACTATTGGGTTTGGTGCGTGTGATCAACAACAATGGGTGGCCCAAATATGGGAGGTCTCCACAACAAACAACAAATGGATCTAGGATAGGCTCTGATACCATATTAGAATTTGAGAGGCCTATACTCAACCACAAAAGCTAGCTTGAAAGTTGAGGTTTGCACTACTTTATAAAGGCTATCTTTGCCATAGTTCTGATACCACTGTTGGGTCATCAGGAGGGGGCAGCCAGGGGGATCATCCACATTGGGTCTAAGAACAACTCTACAAGTAAGTTGGACACCACACTCTTACCCAAAACCTTAAGGTGTTAGGTTTATGGGTCCTCTTACTTATAAAGTGTTCAACCTCCACTTATCTAAGCAATGTGGGACTTAACACTCACACTTGTCACAACAATCTCCCCCTCAAGTGTGAGTCCATCCATTCTTGGATATGCTCCCCTTCGAGCGGAAGCTTCTTCAGCAACACTATACTTGTACCGCCGTTGCCACACTGCACACGGGACACGCCGTCTGACCACCTTTGTCAGGAAGACTTTTTGATACAAAGAGCCGGTCGAATCCTTCGTCGAACCATCGGCTCTGATACCATGTCAAATAACCGATTATCCCAAAAGCTTGATACCATGTCAAATAACCGATTATCCCAAAAGCTTAACTTTTGGGATAATCGGTTATTTGACAGTGGCCGGGTCGTGCCTCCGACGATGTTACTTTGAAGAAATTAGAGTGCTCAAAGCAAGCTTACGCTCTAGATACATTAGCATGGGATAACACCACATGATTATGACCCTACGACGAGTTATCATGAATCATCAAGGCAACAGGCAGAGCCTATCGATCCTTTAGACCTTCGGTGAGCGACATGTAGAATCCTTTGCAGACGACTTAAATACGCGACAGACTCTGATACCATATTAGAATTTGACGAGAGGGCCAATACTCAACTACAAAAACTAGTTTAAGAGTTGAGATTTGCACTACACTTATAAAGACTATCTATGTTATATCTCTAGTTAATATAAAACTTCTAACAACTATCAAAAACCATTCTATAAAACTTAACATATGTTTTGATGATAAAATAAAACTATACGGTTCAGTAGGAACATTTACTATTTTTAGTAAAAATAATGGATTTTACATAAAAAAATGGAAAAATATAATATTTTATAAAATTTTACTAATAAAATATAAGTATCCACCTTTTAACCTTTTTTGAGGTTCATATAAGTTACACCAACATTTTTGTCAATCCTAAAACTAAAACAAAGCCAAAAAAATAAAAAGGAATTTTGGGTTAAACATAAATATATTGTATTTTTTTTTTTTTTTGGAAAAACAAAAATGATATATATATATATGATGCATGGGTACTCCGTTTTAGATAGAGTATCGGTACCAAGTACCGGTACGCGTATGGTACTCCCTCGGTACGCACCAACGCCGTACCTAGATTTTTATTTTTTTGTAATGGGTACACGAGTGGTACATTTGTGGTACGCGCGTGGTACACCAATAGACTGAATTCAAAGAGAATTGAAGATCTAGTTTTTTTATTCATACAAATCTTTGTATTCTCTCAAGAAAGAGAAATAGTAATACTTATAATGAAAGAGCAACAAAAATGTGGAATATTCGTAGAGATTAATGAAATTTATTTAATATATAATTGATATTTTTGAAATTGCTATTCTTTCTCACGATAAACCTAAACTAGATCAGGCCGCTCTTTTTAGTGATGATGGAGGTGAAAACAATTGACTCTTTTTGAGCTAATTGCTTTTTAATTTCATATTTTGATGTTTTTGAACAATTTTAATTACTTTTAAATTGTGGTGTAACATCCCCAATTCTTACACCAGTATTACATACCATTAAGAGTATTTTCTAAAAACATCACGTGTCTAGAACTAGCACTAGAGTGTGGTACATATGAGATGTAGTAGTTGCTTTGTAAGTGTGAGTGTGTGGTGTCATTGCTAGTGAGAGGGCATGCCTTGGGAATGGGCATGTGTCCCAATATGGGAAGTCAAGCAATGACTCACTAAAGACTACATCATTTCCTTGACTATTCTTTGGTGTCAAAAGCTGGAAACTCAACACCACTATCTTCTTCTACTTCTCTCTCTCACGAGCAGCAACAACAACAACACACCCTCACTACTTTCACTCATCTCCATCACTAACATTCTTCTATCAATCATTCCCATTTAACTCATGCAAATGGAGATTCATGTTTATTAAGTTGCAATAATCACTAGTGGTAAGTTCAATATCACAAAACTCTTCTCAATTTCTATAATCTCAAGCTCAATTTCTCCCTCTTCCAACACTTACAACCTGATTTCCTTCTTAATGTGTGGAACCATACTCTTGTGTAAATGGTGGCGATTAGGAGTGGGAACTCAAGTTCATTATTCAAAGAGGACTCAACAGCAAACCCAAGCTCATAAACAAGTCTTTGGCCAAAGAATCAAGCTTCAATTTGAGGTGGGTTCTTAGGTGAATTAGTTAGAATTTCCCAAACTCAAACTATGCATGATAACATAGGTTTTAGGAAATTAGATTATGTGTATGAGTGAAGTTTAACTCCCCAAAACTCTCTCCATTTTGATTGTTATGATAATGATAATGTTAATGGTTGGACTGAATGATGATTGTGATTGGAATTTTCTGGTTTTATATGCATTCTGCAGAACAGAGCAGAAAATCGTGTTGCTCGCTAAGCGAGCAGCTGGCGAACGGCAACTGGGTTCTGCAGGTTTTGGTCGCTAGCGTTCGCTGGCTAGCCAGAACCTTCTGACTTGGTTCGCTAGCAGTCGCCAGACCTCGCTCAGCGACCATGACAGGATTTTTGGTTTTTGTTCTGTTTTTCAAAACTTAATTAATACTTTTAAATGGTCATCAATCTTGGTCTGATATCCATTGACATTATGAGATTCTAATAATCAAAATGTTAATTGCACGGAGTAGGATTATCACACAGGATAACTTAGGTTATGTGATAGGTTAATTCCCCGGGATTGGGATATATTGGTAGTTGTTAAAACTATAGATGTACATGTCAGTCGGAGATTAGTGGATTGTCTTCTGTACACCACTACAGGGATTCGAGGAATCCGGAGTAAAATGTTTAATAATAATTGTGATGCCGGAGGCTCCGTACCATAGTGTTTTGTCCACGAGAATTGGTGCGGAGGAGTGTGAGGCTCTCTGAGACAGGCTCACCTCAGAGTGTCCTTGCGGAGTTTAAAATGAATTCAGATAATTCTTGTGTGTTACACCATATTATTGTTGTATAGATATATATTTGTATATATGAGATGCGCTGTTATTGCGTGAGGACTGACATGCAGGATACCTCGGTGTAGTCACCGCTAGGTGGGTAGTAGAATCCACGAGACTTAGTAGTCTTACCCCCCCCCCCCCCACCGTTCATGTTTCAGGTACTCAGGGTGATCGAGGCCAGCAAGCTGCGGAGTAGTAGCATGCTTGTAGCGGTGTTATCCATGTTTAGGATGTTTTAGTTGTCGTGTCTCAATCTATTTCTTTCCGCTGTTTTGTATTATGTTGTACTTTAGCACCTGCGTGTGCTTAATCAACACTCCATGTATTTGTAAACTTAATGTACTCGGTACTTAGTTATGGACTTTATAATATATTCTAGACAATGTATTATGGGGTGTTATAATTGGTATCAGAGCCGGTCGATGCAGACCGTGCCAGAGTCATAAGTTTACAGTGCATTCTAAATTAAATGCGTACTCTAGGGATGTCTTGCATTTATTCTAAATGTCATGTCACTTTGAGCCTAGCTAACTCAATTTGATTATGACAGGTAGAGTAGTATGTCGGAATTACCAAGAGAACGCGGATCCGAAGGAGCGAGAAGGAATGTCGAGAAGGACCCAGCTGAATTCGAAAGACGTTTAAGGAATTCGATTTCGATTGAACCAAGGAATGATGATTCTCGAGTCTGGATGGCTCAAGAACAACGGATGATGGAAGTGATGCGGCGACGTCCAGTGATGTCAGAACAACAGTTCGAAATGCAGCAAGTCGTGCAAGGACCGATAGGAACGCAATTCGAAACTAGAAGTGAACAGGCGTTTGGAGAATTTTTGAAGTTGAAACCTCCAGTGTTCCGAGGAGATGTAAGTCCGGATGCTGCACATGATTGGTTGTTGATTGTAGAAAACATCTTGAGAATAATACCATGCACCGACGACGAGAAGGTATTATTCGTCACGTACATGCTAAAGGGAGTAGCGGGGTATTGGTGGGATGGAATAAAGGAGAAGCTGGGATACAACATACCCCGAGAATGGGAACAGTTCCGTGCACTCTTCCTTGGGAAGTATTGTTCCGGAACTGTCAAGGAACAGAGTGAAGGAGAGCGTGGTCAGTCTTCGCGTTCACGAGAGTGCCGTTGTTGCGCCGAATGTGGAAAGCTCCATTCAGGACTGTGTATGCGAGGATATCCAGGCTGTTACAAGTGCAAGCTGGTGGGACATTACTCGAAGGATTGCCCTTACAAGTGAAGAGGTAATCATCTCGTTCTTTCTGATGTAAGTAATTATAAATGGACTATGTAGGAGATAGTGATATAGGGTATTGCTAGTCTTGGAGAACAACAATGAGTGGTGTAGTATCGAGAGGAGACGGGAAACCAGAAACACTTTTACTCCGTCCGATCATCACTTCAGCCCATCAACGCCTAATTACAAGAGTCGTTTGACTCAGTTACTATAGGAGGATTAACTAGACTTTATGAACCTCCCTAATGTCTGTTGTCTGATTATCGAATCGTTATCATAAATTATTCATTGCTCCCCAATCAAAGGAATTTCATCTCTTATTTCATGCCCATGTCCGAATTGTAGCGATCAAGTTCGTGTAGCATAATGACTGAAATTTTATTCTAATACCAGCAGTCACCTGATTTGACACGTTACGTGTCAGTGTTTTCCGGTTCGGAAACAAAGAATGTAGTTCAATGTTAAACACAATTGATCGCCAAGGGATTTCCATGTCCAAGTTTCTAAAATTAGTAACCCAATCTATTCAGTTAAAATCTTTTGCGGGAGTCTTTCCGCCAAAATTTCAATATATGTATCCAGTCTGTCACCCTTCACGGGAATTGTCAGAGAGTATCTGGATGTGTTTCCAGAAGAGATAAATAGTTTACCGTCAGAAAGAGAAATTAAATTCTCAATTGATCTTGTCCCAGGATCTCAGCCTATCTCAGTTGCACCATATAGAATGTCCCCTCTTGAACTCCGAGAATTGAAATCTCAACTTGAAGAGTTGTTGCAGAAGCATTTTATTCGCCCGAGTGTCTCACCTTGGGGTGCTCCGGTTCTGTTGGTGAAAAAGAAGGACGGTACAATGCGGTTGTGTATTGACTATCGTCAGCTCAACAAAGTTATTATCAAAAACAAGTATCCGTTACCTCGTATTGACGATCTGTTAGATCAACTCAGAGGAGCCACTATCTTTTCAAAGATTGATCTTAGATCCGGGTATCATCAGATTCATATCAGAACCTCTGACGTGTCCAAAACTGCTTTCAGGACTCGTTATGGTCATTATGAATTTTTGGTTATGCCGTTTGGTTTGACCAATGCTCCAGCCATATTCATGGATTACATGAACATAATTTTTCAGCCTTATCTTGATAAGTTTGTGGTGATTTTCATTGACGATATTCTGCTTTACTCTAAGGATCCTCAGGAGCATGCAGAGCATCTGAGGATTGTTCTTAATATTCTGAGAGAGAAGCAACTTTATGCCAAATTCAGTAAGTGTGAGTTTTGGCTTTCCGAAGTTAAGTTTCTAGGCCATGTGATATCACAAGGAGGCGTATCTGTTGATCCATCCAAAGTTGAAGCAGTACCTAATTGGGAAAGGCCTAGAACTGTATCAGAAATAAGAAGTTTCCTTGGTTTAGCAGGCTATTATCGAAGATTCATTTTGGGATTTTCGGAGATAGCGCTGCCTTTGACTCGACTGACTAGAAAATGAGCTGCATTTGTTTGGGATGAATTGTGCGAAAATAGTTTTAACTTGTTAAAACAAAAGTTGACTAGTGCTCCGGTGTTAGTAATTCCTGATCCTGATAAGAAGTATGTAGTGTACTGTGATGCTTCTAATAAAGGACTCGGATGCGTACTTATGCAAGAAGGCGCAGTAGTGGCTTACGCATCACGACAGTAGAAACCCCATGAAGAGAATTATCCTACCCATGATCTTGAACTTGCAGCCCTTATCTTTGCTTTGAAAAATCTGGAGACATCACTTGTACGGTGTGCAGTTTGCATTGTACAGTGATCACAAAAGTTTGGAATATTTATTTGATTAGAAGGAGTTGAACATGAGACAACGAAGGTGGATGGAGTATTTAAAGGATTTTGACTTTGAATTGAATTACTATCCAGGAAAGGCGAATGTAGTAGCTGATGCATTGAACAGAAAGGTGTTGTATGCGTCGGAGATTTTAATGTATCAGTGTGGGTTGTATGAGAAATTCAGGGACATGAATTTGAGTGTAACTTACCGGAAGGGTGGAGTCAAGTTGAATAGAATAGAGTTGACCTGTGAGTTGCATTCCACAATAGGTAGTGCGCAAGAGAAGGACAAGGATTTAAAAAGAAGGATCGGAAAACCCAAGTTCATACCTTTAGGTAACTTGGTAAAGTTCGTTAGAATTCCGTTTTCTGAGTGTACCCAACCAGGCCAGATACCGACCTATTAAATTAGTAAACTTACGGAACTAGTGCCTGCAACGATAAAGAGGATAATAGTTGCGGCAGAGGTCTGTAAAGCATAAGATTAAGCAGAACCAGCTCGCAGGTAACAATTGTAGAGTAACTACGGAGTGATGTTGAAGCAGCTAAGTTACCACAAGCGGACTGCGGTGTAACGAAGAAGTATAGTGTAGAGCGCAGCCCATTGGAGAAATGTAGAGTATAAGGCAACGATAGATGATGTAACTGACGTATCGCGAGTATATTAGTTACATTGGAATATAGAAAGGCAGTGGCACAAATAAGTGGATGATAAAAAGCTGCTAAATCAGAGTGCGCAACATAAGATCGTTTGAGAACATGGTCAGTAAGTGGAGTTTAGGCCATCAACCTCTTGAGAGAGGAAAGTTTTATTCCAAGGGATTGGATGTGGAAGATTGTAAGGAACTAACCGATGAATGACGAAGCATCCTTAAAAGTCAGGATTTTAACTAGGGAAAAGCACAGCCAGTCAAGGACTTTAGCATGAGTGTACAAAGCGAGGAAGCGCAGTTCGCAATATGTTGAGTCGTAACAAATTCTTAGGCACAAAGATTTCGTAGAATATCAGCTACAGTTGTCGCCAATCCTATTACAGTATGGAATGTATTCCATTAATCGCAACTCAGAAAATTCATTCAGATCCCTTCGTGCCGATAAGATTGAAAAGCATAGATATGAAGCCAGACTTAACCTACTCGCTGATCCTATTCAGATTGTGAATCGTAATGTTAAGATTCTTCGGAACAAGGAAATTCCGATGGAGAAATTAGAATGGTCTCAATCACCAAATGGTAAATTCACGTGGGAGTTAAAAATCCGAGAGGATAAAAAGTTATTCATATCTTTCTCAAGTATGTTTCCAATTTCGCGGACGAAATTTCTTTAAGGGGGGTAGATTGTAACATCCCTAATTCTTACACCAGTATTACATACCATTAATAGTATTTTCTAAAAACATCACGTGTCTAGAACTAGCACTAGAGTGTGGTACATATGAGATGTAGTAGTTGCTTTGTAAGTGTGAGTGTGTGGTGTCATTGCTAGTGAGAGGGCATGCCTTGGGAATGGGCATGTGTCCCAATATGGGAAGTCAAGCAATGACTCACTAAAGACTACACCATTTCCTTGACTATTCTTTGGTGTCAAAAGCTGGAAACTCAACACCACTATCTTCTTCTACTTCTCTCTCTCACGAGCAGCAACAACAACAACACACCCTCACTACTTTCACTCATCTCCATCACTAACATTCTTCTATAAATCATTCCCATTTAACTCATGCAAATGGAGATTCATGTTTATTAAGTTGCAATAATCACTAGTGGTAAGTTCAATATCACAAAACTCTTCTCAATTTCTCTAATCTCAAGCTCAATTTCTCCCTCTTCCAACACTTACAACCTGATTTCCTTCTTAATGTGTGGAACCATACTCTTGTGTAAATGGTGGCGATTAGGAGTGGGAACTCAAGTTCATTATTCAAAGAGGACTCAACAGCAAACCCAAGCTCATAAACAAGTCTTTGGCCAAAGAATCAAGATTCCATTTGAGGTGGGTTCTTAGGTGAATTAGTTAGAATTTCCCAAACTCAAACTATGCATGATAACATAGGTTTTAGGAAATTAGATTATGTGTATGAGTGAAGTTTAACTCCCCAAAACTCTCTCCATTTTGATTGTTATGATAATGATAATGTTAATGGCTGGACTGAATGATGATTGTGATTGGAATTTTCTGGTTTTATATGCATTCTGCAGAACAGAGCAGAAAATCGTGTTGCTCGCTAAGCGAGCAGCTGGCGAACGGCAACTGGGTTCTGCAGGTTTTGGTCGCTAGCGTTCGCTGGCTAGCCAGAACCTTCTGACTTGGTTCGCTAGCAGTCGCCAGACCTCGCTCAGCGACCATGACAGGATTTTTGGTTTTTGTTCTGTTTTTCAAAACTTAATTAATACTTTTAAATGGTCATCAATCTTGGTCTGATATCCATTGACATTATGAGATTCTAATAATCAAAATGTTAATTGCACGGAGTAGGATTATCACACAGGATAACTTAGGTTATGTGATAGGTTAATTCCCCGGGATTGGGATATATTGGTAGTTGTTAAAACTATAGATGTACATGTCAGTCGGAGATTAGTGGATTGTCTTCTGTACACCACTACAGGGATTCGAGGAATCCGGAGTAAAATGTTTAATAATAATTGTGATGCTGGAGGCTCCGTACCATAGTGCTTTGTCCACGAGAATTGGTGCGGAGGAGTGTGAGGCTCTCTGAGACAGGCTCACCTCAGAGTGTCCTTGCGGAGTTTAAAATGAATTAAGATAATTCTTGTGTGTTACACCATATTATTGTTGTATAGATATATATTTGTATATATGAGATGCGCTGTTATTGCGTGAGGACTGACATGCAGGATACCACGGTGTAGTCACCGCTAAGTGGGTAGTAGAATCCACGAGACTTAGTAGTCTTACCCCCCCCCCCCCCCCCCCCCCCCCCCGTTCATGTTTCAGGTACTCAGGGTTATCTAGGCAAGCAAGCTGCGGAGTAGTAGCATGCTTGTAGCGGTGTTATCCATGTTTAGGATGTTTTAGTTGTCGTGTCTCAATCTATTTCTTTCCGCTGTTTTGTATTATGTTGTACTTTAGCACCTGCGTGTGCTTAATCAACACTCCATGTATTTGTAAACTTAATGTACTCGGTACTTAGTTATGGACTTTATAATATATTCTAGACAATGTATTATGGGGTGTTATATGTGGTGTGATATTTTTTATGTTTAATTATTTATTTTAACAATATAATTCTATTATTTGATTTATATAATTATATTTTAAAAAATATTATAGGGACGTACCCGTACCTTACTTTTTCTAAAAATGACGTACCCCGTACCAATACCGGACCGGATACCGGTACCGTACCCGCACCCGGGCAACATATATATATATATATATATATATATATATATTACCAACCAAATAATCCCTTCAGCATAAGGTGTGTCTAAGAAGACGGCAAGAGTAACCGATTTTACCAACCAAATAAATATATTGTATTTCTTTTTTAAGAAAATGAAGATTTACTAAAATACTGGACCAAATTCTAAAAAAGACTGGTTCATCATTTTGTCACTCTATCCCATTTTTCGCGCGCACCCTACAAATTTATCAAAATACCGTCGTACGCTATTTAAGTAACATATTTTTTTTTTTTTCGGTCTTAAATGATGTAATAATCCACTGAAATTAAACTCACAAATAATTGTGATGCGTACAAAAATTTCAAATATTTCAACGTCTTAGATTTAATCCCCTCCACCTCCAGAAGCATTCTACCTAATTTTTTTGTACTTTCTTCATCCGCTTGATCAATATGCTATCTTTGAATTTAATTTCCAAAATTATTATTAAAAATAAAAACTAAAGGTGTGGCATAAACCAAAGTCACAAAATAAAATTAACAGAAAGGAAAAATTAGATAAACCAAATCTATTCCTAAAAAACACTCTCGAACAATTAGACAAAAAACTAATTAAGTCATCAATAAAAAAAAATGCATTGGTCAATCTATTCTTACACATATTTTTGTTCCTATAAATATGAGAAACTTTTAACCGGAATTTTTTAATCAAATTTAAGGAATTTTCCAACCACAATTGATGTTGGCAATAGATAAAAGAGAACTTTGGTCATCTCACTTATCCACCTTAAAAGGGTGAAATTTCTAACCATTAAATTACTTGAAAAAAAAACATGAGAGAGAACCACACTTCAACCACAATTTGTCCAAGCTCTAGCATATATCATTTCAATAGCAAAATTTGCAGCACATATAAGGTTGACATCATAGACACCCCATTTTGCTTATCCTATAAATTGAAACAAGTATATATAATTTACGGATAACTTAAAGAGTACTAGATAAGGAAAAAAAATTATAAGTATAACAAATAATTTATAGGAGTTTATTTTTCTTGAAAAAGCTCTTCAAGTGCCATAGTTGTAACCCAGCCATTGAGAAGCTGACAAAAGATGAAACGAAAATCAACAAGAACATTCTATTGTCGGTTATCCAATTGACATTAGTCATTTCTTCATTTCTGAAAAAATAAAAATAAAATTGGTAAATTAAAAATAAGAATCTTACACCTAAAAATTGAATTAAGAATAAACAAACAAATTTCATGTCCTTACCGTTGAATAAGATAAGACATCTCATCCTTAATAGACTTGGCAGTTTCTTCCATAAGTTGTACTTCATATACCATTTGCTGTCACATGTTAGAGAATCAAATCATGCAATGAAATCTTTAAATTTAAATCTTACATAAGTAGTAAGAGATTAATGTAAACAAATTTAAATTTTGGAATTAACATAAAACATAAAATAAATATAACGAATTATCAAAAAATAAATATAACGAATCAAACATGAAATTTAACTTTTAGAGTAAGACACATTTTGATTCTTATAATTTTCGGTTTAATTTTGTACTAGACAAAATTAAATTAAAATTAATCCATGATATTAATACTGATTTGAACCTAACTCCAATTTAAAATCATAGCTCAAAGGGAGAATTGTTCAATCCTATATAAACTCTCACACCAGATTCATGACTTCATAACTTCCGATGTGAGATTCCAAATTAGATTCATGAAATTCAACTTCACATAAAAAGTCAGTAATATATATTTTTATACTTGAGACAAATTAATTTCAAATGACTAAAAATGACTACTTAACTTACATCAATTTTGCTTTTCTTTACAATGTTAGATGATTCCTTGGCAGCCACACCAGTTTTCCACTCAAAATCAATAGAGAGTGTTACTTGGTGATTGTTTGATGCATCTGACCAGAAACATACTAAATAGTCACCACTTTCTTGTGCCACAAATGCAAATTGCCCTGATTGTACATGCTCTGCAAAATGATGTGAGGAAGAACCTCCTTGTGTAGTCACCTAATCATCAGCAACCAATATTCAACTTTACATAATGTAGCTAATTAAAATGAACATTCATCTCCACTTTAAAAAGCTGTTTATACGAACAATCTTCTTTAGGTTTTAGGAAGTATTAATTGTCTTAGTTAATCAAACGAGGATGTGGGAAATTCATCGTTTATGTCATGTGTGACATAATACAAAGTTGTAAGGTCTTTTTAGACCAAGAAATGTATTGTGCATAATTTGGGAGATTATTCTAGACACAAGGTCGTAAAGTCTGTCTAAGTCAGAAAATGTATGGTGCAAAATTTGGGAGGTTATCTCAAACTCATACTTGTAAGGTTTGTCTCAAGAAAAAAGAATTGTGCCGAATTTGAGAGGTTATCCTAGGCACATAGTGAACTCACACAGTTGTGAGGACTGAAGTAACTCACATTGGATGAACGAGTATAAATTGTGTGTCTAAATCTTCTATTTATTCTCTTTATTATAGATAGATTTACGTACATCTGAATCATATAAGTCAAATTGATTATGAAGTCATACACACTTCAGTGCATAGTCACACATACATCAAATTAAATCATGTCAATCAGTATATCAAAATGATTTTGAAGTCATGCATAGTCGTACATACATTAGAATCATATCAATCGGCATACCAAATTGATTCTAAAGTCTTATACACATCTCTCCTTGCTGACGTATACATAAGAATTGAGAAATGTTATTTAAACATAAAAAAATGGAACATCTCTACAACATTAAGGGGGAGTCATGTGTATATAACCGGAGAGTTCTTCAACACATTTGGTTAATCCCCAATTAACCAAATGTGTTGAATAACTCCCCGGTTATATACACGTGACTCCCCTTGATGTTGTAGGCGTAAAATCTTTCAAACTTGAAAAATATTTACTTTTAACTTTGTTTTAACTTTATCATCCGCAAACAATCAAAATGTGTCTCATATACAATTTCTCTTAAACAAATAGTTGAGGAGTTGGAGATCAAATTTGGTTAATGTCAGTTAACCAAATGTGTTGAAGAACTCCCCGATTTTATACACATGACTCCCCTTGATATTGTTGAGATGTCCCATTTTAATGTTTAAATAACATTTCTCTTAAGAATTATATCAGCCAATTTACTAGAATGATTCTAAAGTCCTGTGTCTTAGAAACAATTTTTAAAAAGGGTGACAATCCTCCCCCCCACCCCCCCCACACCATCTTGGGACTAATTCCACCGATATTTGTACTTCAGGTACCATTTCAAAGATGACGTTTAAAAAACATATATACATTAAATATAAAAGATAGTGTGTTGCCATGATTCCAAAATAAAATATAAGAGATAGTAAACAAGTACATAAAATATAACAAGTATCTCCAAATTTTAATATTTTCATATGCATAACTCAGAATCAAATACCAAATCACATATAGGTAAGCTTATAAAATCAACATTGAATTTCTCATCAACGGCTTACTTTGCCATAATTTGAGCAATTTGAACAATTTTTTTTTACCAAAATGCGATCAAAATATTTGATATAAATTTTAGATATAATAGTACATTTGAGAATTTGTTTATATTTCATTTCTAAAGAGTATATATGAATTAATCAACATACTGGAACACTTATGGTTTGGTTATCGAGAAAAGGGTGACCCTTGTTGGGATTGACAATGGGTATAAAAAATTGAATTTTGTTTATCAAAGTAATAGAAAATGAAACATAGCAAAGATGATTAAAAACTTCAAATGTATTTAATCTAAATTTTAGATGAAATACAATTGATATTTATTTGTATTTTATTTTGTAACAAGAATAAATTAATCACATACCCGAACAGTGATGGTCTGGTTTTCGTGCACAGGATGACCCTCGTTAGGACTGACAATAGAGTACTTTCCGAACGTCATTGAATATTTCTTGATGTCTTCAGCAAAGCATCTTGCAGCTGCAAATGGCAAATCAAACTTCATGGATTGAACTGAAGATGAAAACAATCCAATAGCTAGAACAAGAAGAAACATCAAATAGGGTTTGTGTTTTAATTCAATCATATTGATGAAAATAAGTTTTACGGTGAAAAATGAGAAGAAGAAATTAAGTTTTTTTTGACACTAAGAAGAAATTAAATTGAGGTAGCAAAACACACGTAGTATGTTCTCTAGTGTGGTTAGTAATACAAAAATGCAATATGTTATGATGATGTGTTTTTCCAAATTTGTTTGTTACGTGGTTAAATTTCATTGGTAATTGCACGTATTTTTTTCCATTTTTCTTCAATCTCATTGGTCACTTTGTAGTCTTACCATTTTCCTTTTTTCCTGTTACCTTATATAAATAATTAACCATTTATTTGATTTTTTTTTTTTTTGGGTAAGGAAGATAAAAAGAAAAGGAAAAAACAAAATACAGAAAAAATTATTCACGAACAAAGAAAGTTTTCATTGCATAATTTTTAAGAATATCACGAACGTCTTTTGAATGAGAAGCATGAGACAAGAAGTCGACATTTGAGAGAATGTTCCAAGTTTAGCGAAGAAATCTGCACAATAATTCTCATCTCTAAGTGTATGATATAAGTATCACACTCGTCAAAATACAAGGACTTGTTTAATTCCCTTCTCAAAAACAGTATTTTAGTTTTTAAAAATTAAAAACTAAAAAACCTTATTGACAATCAAATTTTACAAAAGTGTTTTTAAAAATTGTTTTCTATTTATCAAATTTTAAAACTAAAACAGGTTCAAGAAGTTTTGTTTTTCTCTTCTTAAAAATAGTTTGTTTCAAACACGCCCTAAGTAAATTTTTTTATAATTGGTCAAAATATATGTATCACTCGTTTATTTATTTAATTTTTGACATCCTCTTTATAAAAATTAAAAATCTATTATAAAAAAATAGTATTATTCACTTTTTAATTTAATCCCTAACGTGTGTATATATATAAAGTTAAATATTGACAAAAAAAGGTTAAATATGTTTAAAATTCATACAAATATTTCAATATTAATTAATCTTTATTTAAATTTTAATAAATTTTTTGTTGTCCTATTTTTGCCGTTATATCTAGTTTTTGGTCTCTGATGTGAACCTTTTTTTATATTTATAATACTGATGCGAACTTTTTGCTAAGTGGGAAAACATACAGAATCATCACATAGATATGTCACTGAGATGACACATTGACTCATTTAATGACGTGGCATGACATATGTCATTAACATTTTAAAATATTATTATAATAGACAAATTAATACATGTGGATCTATTCCTAATGAGCATCGATCACGAGTACAATCCAGCAAATATAGTGATTGGTATAAAACATACACCCAAATCAAAATATTCAAACAAACCTGCACAAAACGAACACAATCACCACCATCCAGGGAGAGTCTAACCATCACCATCTATCATGACTCTTGCAAACGACGCTTATCGAATAGAACTACAGTGAAGGACAAATGCATGTAAGAGAAAGTAGTGTGATTTCCTTTAAAAAAGGAGAATTTTTCGTATGTGCTGGTACTTTTCGTTGAGGTGGACAATTTTAATGAGTTCACAAATAGTGTTTATTAATTTATCTATATTATGAAAATTATTTACATCAATGGTGTATCAATATATATTAAAAAATGTTCATCTAAAAATATAAGAAAAGAAAAAAGAAAGTAGGGTCATTCAAGCATACTATGTAGAAAGCTTGTGTGTTATTAATGATAAATAGAAATTTAAAGTAAAACTAAACATTTTTAAACGTGGGAAAAACACAAGAAGGGGGGTTGAATTGTGTTTTGATCAATTAAAAATTCTTCTAGATATAATAATCTATCAGAGTCTATTCTGCAGCGGAAAGATCAAAACAACAATCAGTAAGAGGAGAGAGTTAGGAAGAGATGAACACACACAATTTATACTAGTTTCCCTCACAAACCGAGAGTACTCCAGTCCCCTTGTACTAACAAGAGAATTCACTATAATCACCAAAAATTACACAATTTGCTCAAACACACAAGCAAGAGACTTTCACATTGTTCAAGCACATAAGCAAGAGACTTCCAAATTGCTCAAGCACGCAGGCAAGAGACTTCCAATTTGCTCAAACACTAAAGCAAGAGACTTCCAATTTGCTCAAGCATTAATCAAGAGACTAGCTTAAATTACACCTATAGACTAACTCTATTACAAATGTAGTTCAAAACTCAAGGTCTTGAATTTGGAATTGATACTTCAGAGTTGTAGTCTTGTGCAGATTTCTTCAATGAAGCTCTTTGTCAGAACACTTCTTCGTGCAGTTGATTGGAGCTTTTGTGTTCAATGATTTTTCTGTTTTTCTTCTCTCGTTCTGCACTGGTTCATTGACTCACTTTTTTCAACGACACTTTGTCCATTCAAAGAGGTCTTCTATTTATAGATAGTTTGAATAGAGACGTTTGAAATGTGACCGTTGAAAGTACAACAGTTTGCCTAGAAAGTTGTATTCGTCTTTTTCCCCAAATAGGCAAACAACTTATGCTCCTTTGTTCCTCGAAGGTAGATGTTTGCACAGAAGAGGTAATATTGTACCGTTGTCTTCAACTCCATTTTTGACTGATTCAGATGACATTGATTTGTCTTTGCAATGGTCATCTCGTAGTTCTTTTAAACTTGAAGAGAATGTCTTTGAGACTTGGCCTTCTCAGAGTTGTTATTTTAAAGGTCAATGCAGCTTCTGAGTGCATACTATATTGCTTCTGATAAACTCTTCTGGCTTCTAAGAGTCTTTGTCCTCTGACAGGTTGTAAAGCACTTTTTGGTGCACTCAGATCCTTCTTAGTCATTCATATGCTATCTTCTATTCTTGACTTCTCAGATTCTATTTTCTTATAATCTGCACTCTCAAGTAAATCATTAGTGTTCTCCAATTTTGCATTAATACTTTGTTATCATCAATCTTCATTACGTTCAAGAGTTTGTGTGAAAAACCATTCTTGTTCCAACAATTTTATGTCATAGAATTTAATTTTGTATAGATAGAATAATAATGTAAAATTGTGTAAAAAAATGATGTAATTTTTTCATAGTGCTATTTTTATAGATTTTTTCTTAAAATATATTCTTATATATGAATTTATTTTATATATACTTTTCTTTGATTATTTTATTTTAATGAAATTTGACTTATGTTTTATATAATCATAAAGAAATTATCATTATTACAAAAAATAAAACAGAAAAAAAAAAGAATTTAATTTATATGCACTGTCAGTGTAAAGTTATTTTACACACGCGTCTAATAATATATCGACACATCATGTATGATAATTAAAAATACATGATGTGTCACATTCATTAAATGATGTGACAACACATCATTGGATGTATGTGCAAAAAAACTTTACACTGACGGTGCACAACAATTAAACTCAAAAAACAAAATCACAAACTGTATTATTTTTTTCTTTCCACTTTTATAATATTCGCATCTTTTTAGTATTAATTTATCATTTTCTTAACAAAAGTAGGTAACTAACTGTCCTACTCAAATAAAAATCTAAGACAGAAAAAACCGAATAAATTCATTTTTCCTTCACCGAAAAGAAAAGAAAAGAAAAAAAAAAAGAGATAGAATTTCCAATCGAAGAGGGAAAAGAGAAGAAAAAGAAACAAAATTTTCCCGGAAAAAGAAAACCAAAAAAGATCAATAATTCACAACCCATGTGTCAATTTCTTTGATGTTTCAGATTTACTGTTAGATCTTTGCTGCTTCTTGCTCTTTTCATCTTTCTCTATAATCACATTCTTTTCTTTCTTTCTTTTTTCTTTCTATTCTTGAACAACTTCAAATTCTGTTGAGTAAACCAAAAGAAAAAGAAAAAAGAAAAAAAAATCTGATTTTGAGCCTTGCCCACAATTATTTGCACAAATTAGATTCTGGGTCGGTTTCAATTTCTTCAAATTTGCATTGTTTGTGTCAGAGGTAGGGTTCTGAATTTTACAATGTAATGTATAAAAATGAGTTTTTTTATATTGTATGATACTGATTTGTTTGTTGTTTGTTTCTGTGAAAGGTTTTAAGGTTTTCAATGAAGAGGCAATGAGGATAAGAAATGGAGGTTAGATCAGAGGGTATACGTTTGAGGTTTTGGTTTGTTCGTTTGTGTTCAAGCATTGTGCTTTGGATTTGTTTTGTTCAGTTAGTGACAGTGAGTGAACTATGGCATTCACATTTATTTTCTGGGATTACTAGTGGTATATATAACATTGCTCAAATTCAACTTCCTAAACAATTGGATTATGGTGGTGTTGATCAATTGCCTCCTACTGTTTTTCTTCCTCCAAGTTAGTTTCTTGACTCAAATTCTTGTATGTATCAGATATGTTTTTTGTATTTTTTGTTCAAATTATTGATTTGATTCTTCAATGCTACTTTTGATATAAGTTAATTGAGCAATGAAGTTTATGTGTATTGTTGATCTTGTGTTATGTGATTTATATTTGGTGTTAGATTGTTACGGTTGTGATTAAATGAATGCAGATGCAAACTGTATCTGTTTTGGTAAATTTTGTTGGAATTTTTTTTCTTCTGGTTATGTGCTTGTTTTAATGTCGAATTGTGGATTGTGGAATCTTTAGGGATCATGAGTGATATATGCATTGATGAACAATGATCGTTAAGACGTTAACTGATGTTCATTACTGGTTTTTCAAACAGTACAGGGATTATTATAATTAGAAATGTTATTCATGGATAACTGTCATATTATAATTAAATAATCATGGATATGGTTATAAATAAGATTTAGTGAAATAAGTCTCTATCACTTATTTATTTTTAAATCAATGTTCAATAAAAGAGATGTTTGGATAAACAATTTTTAATGTTGAGAGAAAATTAGATGTTAATCTTAGTAAATTCTAAATGTTGCCATTAATTTTAGGGATTTCCTACTAAAAATGAGTTGCGATTATGTAAAGCAATACATATCGATATATGGTCTGATGGATAGATATAAAGCAATACTTATTTTCTCACTCATATTGGCAAATACTAAAGCTTTTTGACTAAACAAATTACAGGAAATTATACAAGTAATGGTTTTCTAAGAGTTTCTTGCAATGGTGGCTTGAACCAAATGCGTGCTGCGGTTTGTACTCCGTATTCTAACATTTCACTATCTGTATCATATCATAAGCCTTTTTTTTTTTTTATAACATATCATATCGTAGGCTTAAATACTCATTTTGAGGTATGGTATTTCAGATATGTGACATGGTGACCGTTGCTCGATTTTTGAATCTCACATTGGTCGTGCCAGAGCTTGATAAGACATCATTTTGGGCAGACCCTAGGTAAATACTTTTTGGTCTGATTTGTATTGTTAGCATTCTATAATTTAATCTCCTTGTCATTTTAAAGTGTTGTAGTTTTCATTTTGCAGTAATTTTGAGGACATTTTTGACGTGAAGCATTTCATTGATTCTTTACGAGATCAAGTTCGAATAGTGAAAAGAGTTCCTAAAAGGTTTAGTGGTAAATATGGATATTCTACCCTAGAGATGCCTCCTGTTAGCTGGTCAAATGAAAAATATTACTTGGAGCAGGTGTGTTTCTTTATGAATTGCATTTGAGAATATAGCCAAAAATTATATATTGTGCATAACTGTGCTTCTTATTTGCAATTTAAGGTTTGATAATATGATTGATTAGTGATTCTTGACCTACATTAACATGCCAGTCTTAGGGACGGTTTCCTCTAAGTTGCTAATTTCTCAATGCTTTTCAGCACTGTTGTCAAATAGAAGCGATAGCGGTGCTACAAATAGCGTATTTAAATGAATCCGCTATGAAAACTGATAATATCCCAGTTTCTACTAGCTGATGTAATGCCAATAGTAGGAATAGAAGAATTATAGGGTTTTTTTGAAAAATAAAACTGAAGAATATGCGTGTGTGCTGACCTATTTTCCAAATAGAGAACAGAAGAGTCTGTATTATTACTCATATATTCACTATGTATGTAAACATTTCAATATATAAGCTGTGTTCTGCCTCCATTCCCTTTTTTATTTGTATGCAGCATGCTTTTCTGATACAATTGACTTCAACCGCTATTTGCCCGCAACACTATCTTCTGTTTTTCAGAGAAGTTCTAGGAGTTTTTCTTAATTTTTATGATTGTATGGCATAAAGTTGTTTTGTTATTTAGTAAACTTGTACATGAGTGACAATGTTGTATGTGTCAGTAATTGTGTCATTCCAAATTTATTGCGACTTTAGAATTATATTATTGTGACTAGTCTTTTATTATGAATCAGTCACATGATGAGATTTCAAGTTATGGTGAGTGACTAATAGTAATTGGATTTTAGTAACTAAAATGAGTTGCTTCTGGTGTAGCATAGTCAACATAGGTTCCAAAAAGTAGCACTTCATTGAGCGTATGTGTATTGAAGTATGAAAAATATAACGATTTTTCTATAACTTTGAAGTATAAACATTTTGTTTAAACAATGCTATTTGACTCCAAACTGCAGATTCTGCCACTTTTTGGAAAGCATAAGGTGTTACACTTCAATAGAACTGATACACGTCTAGCAAATAACGGTCTCCCACTTGATCTACAGAAGCTTAGGTGTCGTGTCAATTACCAGGCTATTAAATTCACTCCACAAATTGAGAATTTGGGGCGTAAATTGATTCAGATGATTCGTGAGAAGGGACCTTTTGTGGCACTGCATCTTAGATACGAGATGGATATGTTGGCTTTCTCAGGTTGTACTCAGGGTTGCACAGATAAAGAAACCGAAGAGCTAAAAAAGATGAGGTTTTTTTTTATGTTTCTTGTTTTGCTCTATGTATTCATTCTTGCTTCTGCTACAAATAGAGGTTAAAAGGGATTTGGGTCCTCTCTGGTTACTGAATAACAGGATACTTTTATCATACAAGGATCATATTAAACAGGAGAAGATCCTAATTTGATTGAGAAGATAATTTTTGTTATTGACTTGAAAATATGTGGGTTTTAAAGTATTTTTCGATATCAGAGGACCTTTTACTTTTAGGAAACATTTTCTGTTTTAGTTACTAAACAAATATTCTTAAAGTAATCGAATTCGTGTGATCTAAGATTCTGTGATGCCCTTATAAAAATGAGATATCTATATCACATAAAATGTTGATTCCACTTGGTGTAATTCAGGTATGCATTCCCTTGGTGGAGAGAAAAGGAGATAATTTCTGAAGAGAGGAGATCACAGGGTCTATGTCCTTTGACACCAGAGGAGGCGGCCTTAGTTCTTCGAGCCTTAGGTTTTGGTAGGGAAACACAGATCTATATTGCAGCGGGTGAGATTTATGGCGGTGAACGTAGACTTGCACAACTCAGAGCAGCGTTTCCGCAAATTGTGAGTTTCTACACATTTTAACCCCCCGTCCAATTTTCTGTTTATCTTGTGTGGATCATCTCAGATCATCGCACCATGGTTGAAAACTGTTCTTTTTCTTAGTAACGATTGGACCTGATCTTAATGATGCAAGTTTTTCCTCGTTCCTCATTTCTTGCTCTTCAAAATTATTCTGAACGGCCGCATCTGACTTTCCACATTTGCAAATTCAGGTTAAAAAGGAAACATTGCTGGAACATGATGATTTGCAGCATTTCCAGAACCATTCATCTCAGATGGCAGCCTTGGATTTTATGGTTTCAGTTGCCAGTAACACCTTTATCCCTACTTATGATGGGAACATGGCAAGACTCGTGGAAGGCCATCGCAGGTACGTATTTTTACCCTAAGGATGTTAACTCCCTGCATTGATAAATACAGACTTTTACATGAAGTAATTAATTCGGCCATTGATTTGAGATCGGTCAGCTCATATTGTGCCTTCACAAATCATCTCTAAATAATTTAAACCTTCGATTTGAGATTGGACGACCAAATCATATCCAATTCTTTACCCTAGCAGGTCGCAATTAGACTTTGAGAAACGTTCCTAACACATTGTTTTGAATACATTATCTATTATTATTGAACAAATTTATAGGGACTAAAGTGAAATTTGCGCAATAACTGAGTGTGCGTTGCTGGTGTTTCTCTTAAATTTTTAACTAATCTGTTTGTATGCAGGTATTCAAATTTTAGAAAAACGATCTTGCTGGATCGAAAGAAGCTTGTGGAATTGGTTGACATGCATCAGAATGGAACACTAAAATGGAACGAGTTTGCAGATAGTGTAAAACTGGTTCATGAAAAGAGAATTGTACAGCCAACTCGGCGAAAAGTTATAATGGACAGACCAAAGGAGGAGGACTATTTCTATGCCAACCCTTATGAGTGTTTGTGCGAGGAAGAAACAAATTGTGATGACTTGCTAGATCATCACAATACTAGTCAACTAGCATGAGTTTAAGAGGAGCAATCCCAAACTCTATTTCTTTGCACCCTTCATACAAGAATTTTGTAGGTAGTTTAAAAAAGTGTAAAAAAAATAATATTTGTTCTAGGCTTGCAAAACATGCCCCTTCATTTACATTTGATTAGTTACTAATTTTTCTTACCTTAATAGTTCATTCAATAAGTATTAGCTAGTTTTCTTTGGGCACAGCATAAAAGAATATGTATAGAGTAAATCACCATTTTTGGTGCTTTAATAGTTTGTGTAAATCATTGTCATTTTAGTCCCTAAAATTAACCAAGCTAATAAAGTATTGAATTTAGTATCTGTTGGTGAAGTTAGTTCCATTATGATATTGTTAGAGTTGTTACAACTTATTTAGAAAGAATATGTATTTTTGAATAAAATGGTTAACCACTTTAAAACAATGTTAGTATTGCATCCCAAGAGAGCCAAGTGATCATAACAGCACTCAAATACAAGAAGTATTGAGGCACTAAACTGAACAAAGAAAAATAGCACCATAGGCAGAACTGTTAAGAGATCATACCATAAAAAACAATCTCAACATACAAACCAAAAAACCAGTCATACATCATATTGCAGTAGAATAAAACTTATTAGAATTATACATCAAGCGATTTCTTCTGTTTTCATTATGGTACTTAAAATAAAGCTTCCACCAACCCCTTCAAGATATACATTTAAGAAAAGTTAAGAGATTTTGTGAGATGCATGCATGCCATAAAGTCTCACTAGTACTATTAATAAATAGAGGAGGAGTACTCCGACTATTTTTGAATTCCTTTTCAACTTTTGATTGTCGCCACATTTTCATCATCTTCAATGAGAGTTTCAGGTTCGGCATGCCATAGGGGCAGGGACATACCTAGGTTTACCTTCAATGACTGCACGTAGCAAGATAGCAACGTTCTTTTTATTATACCACCATATTTTGAGTATCTATCTTATACCACCATTTTGTTATTGAGGATATAGAAAGAATGCTAACACATTTTGGCGGGGAGGAGGAAATCAGAATAAGGGGATCCGGTGGTTGGCTTGTGAAAGGATTGCTTGTTCAAAATCCAATGGAGGGGCGGGTGGCGTATAATGAAGAACCAAAGAGAGTTTAGTGACAAGATTACTCAAGGCAAGGTATTTTGAAATCAGGAACAAAATTATGAAATGATTTGGAATGAAGAGCGTGATAGAATTTACTCAGTGAGATCGGGGTACAAGCTAGCAATGAATGAGTTGGTGGGAGTGGAGTGGTATCATGTAATCGGGGATTGGAATAGCATCTCTGCCGCCGGTAAGTCCCTCCTAAAATCCGTAATCTCATGTGGATTTGATAATTTATAACCACATTTAACATTATTATACGTTAATGATGTGCGCAAGGATTAATAATTAAAATATACGATTTGATAATTTATAACAACATTTAACATTATATTATATGTTAATCATGTGAGCAAAAATTAATAATTAAAAGGTCATGCTAAACAGTGCTTGAGGCATTTGTTAATCATACCAAAAAAGGAAATAAAAGATAATATTAATATTGAAAAGACAACTTTTTATACTTTTGAGATATTGAATGCACGCATTTCGAGATAAAATTTCTATTTTAATATGCTTAACCAGTGCCCGGGGCACTTTTTAGCATTTTCCATAATTAAAATATATGCATTAGAAGTTTGATTACATTAAAATGAAGTTCTATTAAATGATAGAAGGAAAATGCTATTTAGTAAGAATTTTTTGATGCAAGAAAGAGAAGAATTTTATGTGGCAACTTTTGATTGGTCAAATTCTAATCACTTTCTCTCTCATGCATGGTTAGGCAATTTTTGATTGGTCAAATTCCCTAATTTTGTGGATTCTTCTCTTTCTTATGTAATTTTTTCTTACTAAATAGCAATGCTCATGATAGAAATGTAGGTTTTAATATAAGAGGGGAGAGAAATGAAATATAAGCTTTTTTCAAGGGAGGTGAGTGTGATTATAATTTGTATAAGAGGGAAATAAATTGTATTGTTGGGTTTTTGAAATTGGCTACATTTTGCAAAAACAAGATTGTCATACCCCATTTTTTGACCGATCGTTTTTATACGTCTTTTTAAGACAGTTTTTCTTTGTGCGTTTCTGACGAAATTTCGGCAGAGAGGTATTTTAAAATACCTCATTTATTTGTTTTTTTTTATTTTTATTATTCCTTTTATTATTATTATTTTTATTTTATTTATTTTTTTGTATATATATTTTTATTATTATTACTTAATTTGTTTTTTATGTTTTAAGTATTTTATTGTTATTTTTATTTATTTTCGTTTTCTTTTCTACTGAGTGTTTTTTAGTTTTGGTCCAGATATGTGTTTTGTCCAGGCCCAAAGGGGCAATTTTGTCCAAATAGGGAAATTTTTTCATCTGCCAAACCCTAGTTTCTGACACACTATTTATAGTGCATTTATTGCACAGTGCCCAAGGAGGAAAACTCATGAGCCGCAGAAGAAACATTCTTCTTCCTTTCCAAAAATCAAATCCGAAAATGAATCAAAAATCATAAACAGAAACCCAGAAATAAATCGAAAATCATAAACCTTCACCACCATCAATCACCAAACAAAAAAACAGAGAAAACAAAAATCGAAAATTCATCATCACCATCAACCTTCATCATCATCACCGATTCTTCCAAAACAGAAACCAAAAGATAATCAAATCCATCATCAGAACGAATCCGAACCCAATAACAAAACCATCTAAACCGATTCAATCAAAACCCAAACAAACATCATCCATTTTCCGATTCAATCAAAACCACAAACTATCTCAACCGAACCGAAATCGAAATCCAGGAACCGAATTGAAAATAAACAGAACCGAAACAAAAAGAAGAGGAGAAGACGAATCGGACTAACAAAACAAAAGGTTGAATCATTTTCCATTTCCGTTCTAATTTTTTGGTTCAATCTAGGTTATGGGGTTTTGTTTGATTTATTTGAGTTTTGATTTGAGATTAATGAGATGTTTGTGTGAGTTTTTGATGTTTGAAATTGCTTTGAAAAAATGGGTTGGATGAGAGGAAGAAGAAAGAATCAGAGAGAATTACGGCGGCCATGAGAGGAGGAAGAGAGTTTTTGATTTGTAATTTTGTGATTTTTTTAGGGTTTTCTGTATATATATCCCTTTCCTGATCCCGTGCGCGCAGGTGCACGTCCTTACGGTGCACCTGCGCGCCTTTGTCCTTCAGATTTCAATTAACGTCCCTGATTCATTATCTCTGTGATCAGATCAGAGTTGTCTGATCAATCAGACGGCTCTGATTCTGTTTTAGCTAAATTCTTCAAGCCCCCTCTCTGGGCCACGCCCCCAGCTGGGCTTGGGCCCAGATTTACTTTTTGCACCCCCTTTCTGTTTTTATTAATATTTGCACCCCCTTCTGTTTTTTTATTTTATTTTTGCCTATGATAAAAGTGCTTATGGAATGTGCTTCAATAAGCTATTAAATCCAAAATAAGCACTAATTTGAGGCCTCTTTGTTTTATTATTAATTGCTCTAATTTATGTTTATCTATTTTGCTTAATTCTTTATTATTTCTCGCTAATCATTTAATTCATTGCCTTATTTAATCAATCATTTATTTTATTGCAAGGACATTAGATTGTATTTTTAGGATTTGATGTAAATTTAAATGAAAATTGCATAGCATCCTCTTGCATTCATCTCATATTTATTTTTTCTTGCAAATACCTTAGAATGTAATTAGGAACAAATGTACACTATAAATGGAAAATTGCATCTCATGCATATTTATTTATCGCTTTCCGCAAAAACGTTAGCATATTAATTCTGAGGGAAAAGAAACCGTTTTGATCAAAATATCATTACGGTTCGTCTTCGCGCTTATTTAGTATAACGTTAATATCGTTCTTTTCGCGCTTTAGCCATTATCCTTTTCTTTTGTATCAAAAAATGAGGTTAACACCTCTTGAAAAAATAGTTAGTCACTTTATTCTCAAAAATGAGGTCAACACCTCTTCAAAAAAGTCAACACAATTTATTTTCAAACATCGAAAAGCATCAAAAATATTTTGGCATCATATATTTTCAAAACTTTGGACTTTAAACCAAACGTTTCTTTTTATCGCGAAAACCTTGGATTTTAACCCAAGAGTCTTTTTTACTGCAAACTTGGATTTTAAACCAAGTGCCTTGGACTTTAAACCAACGGCGTCTTTTATCGTGAAAACCTTGGATTTTAACCCAAGTGTCTTTTTTTATCGCGAACTTGGATTTTAAACCAAGTGCCTTGGACTTTAAACCAATGGCTTCTTTTATCGCTAAAACCTTGGACTTTAACCCAAGTGTCCCTTTTTCTCGCCTAAAACCTTGGATTTTAAACCAAGTGCATTTTCTTCATTCATACATTTTTAATCATGCAAAAACCTTGGATTTTAAACCAAGTGTTTTTTATCACTCAAAACTTTTTCTCAATAAACCTTGGATTTTAAACCAAGTGTCCGTGTCTTATTTCTTAATCAAGCTTCAATCAACTTAACCATATAGACTTTCTTCGCAAATTAACATCAATCAAACTCACATTTTGCCACTTTTGGCTTTCGGTCCTTAAAACCATTTTCAAAACCTTAAAATCAAACAAACAAATTTACTCGGCTTTTTACCCCGAACTACGGTGGTTTGATCCCTCGGGTACGTAGGCATGAGACTTGTCTCTCCAATCAATAAAATCAACAAAAAACATTTTTTCCTTTTCCATCACCTTAAACTTCTTTTTATCATCACTTTAATTCCTACACTTACACATTTTTCACAAGCAATTAAAAATAAAGCGCATAGATAGAATAAAAACCAGAGGTTCCTATAGAGTACTATAGATACTTAGGGTGCTAGTACATTCCCTTCGTATAACCAACCCCCGAACCTTGTTCTCTAAAAAATAGGGTTTTTTTCGAACTTTTTCCCTTTCCCTCGGATAAATTAAAGATCGGTGGTGGAATATTAAATTGCGATTCGAAGTTAATTAATAACTCGATATCCAAAAATCACCGCGACAGAAATGGCGACTTCACTGGGGACAACCAAGCGGGTTGAGCCTAACTTGTTTTAATTACTATCTTCGCGCTTTTATTCTTTTAATTGTAAATATTTGTATATATATTTGGGTTGGCTTTGAGTGGTGAGAATAGTCCCCCACCCGGACTTGAGGGAACCATAAGATAGGATAGTGGTATAATCATAATGTCTATCCGAGAGTAAGTTTCGGCCGTGGCATATGTGGTAACCACACTCAATTGAGGAACTTTGGAGGTAATAGTGCCAACATGAGTAGTCGTGTTTGACATTCTATCTTCAAGGAACCGACGATGTTGAGGACCTTTAGTTACACCTAACCCATCTTGGCCTCTTTAGGGCGTAGTGCGGTGGCTAATCGAGAGTAAGTCTCGGATTGGTTGATACGCGATACTACACTCAAATGAGACTTTTCTACGGATTTTGTTGGATCGGAAGTAGTTCCGTAACCCAATGATTTTCGGAGGAGGTCGAGGACTTTGAGAACTTTGTAGAACCCGTAATGCAGGTACAAATAAACCCTAGTACTTATCATATGGGAGGGCTTGTTCCTTAACTCCATCACTATGTATTCCAACCTTCAAGCTATGTTGTGAATCATTGTAACATAATCATGCCTGCATGCACTCATTCATAAATTTTTACTCATCCAATGTCGAAGGACTTAAGCAAATTTTTTTTGTAAACATTGTAGATATGGATGTTGTAAGGAGAAACACCCAGAAATACAATTTCAAAAAGCTAGATTTATCAAGGTTAAAGGAGCTAGGATCCTTAGTGACTTTCCCGGAGGACTTCCGTAGAGATCATGGGAAATTGCTCGGTCTTCTCAAAGTGAATGTTGAAAAAGGAAGTTTGGAAACTTTGGTCCAATTCTATGATCCCCTCTACCACTGTTTTACCTTTCCGGATTACCAACTTGTTCCTACCCTTGAAGAATATTCTTATCTCATTGGTTTACCGATACCCGACAAAGTACCTTTCAGCGGCCTTGAACCCACTCCTAAACCTCCAACCATTGCAAAAGCTCTCCATCTTGAAACCGCCGTTGTCAACACAAATATTATGTCTAAAGGAGGCCTCCTAGGCCTATCTACCGATTTCCTCTACCAACAAGCCTTTGCCTTTGCCGAAGTGGCAAGTAATGATGTTTTTTACTCCATCCTAGCCCTACTCATGTACGGCCTTGTACTCTTCCCAAATATTGACGATTTTGTCGATATTAATACCATCCAAATTTTCCTTACCAAGAACCCTGTCCCGACATTGTTAGCCAACACATACCATTCCATCCACGACCGAACTTTAGTCAAACGTAGAACTATCCTCTGTTGTGCACCGTTATTATACCAGTGGCTCATTTCCCATCTACCCTAAACCCACTCTTTCAAAGCTAATCCTGAAAATCATTCATGGCCTCATAGAATCATGTCCCTTACTCCATCCGATATAATTTGGTACCATGCAGCTTGGGATGTCGGAGAAATTATCATTAGTTGTGGTGGATACTCCAACGTACCTCTTCTCGGTATGCATGGAGGAATTAGCTATAACCCTACCCTTGCCAGACGCCAGTTTGGATACCCGATGAAAACCAAGCCGAACAACCTTGCCTTAACTAGTGAATTCTATCGCAACAAAGAGGATCACTCGAATGTAAGGGAAAAATTTGTGCAAGCTTGGGGTTCTATTCGAAGACTTGATAGAAAACAGTTGAGGACAAAGCCGGACTCGGTATGTGAATCTTACACTCAATGGGTCATCAATAGAGCTACAAGTTTTGGAATGCCTTACCGGATGCCGAGGTTGTTATCTTCGACCACCCCACCGTCATCCTTGCCCTTACCTTTTGATACCAAAGAAGAATTCCAAGAGCAATTGGCAGAGCTAACCCGTGCAAAAGATGCTTGGAAAAGAAGATGCCAGACAGCCGAACTTGAGTTTGAGACACTAAAAGGAGAGTTAGAACAAAAGGACCATTTGATCTTTATCCAAAGCCAACAAATTGTTGAGAAGAATGATTTACTCCAGCAAAAGGATGCCTTATTGAGACAAGATAGCAAGAGGAAGAAGAGGCAAGGGGATTTATTTTCCTCTGCCTTCGATTCAGATTTAGATGGCTCGTTGGCTTCAAGAGTTCGGATTTAGATCTGATTTTATCTGTTTATGTTTGAAAAGATGGTTGTAATCCTTGAATTATTAATGCAGTCTTTATTTCTCACAATGTTTACAAAATTATTATCTTAAAGTCCTTCGAAAAATAAAATTTTGCATATTTTATCATAACATATATCATGCATCATACTACATTCATAAAAAAAAAAATCAATCTCATGTCCTTTGTTTCCTCTCTGTCCAAGTCATGTGGCCCGGCGTATTCAGTACAAAGCAACTCGTTCCTACAATACTCGATCTAATTTGAAGAGGAAAATCTCGAAGGAAAGCATCAGATGCTCCGTGAACAGGTGTCATCCATGCAAAACTGATCTTACATGTGCTTTCCACCAAGGGGCACCCAGTCATGATGTTGAACACTATTATGCCCTTAAGAAGGAGGTTCAGAATTTGGTCCATACCAACATGTTATCTTTTAACGATCCAAGCTCGAACGTCCAAAGTTCATCATCTGCTTAATCATGGGTCCTCCGTCATTTTAATTCAAGATTATCAAGAAGTTTGTCCCTAGGATCGCTAGGCCTTTTTATTTTTAATTGCAATTTCTTTCTTGCCAAGCATTTATTTGCATTTTAAAGTTGTATCTTTTAATTAAAATTTCTAAACAATGAGCATGCATATTTTGGAATCCATCCATTCGTATTCACTCTTTTCTTGTGCCATCATAAACGGCAATGTTTTTTTATTTCACTTTTCAAACTTGAGGGGAGAATGATGTAAACTAAATGTTTAAAATTGTTGATATGTGCTGATATATGCTTTCATTAGTAAGACCCGGTTGATGATGTAAGGCATTGTTTCACTTCTCAGACACCGGAGAAATAAGGAGATAATCCTTAGTCAACCCCTTTGAGCCAGAAGTTGGTGTTCTTTCTATAAAAAAAAACCCTTAATCTTGACCCGGGGCAGGGTAATCTTTCAATAATTCAATGACACATCCCAATACAAGAGGATAAATTTGTTGAGACAGAGGAAGTCATGAAAAGACAAAACTCACAATAGCATGTGGCAGTCACAATTGTCCTACACAAAAAAAAAACACAAACAAAAACAACAACCACAACAAAAAGCCCGCTAGGTAAAAAGACTTAGGCAAAATTCAGGGCATCCCGATGGTCCATAAAATCCAAAAGAATTGGTCCATGCAAAAATAAGGGATTAAGAGCAAAAATGTTGAAGATAAGCTTGTGAATGAAAAAGTGACTGTCACTTCAAGAATCTCATCAAAGCGTCAACCTCAAACATCATTATCAAAAGAAATCCTCTTGTCAACCAAAGCGTGTCTGATGAATTAATTAAGTGTAGGAATGAAGGACATCAAAGAAGAGTGGGTGGGTTAAAACAGAATCTTGAGCCTAATAATCTTTTTTTTCATAACCATGAACCAGACCACGTTATAGCCCTCAAAAGACCTAATTGAAGCTAGGTTTACTTTGAAAGCATAATCAGCAAAATTATTGTTAAAACTGACTCCACCTGTTTGTTGAGTAACAATCTTTTACACACACCACATATGTTTTATATAAAGTTTTGCGATTCCAAAACTTGCATGTACATTACATCAGAAACACTTTTCAAAAGAAACAATTTTGTTTACAAATTTATATTTGGCATCAGGGAAATTCAATCAAAATGGTCTAATCAAGGACGAATCAATTCAAAACGCTCCTAACTTGGGGCAAATTACATCAGGAACCCGCCAATCAGGGGCAAGTCTTTACATACAGTGGCATACCCTTCAAAGATTCAAAGTCAAGGTTTCACTTACTTGGGACACCTGAAGTGGTTTCTGTAACACCCTACTTATATCTACCCAAAAATTTCGATCAAATAAATAAATAAATCGCAAGTAGACACAAGAAGAGCGTTACATGTGAAAATCATCAGTCAACCATAGCATATAAGTCAAACATATATCATGCTCATCACATACATTGCAGGGAAATAATAAGACCTCATCATACAAGTCATGATTCAAATATTGAAACTCATAAATAAGTCACCGATTAAATATCCATTAAATTCAACAATTATAATGAATCAACATCCACATAGATCACCTACACATGTCTCATCATCAAACAAATAGACAAAGAAGTATTTGGCATAAGCCTTACACCATTATACAAAAACAAGGTCTAACAACGACACTAGGTAGAACCCAACGATAAAGATAACCCCAACATGGTGTTACAAATCCTTCAGATCAATGGACACGGTGAAGGAAAACGTAACTGTTTATCAAAGATAAAACGCAGCGGATTTTAAAATTTTATTTTCCTTCAATGGATCATTGTGAAAGATCATGGTCAAGAATATATTGTTACCTTGAAGAACTGATGCTTTCTTTCGCGTACAAGGAGCTTTCGATCACGAACAGAAACTGCTTACGATCACGAACACGAACTGCCTTTCGATCACGAACAAGAAACACCGTATGATCACGAACAAGAACCTTCAATCGATCACGAGCACCACAATTGCAGCGCCTCCACTTAGTCCACACGAATAGGAACCTTCAACCTTCGGTGCTAGCCGTTCTTGGATGAAGAATGAGGGAACTTGAGCGGATTAGGGTTTAGAGAAATTCAGAATTTCCCAAATACAAATTAGGGTTTAGAGAAATTCAGAATTTCTCCAAAAGTGTCAGAGACTGAACTTCATCAGGCTCTATTTATAGAGTTTCTTATGTGAGCTTCAGTTCACACGAATTTGGACTTCTTAAGCCCAATATTCGTTTTTCACTAATTGCACCCCCGCAATAAGTCTTACTTATTTTTCCCGTTTTAACTGTCCTTATGTGTGTGACCCTGTAGGTTCTTATAACGTTGGCAATAATATTTATCTTAATATTATAAACAGTGAGCGGTATCTAGCAACACATCACTGTTACCCAAGTTATAAGAATGTCATGTGATCTGACTAACCTTTATGTGATAAACATCTTGTGCATAATTACCCTTTTGTCTTCATGTCTATATTGAACACAAGGCATAGTATGTCATCCTTGTCTAGTTCAATATTGGGCCCATAGACATATCTCCCGTTATGTAGGAGGGACAAATCCCATCTAGGTCACTCATGTCCCTCAACATGATTCGTGGGATACCCATCAACCAACTTTATAGTTAGCCAGTTACGGATAACGTTTGAATGGCAACAAGGTATTACACTGCTACATCTAGGGTACACAGTGGTTTCAGGTCGAAGCATGGAATGCACCTTTTATCACTATGAGAATAACTTATGACATTTCATAACATTCTATGCAGTATTCTCATGGTGGATCAATCCGATATAAAGTTACCCTTAACATTTATATCTATGTGAAGACTTGATAACTCATTATCTATGATCAGTGAGACGTGATCATCAGTCTACCAACATAATAGTCTCTATGCTTTAATGTTATCCCATTTAATATTAAAGCTTGACTACGGATACTTTAGGAATAGTGTTTTTAAGTTAATGTAATCTCACGATTAAGTCCCACTTAATGTTTCATTACATGAACAATCTATTCTAGGGACTTTATTATTTTGGAAAACAAATATAATAAAGAAATGCCTTATTATATATATTTAATATATATAAATCATGTCACAATTCAAAAGAAAATGCTATCAAATAGATTGGCTTTTACGGCTTACTCCAACAATCTCCCACTAGCACTAAAGCCAATCAAATGTTCATCTAACATTTATCGGTTAGCATGAGCATCGAGCAACTTCTTAGCAAGATGCTACATTAGTGGATAAGGAACTATTTCCTATGTTGGTATCTTACATATCTTTTCAAAGTTACTCTTTCGATCTCTATCGAAATAGAAAGGTGTCTATATATATCTGAATCGTTGGTGAGATCTATTCCTTTGTTTGCAAGATTAAATCATTATCATCACTAATGTGATTAATGAAATCTGCAACGATGGAAACATAGTTTTAGCTCAATCCTGAACTAAACGATCCAAATCAAATATTTGACCTTTGTAATAGAAATAGACACTTTCTGAAGCTTATTAGCTTACAGTGTTTATATCTGACTTAAATTTGAATTTCAATACAATGTATCAGATTGGAAACTAACATCATTATAAGTTATTTACAATGATTTTTTTTCCATACCTACCTATTTCAAAAGATAGTCCTTAGTTCCTTTAAGGTACTTAGGGATATTCTTGAAGGTCAATTAGTGTCAAACACTAGATTCAATTTTGGTACTTACTGATTATGCTATAAGCATATGGTGTATCTGGTGTTGTACATATTATATGGTGTACATGACTGATCCATTTGCCAAAGCATGTGGATTCTTTTCATGTATCTCTTTCTCATCCAATGAGACGCGACATTGTCCTTTGAACAAATAAAATCATTTGTTGCGTCAACAATCTATCTCTATAGATTATGATTCCTATCTCTTTAGGAAGTCTCGCCTAAGTATTTCATTAAGAGATATTTCCTTAATCATGTCTTACATGTATGAGGAAAATGTTTTGATGATTAATATGTCATCCACACATGATACCAGATTAAGATAATTACTCCCACTAACCTCCTTGTGTGCACAAGAATTATATTTGTCCTTTATTAATTCGTTTTCATAAAACTTCATAAATAAGAACAAATAATTCAACTTCTGAGAACTTGATCTAATCAAAATTAGATTGCTACAATTTGTATACCTTTCAAGCATCCTTTGGATTGAGAAAACCCTATGTATATGTCTAACACATATATATATGAGGTCATTCCAATTAAGGAATGCAACTTTGTCATCCATCTGCCAGAACATGTAGTATAACTTCATAAGGCTCTATTTATAGAGTTTCTTATGTGAGCTTCAGTTCACACGAATTTGGTCTTCTTAAGCCCAATATTCGTTTTTCACTAATTGCACCCCCGCAATAAGTCTTACTTATTTTTTCCGTTTTAACTGTCCTTATGTGTGTGACCCTGTAGGTTCTTATAACGTTGGCAATAATATTTATCTTAATATTATAAACAGTGAGCGGTATCTAGCAACACATCACTGTTACCCAAGTTATAAGAATGTCATGTGATCTGACTAACCTTTATGTGATAAACATCTTGTGCATAATTACCCTTTTGTCTTCATGTCTATATTGAACACAAGGCATAGTATGTCATCCTTGTCTAGTTCAATATTGGGCCCATAGACATATCTCCCGTCATGTAGGAGGGACAAATCCCATCTAGGTCACTCATGTCTCTCAGCATGATTCGTGGGATACCCATCAACCAACTTTATAGTTAGCCAGTTACGGATAACGTTTGAATGGCAACAAGGTATTACACTCCTACATCTAGGGTACACAGTGGTTTCAGGTCGAAGGATGGAATGCACCTTTTATCACTATGAGAATAACTTATGACATTTCATAACATTCTATGCAGTATTCTCATGGTGGATCAATCCGATATAAAGTTACCCTTAACATTTATATCTATGTGAAGACTTGATAACTCATTATCTATGATCAGTGAGACGTGATCATCAGTCTACCAACATAATAGTCTCTATGCTTTAATGTTATCCCATTTCATATTAAAGCTTGACTACGGATACTTTAAGAATAGTGTTCTTAAGTTAATGTAATCTCACGATTAAGTCTCACTTAATGTTTCATTACATGAACAATCTATTCTAGAGACTTTATTATTTTGGAAAACAAACATAATAAAGAAATGCCTTATTATATATATTTAATATATATAAATCATGTCACAATACAAAAGAAAATGCTATCAAATAGATTGGCTTTTAGGGCTTACTCCAACAATCTCCCACTAGCACTAAAGCCAATCAAATGTTCATCTAACATTTATCGGTTAGCTTGAGCATCGAGCAACTTTTTAGCAAGATGCTACATTAGTGGATAAGGAACTATTTCCTATGTTGGTATCTTACATATCTTTTCAAAGTTACTCTTTCGATCTCTATCGAAATAGAAAGGTGTCTATATATATTCTGAATCATTGGTGAGATCTATTCCTTTGTTTGCAAGATTAAATCATTATCATCACTAATGTGATTAATGAAATCTGCAACGATGGAAACATAGTCTTAGCTCAATCCTGAACTAAACGATCCAAATCAAATATTTGACCTTTGTAATAGAAATAGACACTTTCTGAAGCTTATTAGCTTACAGTGTTTATATCTGACTTAAATTTGAATTTCAATACAATGTATCGGATTGGAAACTAACATCATTATAACTTATTTACAATGATTTTTTTTCCATACCTACCTATTTCAAAAGATAGTCCTTAGTTCCTTTAAGGTACTTAGGGATATTCTTGAAGGTCAATTAGTGTCAAACACTAGATTCAATTTTGGTACTTACTGATTATGCTATAAGCATATGGTGTATCTGGTGTTGTACATATTATATGGTGTACATGACTGATCCATTTGCCAAAGCATGTGGATTCTTTTCATGTATCTCTTTCTCATCCAATGAGACGTGACATTGTCCTTTGAACAAATAAAATCATTTGTTGCGTCAACAATCTGTCTCTATAGATTATGATTCCTAACTCTTTAGGAAGTCTCGCCTAAGTATTTCATTAAGAGATATTTCCTTAATCATGTCTTACATGTATGAGGAAAATGTTTTGATGATTAATATGTCATCCACACATGATACCAGATTAAGATAATTACTCCCACTAACCTCCTTGTGTGCACAAGAATTATATTTGTCCTTTATTAATTCGTTTTCATAAAACTTCATAAATAAGAACAAATAATTCAACTTCTGAGAACTTGATCTAATCAAAATTAGATTGCTACAATTTGTATACCTTTCAAGCATCCTTTGGATTGAGAAAACCCTATGTATATGTCTAACACATATATATATATGAGGTCATTCCAATTAAGGAATGCAACTTTGTCATCCATCTGCCAGAACATGTAGTATAACTTCATAAGGCTCTATTTATAGAGTTTCTTATGTGAGCTTCAGTTCACACGAATTTGGTCTTCTTAAGCCCAATATTCGTTTTTCACTAATTGCACCCCCGCAATAAGTCTTACTTATTTTTTCCGTTTTAACTGTCCTTATGTGTGTGACCCTGTAGGTTCTTATAACGTTGGCAATAATATTTATCTTAATATTATAAACAGTGAGCGGTATCTAGCAACACATCACTGTTACCCAAGTTATAAGAATGTCATGTGATCTGACTAACCTTTATGTGATAAACATCTTGTGCATAATTACCCTTTTGTCTTCATGTCTATATTGAACACAAGGCATAGTATGTCATCCTTGTCTAGTTCAATATTGGGCCCATAGACATATCTCCCGTTATGTAGGAGGGACAAATCCCATCTAGGTCACTCATGTCCCTCAGCATGATTCGTGGGATACCCATCAACCAACTTTATAGTTAGCCTGTTACGGATAACGTTTTAATGGCAACAAGGTATTACACTCCTACATCTAGGGTACACAGTGGTTTCAGGTCGAAGGATTGAATGCACCTTTTATCACTATGAGAATAACTTATGACATTTCATAACATTCTATGCAGTATTCTCATGGTGGATCAATCCGATATAAAGTTACCCTTAACATTTATAACTATGTGAAGACTTGATAACTCATTATCTATGATCAGTGAGACGTGATCATCAGTCTACCAACATAATAGTCTCTATGCTTTAATGTTATCCCATTTCATATTAAAGCTTGACTACGGATACTTTAAGAATAGTGTTCTTAAGTTAATGTAATCTCACGATTAAGTCTCACTTAATGTTTCATTACATGAACAATCTATTCTAGAGACTTTATTATTTTGGAAAACAAACATAATAAAGAAATGCCTTATTATATATATTTAATATATATAAATCATGTCACAATACAAAAGAAAATGCTATCAAATAGATTGGCTTTTAGGGCTTACTCCAACAATCTCCCACTAGCACTAAAGCCAATCAAATGTTCATCTAACATTTATCGGTTAGCTTGAGCATCGAGCAACTTCTTAGCAAGATGCTACATTAGTGGATAAGGAACTATTTCCTATGTTGGTATCTTACATATCTTTTCAAAGTTACTCTTTCGATCTCTATCGAAATAGAAAGGTGTCTATATATATTCTGAATCGTTGGTTAGATCTATTCCTTTGTTTGCAAGATTAAATCATTATCATCACTAATGTGATTAATGAAATCTGCAACGATGGAAACATAGTTTTAGCTCAATCCTGAACTAAACGATCCAAATCAAATATTTGACCTTTGTAATAGAAATAGACACTTTCTGAAGCTTATTAGCTTACAGTGTTTATATCTGACTTAAATTTGAATTTCAATACAATGTATCGGATTGGAAACTAACATCATTATAACTTATTTACAATGATTTTTTTTCCATACCTACCTATTTCAAAAGATAGTCCTTAGTTCCTTTAAGGTACTTAGGGATATTCTTGAAGGTCAATTAGTGTCAAACACTAGATTCAATTTTGGTACTTACTGATTATGCTATAAGCATATGGTGTATCTGGTGTTGTACATATTATATGGTGTACATGACTGATCCATTTGCCAAAGCATGTGGATTCTTTTCATGTATCTCTTTCTCATCCAATGAGACGTGACATTGTCCTTTGAACAAATAAAATCATTTGTTGCGTCAACAATCTATCTCTATAGATTATGATTCCTAACTCTTTAGGAAGTCTCGCCTAAGTATTTCATTAAGAGATATTTCCTTAATCATGTCTTACATGTATGAGGAAAATGTTTTGATGATTAATATGTCATCCACACATGATACCAGATTAAGATAATTACTCCCACTAACCTCCTTGTGTGCACAAGAATTATATTTGTCCTTTATTAATTCGTTTTCATAAAACTTCATAAATAAGAACAAATAATTCAACTTCTGAGAACTTGATCTAATCAAAATTAGATTGCTACAATTTGTATACCTTTCAAGCATCCTTTGGATTGAGAAAACCCTATGTATATGTCTAACACATATATATATGAGGTCATTCCAATTAAGGAATGCAACTTTGTCATCCATCTGCCAGAACATGTAGTATAACTTCATAAGGCTCTATTTATAGAGTTTCTTATGTGAGCTTCAGTTCACACGAATTTGGTCTTCTTAAGCCCAATATTCGTTTTTCACTAATTGCACCCCCGCAATAAGTCTTACTTATTTTTTCCGTTTTAACTGTCCTTATGTGTGTGACCCTGTAGGTTCTTATAACGTTGGCAATAATATTTATCTTAATATTATAAACAGTGAGCGGTATCTAGCAACACATCACTGTTACCCAAGTTATAAGAATGTCATGTGATCTGACTAACCTTTATGTGATAAACATCTTGTGCATAATTACCCTTTTGTCTTGATGTCTATATTGAACACAAGGCATAGTATGTCATCCTTGTCTAGTTCAATATTGGGCCCATAGACATATCTCCCGTCATGTAGGAGGGACAAATCCCATCTAGGTCACTCATGTCGCTCAGCATGATTCGTGGGATACCCATCAACCAACTTTATAGTTAGCCAGTTACGGATAACGTTTTAATGGCAACAAGGTATTACACTCCTACATCTAGGGTACACAGTGGTTTCAGGTCGAAGGATGGAATGCACCTTTTATCACTATGAGAATAACTTATGACATTTCATAACATTCTATGCAGTATTCTCATGGTGGATCAATCCGATATAAAGTTACCCTTAACATTTATATCTATGTGAAGACTTGATAACTCATTATCTATGATCAGTGAGACGTGATCATCAGTCTACCAACATAATAGTCTCTATGCTTTAATGTTATCCCATTTCATATTAAAGCTTGACTACGGATACTTTAAGAATAGTGTTCTTAAGTTAATGTAATCTCACGATTAAGTCTCACTTAATGTTTCATTACATGAACAATCTATTCTAGAGACTTTAATATTTTGGAAAACAAACATAATAAAGAAATGCCTTATTATATATATTTAATATATATAAATCATGTCACAATACAAAAGAAAATGCTATCAAATAGATTGGCTTTTAGGGCTTACTCCAACAATCTCCCACTAGCACTAAAGCCAATCAAATGTTCATCTAACATTTATCGGTTAGCTTGAGCATCGAGCAACTTCTTAGCAAGATGCTACATTAGTGGATAAGGAACTATTTCCTATGTTGGTATCTTACATATCTTTTCAAAGTTACTCTTTCGATCTCTATCGAAATAGAAAGGTGTCTATATATATTCTGAATCGTTGTTGAGATCTATTCCTTTGTTTGCAAGATTAAATCATTATCATCACTAATGTGATTAATGAAATCTGCAACGATGGAAACATAGTCTTAGCTCAATCCTGAGCTAAACGATCCAAATCAAATATTTGACCTTTGTAATAGAAATAGACACTTTCTGAAGCTTATTAGCTTACAGTGTTTATATCTGACTTAAATTTGAATTTCAATACAATGTATCGGATTGGAAACTAACATCATTATAACTTATTTACAATGATTTTTTTTCCATACCTACCTATTTCAAAAGATAGTCCTTAGTTCCTTTAAGGTACTTAGGGATATTCTTGAAGGTCAATTAGTGTCAAACACTAGATTCAATTTTGGTACTTACTGATTATGCTATAAGCATATGGTGTATCTGGTGTTGTACGTATTATATGGTGTACATGACTGATCCATTTGCCAAAGCATGTGGATTCTTTTCATGTATCTCTTTCTCATCCAATGAGACGTGACATTGTCCTTTGAACAAATAAAATCATTTGTTGCGTCAACAATCTATCTCTATAGATTATGATTCCTAACTCTTTAGGAAGTCTCGCCTAAGTATTTCATTAAGAGATATTTCCTTAATCATGTCTTACATGTATGAGGAAAATGTTTTGATGATTAATATGTCATCCACACATGATACCAGATTAAGATAATTACTCCCACTAACCTCCTTGTGTGCACAAGAATTATATTTGTCCTTTATTAATTCGTTTTCATAAAACTTCATAAATAAGAACAAATAATTCAACTTCTGAGAACTTGATCTAATCAAAATTAGATTGCTACAATTTGTATACCTTTCAAGCATCCTTTGGATTGAGAAAACCCTATGTATATGTCTAACACATATATATATGAGGTCATTCCAATTAAGGAATGCAACTTTGTCATCCATCTGCCAGAACATGTAGTATAACTTCATAAGGCTCTATTTATAGAGTTTCTTATGTGAGCTTCAGTTCACACGAATTTGGTCTTCTTAAGCCCAATATTCGTTTTTCACTAATTGCACCCCCGCAATAAGTCTTACTTATTTTTTCCGTTTTAACTGTCCTTATGTGTGTGACCCTGTAGGTTCTTATAACGTTGGCAATAATATTTATCTTAATATTATAAAAAGTGAGCGGTATCTAGCAACACATCACTGTTACCCAAGTTATAAGAATGTCATGTGATCTGACTAACCTTTATGTGATAAACATCTTGTGCATAATTACCCTTTTGTCTTCATGTCTATATTGAACACAAGGCATAGTATGTCATCCTTGTCTAGTTCAATATTGGGCCCATAGACATATCTCCCGTCATGTAGGAGGGACAAATCCCATCTAGGTCACTCATGTCGCTCAGCATGATTCGTGGGATACCCATCAACCAACTTTATAGTTAGCCAGTTACGGATAACGTTTTAATGGCAACAAGGTATTACACTCCTACATCTAGGGTACACAGTGGTTTCAGGTCGAAGGATGGAATGCACCTTTTATCACTATGAGAATAACTTATAACATTTCATAACATTCTATGCAGTATTCTCATAGTGGATCAATCCGATATAAAGTTACCCTTAACATTTATATCTATGTGAAGACTTGATAACTCATTATCTATGATCAGTGAGACGTGATCATCAGTCTACCAACATAATAGTCTCTATGCTTTAATGTTATCCCATTTCATATTAAAGCTTGACTACGGATACTTTAAGAATAGTGTTCTTAAGTTAATGTAATCTCACGATTAAGTCTCACTTAATGTTTCATTACATGAACAATCTATTCTAGAGACTTTATTATTTTGGAAAACAAACATAATAAAGAAATGCCTTATTATATATATTTAATATATATAAATCATGTCACAATACAAAAGAAAATGCTATCAAATAGATTGGCTTTTAGGGCTTACTCCAACAATCTCCCACTAGCACTAAAGCCAATCAAATGTTCATCTAACATTTATCGGTTAGCTTGAGCATCGAGCAACTTCTTAGCAAGATGCTACATTAGTGGATAAGGAACTATTTCCTATGTTGGTATCTTACATATCTTTTCAAAGTTACTCTTTCGATCTCTATCGAAATAGAAAGGTGTCTATATATATTCTGAATCGTTGTTGAGATCTATTCCTTTGTTTGCAAGATTAAATCATTATCATCACTAATGTGATTAATGAAATCTGCAACGATGGAAACATAGTCTTAGCTCAATCCTGAACTAAACGATCCAAATCAAATATTTGACCTTTGTAATAGAAATAGACACTTTCTGAAGCTTATTAGCTTACAGTGTTTAAATCTGACTTAAATTTGAATTTCAATACAATGTATCGGATTGGAAACTAACATCATTATAACTTATTTACAATGATTTTTTTTCCATACCTACCTATTTCAAAAGATAGTCCTTAGTTCCTTTAAGGTACTTAGGGATATTCTTGAAGGTCAATTAGTGTCAAACACTAGATTCAATTTTGGTACTTACTGATTATGCTATAAGCATATGGTGTATCTGGTGTTGTACATATTATATGGTGTACATGACTGATCCATTTGCCAAAGCATGTGGATTCTTTTCATGTATCTCTTTCTCATCCAATGAGACGTGACATTGTCCTTTGAACAAATAAAATCATTTGTTGCGTCAACAATCTATCTCTATAGATTATGATTCCTAACTCTTTAGGAAGTCTCGCCTAAGTATTTCATTAAGAGATATTTCTTTAATCATGTCTTACATGTATGAGGAAAATGTTTTGATGATTAATATGTCATCCACACATGATACCAGATTAAGATAATTACTCCCACTAACCTCCTTGTGTGCACAAGAATTATATTTGTCCTTTATTAATTCGTTTTCATAAAACTTCATAAATAAGAACAAATAATTCAACTTCTGAGAACTTGATCTAATCAAAATTAGATTGCTACAATTTGTATACCTTTCAAGCATCCTTTGGATTGAGAAAACCCTATGTATATGTCTAACACATATATATATGAGGTCATTCCAATTAAGGAATGCAACTTTGTCATCCATCTGCCAGAACATGTAGTATAACTTCATAAGGCTCTATTTATAGAGTTTCTTATGTGAGCTTCAGTTCACACGAATTTGGTCTTCTTAAGCCCAATATTCGTTTTTCACTAATTGCACCCCCGCAATAAGTCTTACTTATTTTTTCCGTTTTAACTGTCCTTATGTGTGTGACCCTGTAGGTTCTTATAACGTTGGCAATAATATTTATCTTAATATTATAAACAGTGAGCGGTATCTAGCAACACATCACTGTTACCCAAGTTATAAGAATGTCATGTGATCTGACTAACCTTTATGTGATAAACATCTTGTGCATAATTACCCTTTTGTCTTCATGTCTATATTGAACACAAGGCATAGTATGTCATCCTTGTCTAGTTCAATATTGGGCCCATAGACATATCTCCCGTCATGTAGGAGGGACAAATCCCATCTAGGTCACTCATGTCGCTCAGCATGATTCGTGGGATACCCATCAACCAACTTTATAGTTAGCCAGTTACGGATAACGTTTTAATGGCAACAAGGTATTACACTCCTACATCTAGGGTACACAGTGGTATCAGGTCGAAGGATGGAATGCACCTTTTATCACTATGAGAATAACTTATGACATTTCATAACATTCTATGCAGTATTCTCATGGTGGATCAATCCGATATAAAGTTACCCTTAACATTTATATCTATGTGAAGACTTGATAACTCATTATCTATGATCAGTGAGACGTGATCATCAGTCTACCAACATAATAGTCTCTATGCTTTAATGTTATCCCATTTCATATTAAAGCTTGACTACGGATACTTTAAGAATAGTGTTCTTAAGTTAATGTAATCTCACGATTAAGTCTCACTTAATGTTTCATTACATGAACAATCTATTCTAGAGACTTTATTATTTTGGAAAACAAACATAATAAAGAAATGCCTTATTATATATATTTAATATATATAAATCATGTCACAATACAAAAGAAAATGCTATCAAATAGATTGGCTTTTAGGGCTTACTCCAACAATCTCCCACTAGCACTAAAGCCAATCAAATGTTCATCTAACATTTATCGGTTAGCTTGAGCATCGAGCAACTTCTTAGCAAGATGCTACATTAGTGGATAAGGAACTATTTCCTATGTTGGTATCTTACATATCATTTCAAAGTTACTCTTTCGATCTCTATCGAAATAGAAAGGTGTCTATATATATTCTGAATCGTTGGTGAGATCTATTCCTTTGTTTGCAAGATTAAATCATTATCATCACTAATGTGATTAATGAAATCTGCAACGATGGAAACATAGTCTTAGCTCAATCCTGAACTAAACGATCCAAATCAAATATTTGACCTTTGTAATAGAAATAGACACTTTCTGAAGCTTATTAGCTTACAGTGTTTATATCTGACTTAAATTTGAATTTCAATACAATGTATCGGATTGGAAACTAACATCATTATAACTTATTTACAATGATTTTTTTTCCATACCTACCTATTTCAAAAGATAGTCCTTAGTTCCTTTAAGGTACTTAGGGATATTCTTGAAGGTCAATTAGTGTCAAACACTAGATTCAATTTTGGTACTTACTGATTATGCTATAAGCATATGGTGTATCTGGTGTTGTACATATTATATGGTGTACATGACTGATCCATTTGCCAAAGCATGTGGATTCTTTTCATGTATCTCTTTCTCATCCAATGAGACGTGACATTGTCCTTTGAACAAATAAAATCATTTGTTGCGTCAACAATCTATCTCTATAGATTATGATTCCTAACTCTTTAGGAAGTCTCGCCTAAGTATTTCATTAAGAGATATTTCCTTAATCATGTCTTACATGTATGAGGAAAATGTTTTGATGATTAATATGTCATCCACACATGATACCAGATTAAGATAATTACTCCCACTAACCTCCTTGTGTGCACAAGAATTATATTTGTCCTTTATTAATTCGTTTTCATAAAACTTCATAAATAAGAACAAATAATTCAACTTCTGAGAACTTGATCTAATCAAAATTAGATTGCTACAATTTGTATACCTTTCAAGCATCCTTTGGATTGAGAAAACCCTATGTATATGTCTAACACATATATATATGAGGTCATTCCAATTAAGGAATGCAACTTTGTCATCCATCTGCCAGAACATGTAGTATAACTTCATAAGGCTCTATTTATAGAGTTTCTTATGTGAGCTTCAGTTCACACGAATTTGGTCTTCTTAAGCCCAATATTCGTTTTTCACTAATTGCACCCCCGCAATAAGTCTTACTTATTTTTTCCGTTTTAACTGTCCTTATGTGTGTGACCCTGTAGGTTCTTATAACGTTGGCAATAATATTTATCTTAATATTATAAACAGTGAGCGGTATCTAGCAACACATCACTGTTATCCAAGTTATAAGAATGTCATGTGATCTGACTAACCTTTATGTGATAAACATCTTGTGCATAATTACCCTTTTGTCTTCATGTCTATATTGAACACAAGGCATAGTATGTCATCCTTGTCTAGTTCAATATTGGGCCCATAGACATATCTCCCGTTATGTAGGAGGGACAAATCCCATCTAGGTCACTCATGTCCCTCAGCATGATTCGTGGGATACCCATCAACCAACTTTGTAGTTAGCCAGTTACGGATAACGTTTGAATGGCAACAAGGTATTACACTCCTACATCTAGGGTACACAGTGGTTTCAGGTCGAAGGATGGAATGCACCTTTTATCACTATGAGAATAACTTATGACATTTCATAACATTCTATGCAGTATTCTCATGGTGGATCAATCTGATATAAAGTTACCCTTAACATTTATATCTATGTGAAGACTTGATAACTCATTATCTATGATCAGTGAGACGTGATCATCAGTCTACCAACATAATAGTCTCTATGCTTTAATGTTATCCCATTTCATATTAAAGCTTGACTACGGATACTTTAAGAATAGTGTTCTTAAGTTGATGTAATCTCACGATTAAGTCTCACTTAATGTTTCATTACATGAACAATCTATTCTAGAGACTTTATTATTTTGGAAAACAAACATAATAAAGAAATGCCTTATTATATATATTTAATATATATAAATCATGTCACAATACAAAAGAAAATGCTATCAAATAGATTGGCTTTTAGGGCTTACTCCAACAATCTCCCACTAGCACTAAAGCCAATCAAATGTTCATCTAACATTTATCGGTTAGCTTGAGCATCGAGCAACTTCTTAGCAAGATGCTACATTAGTGGATAAGGAACTATTTCCTATGTTGGTATCTTACATATCTTTTCAAAGTTACTCTTTTGATCTCTATCGAAATAGAAAGGTGTCTATATATATTCTGAATCGTTGGTTAGATCTATTCCTTTGTTTGCAAGATTAAATCATTATCATCACTAATGTGATTAATGAAATCTGCAACGATGGAAACATAGTTTTAGCTCAATCCTGAACTAAACGATCCAAATCAAATATTTGACCTTTGTAATAGAAATAGATACTTTCTGAAGCTTATTAGCTTACAGTGTTTATATCTGACTTAAATTTGAATTTCAATACAATGTATCGGATTGGAAACTAATATCATTATAACTTATTTACAATGATTTTTTTTCCATACCTACCTATTTCAAAAGATAGTCCTTAGTTCCTTTAAGGTACTTAGGGATATTCTTGAAGGTCAATTAGTGTCAAACACTAGATTCAATTTTGGTACTTACTGATTATGCTATAAGCATATGGTGTATCTGGTGTTGTACATATTATATGGTGTACATGACTGATCCATTTGCCAAAGCATGTGGATTCTTTTCATGTATCTCTTTCTCATCCAATGAGACGTGACATTGTCCTTTGAACAAATAAAATCATTTGTTGCGTCAACAATCTATCTCTATAGATTATGATTCCTAACTCTTTAGGAAGTCTCGCCTAAGTATTTCATTAAGAGATATTTCCTTAATCATGTCTTACATGTATGAGGAAAATGTTTTGATGATTAATATGTCATCCACACATGATACCAGATTAAGATAATTACTCCCACTAACCTCCTTGTGTGCACAAGAATTATATTTGTCCTTTATTAATTCGTTTTCATAAAACTTCATAAATAAGAACAAATAATTCAACTTCTGAGAACTTGATCTAATCAAAATTAGATTGCTACAATTTGTATACCTTTCAAGCATCCTTTGGATTGAGAAAACCCTATGTATATGTCTAACACATATATATATGAGGTCATTCCAATTAAGGAATGCAACTTTGTCATCCATCTGCCAGAACATGTAGTATAACTTCATAAGGCTCTATTTATAGAGTTTCTTATGTGAGCTTCAGTTCACACGGATTTGGTCTTCTTAAGCCCAATATTCGTTTTTCACTAATTGCACCCCCGCAATAAGTCTTACTTATTTTTTCCGTTTTAACTGTCCTTATGTGTGTGACCCTGTAGGTTCTTATAACGTTGGCAATAATATTTATCTTAATATTATAAACAGTGAGCGGTATCTAGCAACACATCACTGTTACCCAAGTTATAAGAATGTCATGTGATCTGACTAACCTTTATGTGATAAACATCTTGTGCATAATTACCCTTTTGTCTTCATGTCCATATTGAACACAAGGCATAGTATGTCATCCTTGTCTAGTTCAATATTGGGCCCATAGACATATCTCCCGTTATGTAGGAGGGACAAATCCCATCTAGGTCACTCATGTCCCTCAGCATGATTCGTGGGATACCCATCAACCAACTTTATAGTTAGCCAGTTACGGATAACGTTTGAATGGCAACAAGGTATTACACTCCTACATCTAGGGTACACAGTGGTTTCAGGTCGAAGGATGGAATGCACCTTTTATCACTATGAGAATAACTTATGACATTTCATAACATTCTATGCAGTATTCTCATGGTGGATCAATCCGATATAAAGTTACCCTTAACATTTATATCTATGTGAAGACTTGATAACTCATTATCTATGATCAGTGAGACGTGATCATCAGTCTACCAACATAATAGTCTCTATGCTTTAATGTTATCCCATTTCATATTAAAGCTTGACTACGGATACTTTAAGAATAGTGTTCTTAAGTTGATGTAATCTCACGATTAAGTCTCACTTAATGTTTCATTACATGAACAATCTATTCTAGAGACTTTATTATTTTGGAAAACAAACATAATAAAGAAATGCCTTATTATATATATTTAATATATATAAATCATGTCACAATACAAAAGAAAATGCTATCAAATAGATTGGCTTTTAGGGCTTACTCCAACAATATCCCACTAGCACTAAAGCCAATCAAATGTTCATCTAACATTTATCGGTTAGCTTGAGCATCGAGCAACTTCTTAGCAAGATGCTACATTAGTGGATAAGGAACTATTTCCTATGTTGGTATCTTACATATCTTTTCAAAGTTACTCTTTCGATCTCTATCGAAATAGAAAGGTGTCTATATATATTCTGAATCGTTGGTTAGATCTATTCCTTTGTTTGCAAGATTAAATCATTATCATCACTAATGTGATTAATGAAATCTGCAACGATGGAAACATAGTTTTAGCTCAATCCTGAACTAAACGATCCAAATCAAATATTTGACCTTTGTAATAGAAATAGACACTTTCTGAAGCTTATTAGCTTACAGTGTTTATATCTGACTTAAATTTGAATTTCAATACAATGTATCGGATTGGAAACTAACATCATTATAACTTATTTACAATGATTTTTTTTCCATACCTACCTATTTCAAAAGATAGTCCTTAGTTCCTTTAAGGTACTTAGGGATATTCTTGAAGGTCAATTAGTGTCAAACACTAGATTCAATTTTGGTACTTACTGATTATGCTATAAGCATATGGTGTATCTGGTGTTGTACATATTATATGGTGTACATGACTGATCCATTTGCCAAAGCATGTGGATTCTTTTCATGTATCTCTTTCTCATCCAATGAGACGTGACATTGTCCTTTGAACAAATAAAATCATTTGTTGCGTCAACAATCTATCTCTATAGATTATGATTCCTAACTCTTTAGGAAGTCTCGCCTAAGTATTTCATTAAGAGATATTTCCTTAATCATGTCTTACATGTATGAGGAAAATGTTTTGATGATTAATATGTCATCCACACATGATACCAGATTAAGATAATTACTCCCACTAACCTCCTTGTGTGCACAAGAATTATATTTGTCCTTTATTAATTCGTTTTCATAAAACTTCATAAATAAGAACAAATAATTCAACTTCTGAGAACTTGATCTAATCAAAATTAGATTGCTACAATTTGTATACCTTTCAAGCATCCTTTGGATTGAGAAAACCCTATGTATATGTCTAACACATATATATATGAGGTCATTCCAATTAAGGAATGCAACTTTGTCATCCATCTGCCAGAACATGTAGTATAACTTCATAAGGCTCTATTTATAGAGTTTCTTATGTGAGCTTCAGTTCACACGAATTTGGTCTTCTTAAGCCCAATATTCGTTTTTCACTAATTGCACCCCCGCAATAAGTCTTACTTATTTTTTCCGTTTTAACTGTCCTTATGTGTGTGACCCTGTAGGTTCTTATAACGTTGGCAATAATATTTATCTTAATATTATAAACAGTGAGCGGTATCTAGCAACACATCACTGTTACCCAAGTTATAAGAATGTCATGTGATCTGACTAACCTTTATGTGATAAACATCTTGTGCATAATTACCCTTTTGTCTTCATGTCTATATTGAACACAAGGCATAGTATGTCATCCTTGTCTAGTTCAATATTGGGCCCATAGACATATCTCCCGTTATGTAGGAGGGACAAATCCCATCTAGGTCACTCATGTCCCTCAGCATGATTCGTGGGATACCCATCAACCAACTTTGTAGTTAGCCAGTTACGGATAACGTTTGAATGGCAACAAGGTATTACACTCCTACATCTAGGGTACACAGTGGTTTCAGGTCGAAGGATGGAATGCACCTTTTATCACTATGAGAATAACTTATGACATTTCATAACATTCTATGCAGTATTCTCATGGTGGATCAATCTGATATAAAGTTACCCTTAACATTTATATCTATGTGAAGACTTGATAACTCATTATCTATGATCAGTGAGACGTGATCATCAGTCTACCAACATAATAGTCTCTATGCTTTAATGTTATCCCATTTCATATTAAAGCTTGACTACGGATACTTTAAGAATAGTGTTCTTAAGTTAATGTAATCTCACGATTAAGTCTCACTTAATGTTTCATTACATGAACAATCTATTCTAGAGACTTTATTATTTTGGAAAACAAACATAATAAAGAAATGCCTTATTATATATATTTAATATATATAAATCATGTCACAATACAAAAGAAAATGCTATCAAATAGATTGGCTTTTAGGGCTTACTCCAACAATCTCCCACTAGCACTAAAGCCAATCAAATGTTCATCTAACATTTATCGGTTAGCTTGAGCATCGAGCAACTTCTTAGCAAGATGCTACATTAGTGGATAAGGAACTATTTCCTATGTTGGTATCTTACATATCTTTTCAAAGTTACTCTTTTGATCTCTATCGAAATAGAAAGGTGTCTATATATATTCTGAATCGTTGGTTAGATCTATTCCTTTGTTTGCAAGATTAAATCATTATCATCACTAATGTGATTAATGAAATCTGCAACGATGGAAACATAGTTTTAGCTCAATCCTGAACTAAACGATCCAAATCAAATATTTGACCTTTGTAATAGAAATAGACACTCTCTGAAGCTTATTAGCTTACAGTGTTTATATCTTACTTAAATTTGAATTTCAATACAATGTATCGGATTGGAAACTAACATCATTATAACTTATTTACAATGATTTTTGTTCCATACCTACCTATTTCAAAAGATAGTCCTTAGTTCCTTTAAGGTACTTAGGGATATTCTTGAAGGTCAATTAGTGTCAAACACTAGATTCAATTTTGGTACTTACTAATTATGCTATAAGCATATGGTGTATCTGGTGTTGTACATATTATATGGTGTACATGACTGATCCATTTGCCAAAGCATGTGGATTCTTTTCATGTATCTCTTTCTCATCCAATGAGACGTGACATTGTCCTTTGAACAAATAAAATCATTTGTTGCGTCAACAATCTATCTCTATAGATTATGATTCCTAACTCTTTAGGAAGTCTCGCCTAAGTATTTCATTAAGAGATATTTCCTTAATCATGTCTTACATGTATGAGGAAAATGTTTTGATGATTAATATGTCATCCACACATGATACCAGATTAAGATAATTACTCCCACTAACCTCCTTGTGTGCACAAGAATTATATTTGTCCTTTATTAATTCGTTTTCATAAAACTTCATAAATAAGAACAAATAATTCAACTTCTGAGAACTTGATCTAATCAAAATTAGATTGCTACAATTTGTATACCTTTCAAGCATCCTTTGGATTGAGAAAACCCTATGTATATGTCTAACACATATATATATGAGGTCATTCCAATTAAGGATTGCAACTTTGTTATCCATCTGCCAGAACATGTAGTATAACAATTGTAACTAGACTATGATCATGGTTTTATCATAATTTGCTTTTTGATTTTGCGTGAAACCTTTAATAATTAATTACATCTTAAATGTAGTCTCCATATCATCCATGTCAGTCTTCTATAAGAAGACTCACTTTTATCGTCTGAGTCTTACTCATCTTAATGACATAACCATTATCACATAAGGTCTGTGTACATGGATTCTATATAAGATTCTATGGCATTTAGCCACTTCTCAGAATTTAGGTCATTTACGACCTTTTAAACAAGTTAAATATTCATCTTCAATGAAAACCATATCACCTTGTTAAGTCATGATAAAATCATACTTCCCAGCCTTGAGATATGTTAGACTTGTCTAGCCTCATGTGCAACTCAAATGGTTGATCCTACAACAACCTTGAGGAACCAGTTTGTGTTCCCTTTTAAAATATTAATGTTGCGGTACTTGAATCATTCAAGTTCTATATCACTCCCACTGACTCTTTTAAGAGACACATTCCCACTCGAGAAATGCTTCAGTCTAGCAACAAAACAACTTTTGTCCTGAAGAGTGATGTAGGACTAGTATCCCTTAGTTTCCTTAGGATACTTCCACATTCATCCAATTTGGAATAAAATTTATCTGATAAATTTTCAATCCAAACTATCATAAAGGCAAACTAGGTACTTTACCTTCATATCAAATATGATGTCTTTATGATTACTTTTAAAAGGCAGAGCTAGTTGTGGGTGAAGAATAACTATAAGTATAGAAATTACAACAAAGAGTCAACGACATATAATTAAACTATCTTAAATCAAATCATGTCAAACATGATGCGATAAAATAGTTATTATATTCCTTAACTAAGTATTTACCATTATGACTTGTTCATATGATTTTGATAAGCATCCTTCTCGAATCTAGTCATAGTAGGTTGTTAGAGAGTATAGTTCAAGAAGTCATAGTTTTTCTCGCATTTGAGAACAATTCTCAATTGTGTACCAATTCAGAAACACTTTTCTGAAATTCTTGTCCTTCATAAGAACAATATAATTTGTATTGTATTCCAAAATTGTAATTACAGAGATATGTAAAACTTTGTATTATGATTAAATCATTTTAATACGGACTTTTATTAAAATGCTCCCACTATTTTATTCAAACCAAATGACCTTCAAGCATATGATTCGGAAAATCCCGTTGGAAGATTTTCTAGTGAGAATGAGATCCATATTTCACTTTTTTTTAAGTCAGCGTTGGACTGATTACACAAAACTTAGTTTATTTAGGTAGGAAACTCCTTTCCAATTGTATCTCATACAACTGTCATATCCTTTCCGTTGGGTAAATAATACTTATTTTATTTTTAATCCATCATATGGAATAACCCAACGCTTGCTTCTAATATCATATAATCAAATTATATTTATTTAGTTAAGTTAACCCAAAGAATAGCCCTCGGATAAACTGGTTATCTCACCGCAACTTATCAATATAGACAATGCACTTTACGTTGGCAAAACCTACATTAATCGATATTGATTTTGAAGGGTGCTATTCTTTGGAAAGCATAAAACTTAATATATTATTTGAAGGATTTTTAATTAGTTTGATCTCACCTCACCACGGCTTATATATCATATATATATTCGCACTTCAATCATTCAAGCATGCATAACAATTAAACAAAATAAAAGTGACATGATTATGGCCCCTAACGATGTGATTCTCTCAAGCCAATGAGAAAATCTAAACTAGTCCTAGAAACGACCTTGCTTCTCCAAGCTAGACCTCTAGGGTTGTTCAAGCGTCAGGATTCTTCTCACTTCCTTGTATTCTAATTACATTACAAATAAGAGAAACTTGTTTTACATATGAGGGAGTGGACGAGAGGAGAATGTACATATAAAATTTGAGAGAGAGAGGCACGATACGCAGGCCGTATTTCAAAAACCCAATAAATAGAATTATAAGACTAAGACCATAATCACTCACAACAAAATAATAATAAACACACTCTTATCATTAAAATTAAAGTCTCATAATTAAATAAATTAAATTAAAATCCGGCGATTGATCACACTACGCAAAGTTAGCAATTAAATTTGATTCAAACCTTTTAATTCACAATTAAATCTTTTGAATCAAAATTTGCTAAAATAAATAATATTATTTTAAAGTAGAATCAAATCTTTGACAATTCTCCAATTACCAAATATTGCAATTTATTTAATCAAAACGTTTTTGAATAAAATATTTTTCCAAAATTGGTAATATTATCTTTTAAAACAATTTCAAAAGATATTTCTAAAATTTTGAAACGATTTCAAAATTAAATATATTTGTCAAAATCACTTTGAATTACCATCTAATTTTGCATCAACATTTGATACGTTTTACAAACCCTAATCATAATGACACAACACTGGCATCGTTATGAATACTCTTACAGTAACATGATTATACCAAATCAAGTGCTCTGATTCTTCGTTCAATACGATAATCGAATTCGTTAAACTTCACCAGATACGGTTTCAAAGCTTATACTTCACCAGATACGGTTCCGAAGTTTATGCTTCACCAGATACGGTTCCGAAGTTTCAAACATCAATTATCAAATATGAACAAGTATCATTCAACTCAATTATTGTACCATCAAAATCAGTATATCATATATATACCAATATCACATAGGGTTTATGTGCATATGTGATCGAGTAACATGTTTCTCTTGTTAAGATAATCAATACGTTGATCCTTCACCAGATACGGTTCTGAAACATCAAACCAATCGATAGCCATAAACAGAAACATGGTCTGGCCAATTTTAATTCCTTTATTATTTAATTGATTCCAATATGTTTAAACATTTTAAACATAAACATTTTAAACATAAACGAATTAAACAGAAACAGTTTCTGATGTGTTTAAACGATTTAAACAGAGACATTAACATGTTTAAACAATTTAAACAGACACGCGATTAAACAATTAAACAGAATCGTGATTTAAACAACCTTTGCTTTAAACAGAAACACGATTAAAATGTTTAAACAGAATAGCGATTTTAAACAATGTTTAAACAATTTAAACAGAAACGTGATTAAACAAAACAATCCGATTCAAGGTTTCGTAATGAACGGTTCATTAATGAAACCTTAATTGTATCGACGTTTGACACAATTTTGAAACCCTAACCGATTATGTTTCCATAATAATACAACATTTGTATTTTTATGAATCCTAATACAACAATCATTCATCAAAACGTTTCAAGATTGTTGTTCATTAGAGATGATTGACTCATGAATGCTTCACTAGTATCGGATTCCGAAGCACATGCTCACAATCACCCATTATTCTGATGAACAATATAATCGGTATATCACATATACCAACGTCGTATTAGAAGTATATATCACATATATAACTTAAGATTAATAAATCACATCTTATTAATTCTTGTTCTTATTATTATTAATATAGATTCATAATTGTCGCGGTGATTTTTGGATATCGAGTTATTAATTAACTTCGAATCGCAAATTAATATTCCACCACCGATCTTTAATTTATCCGAGGGAAAGGGAAAAAAGTTCGAAAAAAACCCTATTTTTAGAGAACAAGGTTCGGGGGTTGGTTATACGAAGGGAAGGTATTAGCACCCTAAGTATCTATAGTACTCTATAGGAACCTCTTGTTTTTATTCTAACTTTGCGCTAAATTTTAAATTGCTTAGGAAAATGTATAAGTATAGGAATTAAAGTAGTGATCGAGAAAAGTTAAAGTGATGGAAAAGGATAAATGTTTTTGTTGATTTTATTGATTGGAGAGACAAGTCTCATGCCTACGTACCCGAGGGATCAAACCACCGTAGTTCGGGATAAAAGTTACGAGTAAATTTGTTTGTTTGATTTTAAAGTTTTGAAAATGGTTTTAAAGACCAAAAGCCAAAAGTGGCAAAATGTGAGTTTGATTGATGTTAGTTTGTGAAAGAAAGTCTATATGGTTAAATTGATTGAGATTTGATTATGAAAATAAGACGCGGACACTTGGTTTAAAATCCAAGGTTTATTGAGAAAAAGTTTTGAGTGATAAAAGAAACTTGGTTTAAAATCCAAGGTTTTTTGCATGATTAAAGATGTATGAATGAGGAAAATGCATTTGGTTTAAAATCCAAGGTTTTTGCGAGAAAAAAGGAACACTTGGTTTAAAATCCAAGGTTTTTAACGATAAAAGAAGCCATTGGTTTAAAGTCCAAGGCACTTGGTTTAAAATCCAAGTTTGGTGATAAAAAAAAAGCACTTGGGTTAAAATCCAAGGTTTTACGATAAAAACGCCGTTGGTTTAAAGTCCAAGGCACTTGGTTTAAAATCCAAGTTTGCGGTAAAAAAGACTCTTGGGTTAAAATCCAAGGTTTTCGCGATAAAAATAAACGTTTGGTTTAAAGTCCAAAGTTTTGAAAAATGTATAATGACAAAATATTTTGATGCTTGATGATGTTGAAAAGAAATTGTGGATATTTTTGAAATAGGTTTTGACCTCATTTTTTGAGAAGAAAATGATTAATTATTTTTTTAAGAGGTGTTGACCTCGTCTTTGAGAATAAAATGACTAATTATTTCAATTGGAATGTTGGGTTCCAAATTAACAAAAGGTAGCGCGAACAATAATACTAACGTCGCAATAAACAAATTAAGCGCGAATACAATCCGTAATGATATTTTGATCAAAACGGCGTCTTTTCCCTCAGAATTAATATGCTAACGTTTTTGCGGAAAGCGATAAATAAATATGCATGAGATGCAATTTTTCATTTATAGTGTACATTTGTTCCTAATTACATTCTAAGGTATTTGCAAGAAAAATAAATATGAGATGAATGCAACAGGATGCTATGCAATTTTCATTTAAATTTACATCGAATCCTAAAAATACAATCTAATGTCCTTGCAATAAAATAAATGATTAATTAATAAGGCAATGAATTAAATGATTAGCGAGCAATAATAGAGAATTAAGCAAAATAGATAAACATAAATTAGAGCAATTAATAATAAAACAAAGAGGCCTCAAATAAGTGCTTATTTTGGATTTAATAGCTTATTGAAGCACATTCCATAAGCACTTTTATCATAGGCAAAAATAAAATAAAAAACAGAAGGGGGTGCAAATATTAATAAAAACAGAAAGGGGGTGCAAAAATCAACTCTGGGGTTCTGGCCCAACTGGGGGGCGCAGCCCAGAGGGGGTGCTTGAAGCAATTAAACAAAACTGAATCAGAGCCGTCTGATTGATCAGACAACTCTGATTTAATCAGAGAGGAAATGAATCAGGGACATTGGATTAAATCAAGGGACAAAAGGCGCGCCGGTGCACCATAAGGTTGTGCACCTGCGCGCACAGGATCATGAAGGGGATATATATACAGGAAACGCTAAAAAAAACAGATTTCTTCTTCTCTCTCGCGGCTACCGCCGCTGCTACTCTATCTTCTTCCTCTCATCTCTCTCTGTTTTTTCTCAGTTTCTCTAAACTAAACCTCACTCAAAAAAAAACAAACATCAAACCCATATCTAGATTTGAAATAGATAACATCACACACCAAGAATCCGGATCGGAAAATAAAAGAAAACGAAAATAACCTTTGGTTTTTTAACGGATTCCGCTCCTTCTTCTCTCGTCTTTCACGGCGGCTATGTGCTTTCCTTCTTTCTCTCACGTCTCTCTCTCTTTTGCTGCGGTTTCGTTTGGATCTTCTTCTTATTTTTCGTTTATGGTTTCGTATTGATTCAGTTGTCTTTGATTCCGTTTTGATTCGGTTTCGATTCTTTGATTTTGATTTGGATTTGGGTTTCGATTTGAATCTGTGTTGATTTTGGGTGACTTGATGATTATGAACAGATGATGAACTTTGGTTTGGGTTTATGGATGATAAATGATTTGGTTTTCGGTTTTGATCAATTTGTGGATGATTCTGTGATGATGTTGATGGGTTGATTCTGGGTTTGTGGAAAGTTTATGATGAAGGTTTGATGATGATGATGAAGTTTTTTCTGATCTTTGTTTGATTATTTTTTGATTTTTGCTTCTGTTTTGGATTTTTGATCTGGAAAAAGGAAGAAAAATTTGATAGTTGGTGTTTCTGCGGCTGATGATAGATTTGCTGACATAGGGATTTGTGCAATTAATACTGTATATATACAGTGTCAGAAACTAGGGTTTGGCAGATGAATTTTACTCCATTTGGACAAAATTGCCCCTTTGGGCCTGGACAAAAAAACACATCTGGACTTCTATAAAAAAATTGGCAAAAACACCAAAAAGGAAAAAAAAAACACAAATAAACAATTAAAATAAAAAATAATAATATATTAATAATAATAAATAAAAAACGAAAATGAATAATAATAATAATAAAATAAAAATCAGAAAATAATAAAAAATAATAATAAAAGGAAAATAAAATGAAACCAAAAAAAATGAGGTATTTTAAAATACCTGTCTGCCGAAATTTCGTCAGAAATGACAAAGTGGGAAAAAAGGTTTTAAACGCCGAACAAAATCGATCGGTAAAAAAATGAGGTATGACAATAATCATATCAAATTAATAAACGGTAACAAACGTCAAAACCGATCCATGGTTTCACAAGTGGCTCTGATACCATTGAAGGAAAACGTAACTGTTTATCAAAGATAAAACGCAGCGGATTTTAAAATTTTAGTTTCCTTCAATGGATCCTTGTGAAAGATCATGGTCAAGAATATATTGTTACCTTGAAGAACTGATGCTTTCTTTCGCAAACAAGGAGCTTTCGATCACGAACAGAAACAGCTTACGATCACGAACACGAACTGCCTTTCGATCACGAACAAGAAACACCGTATGATCACGAACAAGAACCTTCAATCGATCACGAGCACCACAATTGCAGCGCCTCCACTTAGTCCACACGAACAGGAACCTTCAACCTTCGGCTAGCCGTTCTTGGATGAAGAATGAGGGAACTTGAGCGGATTAGGGTTTAGAGAAATTCAGAATTTCCCAAATGCGAATTAGGGTTTAGAGAAATTCAGAATTTCCCCAAAAGTGTCAGAGACTGAACTTCATAAGGCTCTATTTATAGAGTTTCTTATGTGAGCTTCAGTTCACACGAATTTGGACTTCTTAAGCCCAATATTCGTTTTTCACTAATTGCACCCCCGCAATAAGTCTTACTTATTTTTCCCGTTTTAACTGTCCTTATGTGTGTGACCCTGTAGGTTCTTATAACGTTGGCAATAATATTTATCTTAATATTATAAACAGTGAGCGGTATCTAGCAACACATCACTGTTACCCAAGTTATAAGAATGTCATGTGATCTGACTAACCTTTATGTGATAAACATCTTGTGCATAATTACCCTTTTGTCTTCATGTCTATATTGAACACAAGGCATAGTATGTCATCCTTGTCTAGTTCAATATTGGGCCCATAGACATATCTCCCGTTATGTAGGAGGGACAAATCCCATCTAGGTCACTCATGTCCCTCAGCATGATTCGTGGGATACCCATCAACCAACTTTATAGTTAGCCAGTTACGGATAACGTTTGAATGGCAACAAGGTATTACACTCCTACATCTAGGGTACACAGTGGTTTCAGGTCAAAGGATGGAATGCACCTTTTATCACTATGAGAATAACTTATGACATTTCATAACATTCTATGCAGTATTCTCATGGTGGATCAATCCGATATAAAGTTACCCTTAACATTTATATCTATGTGAAGACTTGATAACTCATTATCTATGATCAGTGAGACGTGATCATCAGTCTACCAACATAATAGTCTCTATGCTTTAATGTTATCCCATTTCATATTAAAGCTTGACTACGGATACTTTAAGAATAGTGTTCTTAAGTTAATGTAATCTCACGATTAAGTCTCACTTAATGTTTCATTACATGAACAATCTATTCTAGGGACTTTATTATTTTGGAAAACAAACATAATAAAGAAATGCCTTATTATATATATTTAATATATATAAATCATGTCACAATACAAAAGAAAATGCTATCAAATAGATTTGCTTTTAGGACTTACTCCAACACACGGGTACTACACTAATAGTAAAACACATCTCCTCACCCCGAATACTTGGCAACAATGTCGGGTACTCCTCCTAAGCAAGTAAAGCAAATCCTCACGCCTGAGAATCTGAATCGCCCAACGATCCATTACAAAAGAAGAAGAGAGTTAGTACATATAATCGGCATTGAAGTAAATGAAAGTGACTAACTAACATTAAATCCAATTCAACATATACAATGCATCTATATACACATTCATTCACTATCCGCATAACCAACACTCATACAATACCAACTCATCACCATTAACAAGGCACATACATATAATCAATCTATATGTAACAATCAACAGTATAAATGCACATTTAATGAGAACACCATTATTCAAATATCACATCATTATCACATCAACAGAAATAAGGTTCACCTTCCTAATGCATCTAATGTCACCTTCATGTATGTCCTAGACATGTCTACATGTCGTACCATATCACCATCTATATAGGATACAAGAATCCCTTCACCATCTATTATCACCATCAATTGACACAACGTATGCATGAATGATGTGTCACGACATTTCGTCAATATAAATCAATTTATACATTAACCAACACTTCATGTATTAATACATGATATCACCAACTCACTATCAATATTTCATACACATATAAGCATATTCATACACATACATCTTCAATATCATTATACATATTCAACAAGTATATGAAAAGCATCATCATCGATCTTATTATATCATATACATTCCAACACATTTTTACATACACATGATTAAGATTAATTCAATCCATCATCATCCGTCATATAACTCTCATATAGAAACATTATCATTATTCATGTATCTCTATAAGACTAGCAACCTATACGCTAAACCATCATCATCATCATTTGATAATCAACTAAATCTGACTGCCTTCGCTAGCTCTCGCTAGGCGAGCTCTGGCGAAGCAAGTCAGAAGCTTACTCGCCATCTAGCGAGTCCTGGCGAGCAAGTCTGGCAACCTTCGTCATTCGCTCGCTAGCTCTCGCTGTACTGAAGCAAGTCAGACAGAACAGGCATGGCTGGCGAGCACTGGCGAGCCCAGCGAGTTCCCTCGCTAGCTCTCGCTCAGCGACGAGTGCCCAGAATTTCTGCTCTGTTTCGTGGCTGTTCGGATTCCACTACCAAAACACCCAAAACTTGTTCCAGATTTAAAAAGATATTTCCTTTAGATTGTAAACATGTTATCATACATAGAAGTACAAGTTTCATCTCTTACAAACACCAAAATCATCACCAATAAAAGATTATGCATATTTTTCATTCAAAACTCAAAAACCTATAATATCATATGAACATACTTTGATTCTCAAAATTGTAACCATCAACAAGTACTTTTAGCATCACATAACATAGATATCACGAAATCATTACAAAAGGAAGCATTTTGATTCAAATGAAAACATAAAAATGCTAACTTTAGGCATAGCAAAGGGTGAGAGGGTTTGGGCAAAGAGAACATGATTTCTCCTCCCTCTTTATCACCCACAAATTACATGAAACTACTCTCTTACCTCTAATTCTTCAAGAATTAGCTCCTCCAAATCTCTATCTTAGCTCCTCTTCTATGTTCTTCTCCTCTCCTTCTCCTCTAGACCTTCTCTCTCTAATTCTTCACAAAAGTGTGACAAATGACTTTCTCTCACTAAGTTTCCAAACTTATACCTGGGTTAATTCCTCATCAAATTACTAAATTGCCCTTCTTCATAAGCCCATTCTAATTCTCTATTTACACCTCCTAAAAACACTACTATTCTAATCACACCACTACACTAAAAGCCACATATTTAAATAAATCACACAATATGGAAATTAAATAAATAAATCAAATCAAATAAATAATTAAATAAAAACGGGATGTGACAACTCTACCCCCCTTAAAGAATTTTCGCCCTCGAAAATTTACCTGAGAACAAATCGGGATACGAACTCTTCATCTTGCTCTCCAACTCCCAAGTTGCATTCTCCCCCGCGGGACCTCCCCAAATAACTTTCACCGATGCAATCTCTTTAATCCTCAACTTCTTCACTTCTCTTCCTTCAATTCTCAACGGAATAGTCTCAATAGTCAAATTATCCTTCACTTGGATATCATCCGATTCAATTACATGAGATGGATCCGAAACATATTTCCTTAATTGTGACACATGGAACACATCATGTAAATTAGATAGTGTTACCTGCAAGGCAATCCGGTAAGCCACTTTTCCAATCCTCTCCGAAATTTGATACGGTCCAATGAATTTCGATGTCAACTTCTTAGACTTCAATGCTCTTCCTATACTGGTAGTAGAAGTCACTCTTAAGAACACATGATCTCCCTCTTGGAATTCCACATCCTTCCTGTTCTTATCATGGTAACTTTTCTGCCGACTCTGAGATGCTTTCATCTTCTCTTGAATCATTCTAATCTTCTCCGTAGTCTCTTGTACAATATCGGGACCCAAAACTACAGTCTCACCGGATTCATACCAACAAAGGGGTGTACGACATCTTCTCCGATACAAAGCTTCAAAAGGAGCCATTCCGATACTTGAGTGAAAATTATTATTGTAGGTAAACTCGATCAAAGGTAAACATGAATCCCAACTTTCTCCTTGTTCCAAAACACACGCTCTCAACAAATCTTCCAAAGATTGAATCGTCCTTTCGGATTGACCATCCGTCTGAGGGTGATAAGCAGAACTCAACCTCAACTTGGTTCCCAACGCTTCTTGCAAGCTTTCCCAAAATCTAGAAGTGAACTTCGGATCCCTGTCTGACACAATACTAGATGGAACACCATGTAATCTTATAATCTGCTCAACATAAATCTCTGCCAACTTAGGTACCAACGTTCCCACCTTAATAGCAATAAAATGAGCCGACTTCGTCAAACTATCTACTACAACCCAAATCACTTCATTCCCTTTTGCCGTCTTTGGTAATCCTCCAACAAAATCCATAGCAATACTATCCCATTTCCATTCCGGTATGAACAACGGTTGCAACAAACCAGACGGTTTCTGATGCTCAACCTTCGATTTCTGACACACCAAACAAGCATACACATATTCCGCAATTTCCTTCTTCATTCTAGGCCACCAAAATAACTTCTTCAAGTCTTGATACATCTTAACCAATCCAGGATGAATTCTTAATCCACTTTTATGACATTCATCAAAAATCATTTTCTTTAACTCGGGCACATCGGGTACACAAACTCTTCCTCAGAATTTCACCACTCCATTCTTATCAATTTTAAAGTCATTCTCTTGTCCTTCAATCACTAGTGCCACTCTCTTCATCAATTTCTCATCTTCTTTTTGACATTCTCTGATTTTCTCAAGAAAAGGGTTGGTTAACTTCAACATTCCCAACTTCACACTATTGGAGGTGACTTCACATACCAAACTCAAGTCTCTAAATTCTTCAATCAACTCCAACTCCTTTGCCATAAGTGACGACATGTGCAATAACTTCTGACTCAGAGCATCTGCCACCACATTAGCTTTTCCAGGATGATAACTCAACTCAAAATCATAATCCTTCAAGAATTCTAACCATCTTCGTTGCCTCATATTCAATTCTTTCTGGTCAAACAGATACTTCAAACTCTTGTGATCACTAAACACTTCAAATATTGACCCATACAAGTAGTGCCTCCATACCTTCAAAGCAAAAACTACGGCCGCTAACTCCAAATCATGCGTGGGGTAGTTCCTCTCATGAACCTTCAACTGACGAGATGCATAAGCTACAACTTTACCTTTTTGCATGAGCACACCACCAAGTCCCAACTTTGATGCGTCACAGTACACTACAAATGATTCCTTGGCATTAGGAAAAATCAACACAGGCGCGGTAGTCAGTTTCTTCTTAAGCTCTTGAAAACTCTTCTCACACATCTCGTCCCAAACAAACGCTTGATCCTTCCGAGTCAACAAAGTCAACGGTAACGCCATCTTCGAGAATCCCTCAATGAACCTTCTATAGTAACCAGCTAATCCAAGAAAACTTCTTATCTCTGAAACAGACTCAGGTGTTCCCCATTTCATCACAGCATCAACCTTTGCAGGATCCACCGCTATACCTCCACTAGAAATTACATGACCAAGAAAACTCACTTCTTTCAACCAAAATTCACATTTAGACAACTTGGCATACAACTTCTTCTCCTTCAAAACTTACAATACGATTCTCAAATGTTCTTTGTGCTCTTCCTCCGACTTAGAATAAACCAAAATATCATCAATGAATACTACCACAAACTTATCCAAAAATTAATGAAAGATCCTATTCATGTACTCCATGAAAACACCAGGGGCATTCGTAACTCCAAAAGGCATCACTGTATACCTTGTTCTAAAAGCAGTCTTAGGAACATCCTCCGTATTCACTCTTATCTGGTGGTATCCGGACCTCAAGTCAATCTTGCTAAACACACAAGCTCCAACTAGTTGATCCATCAAATCATCTATCCTCGGAAGTGGATACCTATTCTTAATCATTGCCTTATTCAACTGACAATAATCAATGCACAACCTCATACTCCCTTCCTTCTTCTTAACCAACAACACTGGTGCACCCCAAGGTGACACACTTGGACGTATGAACTTCTTTTCCAATAACTCTTCAAGTTGCTTCTTCAATTCATTCAATTCTGATGCCGACATACGATACGGTGCCATTGATATCGGGCTAGTACCAGGTACTAAATCGATACTGAACTCAACTTCTCTTTCATATATCTTCTGGAAATACATCCGAAAATTCACTAACAACTGGTAACTCTTCCAACTTAACTCCACATTCATGCTTCAATGATCCAAACACCATGAACAACCCTCCGTGATCATTCAAAGATTCCTTCACCTCTTCTCCATTCATCAGGGACAAACTTCCTTCTGACTTTGGAAAAATCACAGTCTTCTCACAACAGTTAATATGAACTTGGTTAAAGACTAACCAGTTCATTCCAAAGATAACATCAATACCACTAAGTGGAATACACACCAAATCCATACCAAAATGTCTTCCAAACACAGATACAGGACAATTATGACATACAAGACGAGTAATGACCGAACCACTAGCAGGAGTCTCAATATTCATACAACCAGACATTTCATAAACAGGAATATTCAAACGCTTCATACAATCCATAGAAATTAAAGAATGTGTTGCTCCGGTATCAATAATCGCAATTAAAGGAGTGTCATGAATGAAACACGTACCTTTAATGAGATTATCAACTTGATCAGCTCCCTCTCCATTCAAAGCAAACACTTTCCCGGTAACCTTCTTCGGCTTCTTACACTCCGGACTCTTGTGACCTTCTTCACCACAGTTAAAACAAGTAGGAGTAGTCGCCTTGCACTCTTTAAATCTATGTCCTTCCTTCCCACAATTATAACACACATCCTTATCCTTCTTACACTCAAAAGAACGGTGTCCAATCTTGCCACACCTATAGCACTTGTCATTATCTATTTTCACCTTTCCCTTTCCACCTCTAGCACTTCCCTTACCCTTAACCTCATAAGGCTTGGCACGGTCTTGACTCTTTCCTCTAACCGCCTTGAAGTAGTTACTCTTAGCTTTCCCATATTCATCACAAATTCTAGCCTTAACCACCAAAGTAGTGAAGTTTCTAATCTCCGCAAATCCAATGATATGCTTGATGTCGAGGCGTAGACCACTCTCAAACTTAACACATTTGTCGTTCTCTGCCTTCGGGGTATTGTAGTGAGGACTAAAAGCACACAAGGACTCAAACTTAGCCGCATACTCCGCTACCGACATGTTCCCTTGTTCTAATTTCATGAACTCCACCACTTTCTTATTCTTCACATCCGCCGGAAAATACTTGTTAAAGAATTCCCGTTTGAACATTTTCCAAGTGATGACAACACCTCTATCTCCAAGTCTCAACTTAGCATTCTTCCACCATTGGTTTGCCTCCTCCCTAAGCACATAGGTTCCCAATGCAAGCTTGTTCTCATTAGCACACTTCATAGCATCAAAGATAATCTCAACTTCTTCAACCCACTTAACCGCTCCATCCGGGTTAAAACCTCCAACAAAGAAAGATGGCTTGTGCTTCAAGAACCTATCCAAGCGCTTCTCTCCATCCCTAGCTGGATCATCACCTCTTGCCAAAAGATGAGTCAAGGTAGCAAGTGACTCTGCGATCTGAGCATTAGCACGTGCCGACGTCATGGTCCTGAATAGTCAATTCCAATCAACAAACAAACGTTACAACAAAAGTACAAACAGTGCACCCTACACATGTTGTACAACGGGTTACTAAGCCTAATTGATTCCAATGAATCGTCCTTGCTCTGATACCAATTGTAACACCCTACTTATATCTACCCAAAAATTTCGACCAAATAAATAAATAAATCGCAAGTAGACACAAGAAGAGCGTTACATGTGAAAATCATCAGTCAACCATAGCATATAAGTCAAACATATATCATGTTCATCACATACATTGCAGCGGAAATAATAAGACCTCATCATACAAGTCATGATTCAAATATTGAAACTCATAAATAAGTCACCGACTAAATATCCATTAAATTCAACAATTATAATGAATCATCATCCACATAGATCACCTACACATGTCTCATCATCAAACAAATAGACAAAGAAGTATTTGGCATAAGCCTTACACCATCATACAAAAACAAGGTCTAACAAAGACACTAGGTAGAACCCAACGATAAAGATAACCCCAACATGGTATTAGAAATCCTTCAGAGCAATGGACACGGGTACTACACTAATAGTAAAACACATCTCCTCACCCCGAATACTTGGCAACAATGCCGGGTACTCCACCTAAGAAAGTAAAGCAAATCCTCACGCCTGAGAATCTGAATCATCCAACGATCCATTACAAAAGAAGTAGAGAGTTAGTACATATAATCGGCATTGAAGTAAATGAAAGTGAATAACTAACATTAAATCCAATTCAACATACACAATGCATCAATATACATATTCATTCACTATCCGCATAACCAACACTCATACAATACCAACTCATCACCATTAACAAGGCACATACATATAATCAATCTATATGTAACAATCAACAAGATAAATGCACATTTAATGAGAACACCATTATTCAAATATCACATCATTATCACATCAACAGAAATAAGGTTCACCTTCCTAATGCATCTAATGTCACCTTCATGTATGTCCTAGACATGTCTACATGTGGTACCATATCACCATCTATATAGGATACAAGAATCCCTTCACCATCTATTATCACCATCAATTGACACAACGTATGCCTGAATGATGTGTCACGACATTTCGTCAATATAAATCAATTTATACATTCACCAACACTTCATGTATTAATACATGATATCACCAACTCACCATCAATATTTCATACACATATAAGCATATTCATACACATACATCTTCAATATCATTATACATATTCAACAAGTATATGAAAAGCATCATCATCAATCTTATTATATCATATACATTCCAACACATTTTTACATACACATGATTAAGATTAATTCAATCCATCATCATCCGTCATATAACTCTCATATAGAAACAATATCATTATTCATGTATCTCTATAAGACTAGCAACCTATACGCTAAACCATCATCATCATCATTTGATAATCAACTAAATCTGACTGCCTTCGCTAGCTCTCGCTAGGCGAGCTCTGGCGAAGCAAGTCAGAAGCTTACTCGCCATCTAGCGAGTCCTGGCGAGCAAGTCTGGCAACCTTCGCCATTCACTCGCTAGCTCTCGCTGTAGCGAAGCAAGTCAGACAGAACAGGCATGGCTGGCGAGCACTGGCAAGCCCAGCGAGTTCCCTCGCTAGCTCTCGCTCAGCGACGAGTGCCCAAAATTTCTGCTCTGTTTCGTGGCTGTTCGGATTCCACTACCAAAACACCCAAAACTTGTTCCAGATTTAAAAAGATATTTCCTTTAGATTGTAAACATGTTATCATACATAGAAGTACAAGTTTCATCTCTTACAAACACCAAAATCATCACCAATAAAAGATAATGCATATTTTTCATTCAAAACTTAAAAACCTATAATATCATATGAACATACTTTGATTCTCAAAATTGTAACCATCAACAAGTACTTTTAGTATCACATAACATAGATATCACGAAATCATTACAAAAGAAAGCATTTTGATTCAAATGAAAACATAAAAATGCTAACTTTAGGCATAGCAAAGGGTGAGAGGGTTTGGGCAAAGAGAACATGATTTCTCCTCCCTCTTTATCACCCACAAATTACATGAAACTACTCTCTTACCTCTAATTCTTCAAGAATTAGCTCCTCCAAATCTCTATCTTAGCTCCTCTTCTATGTTCTTCTCCTCTGCTTCTCCTCTAGACCTTCTCTCTCTAATTCTTCACAAAAGTGTGACAAATGACTTTCTCTCACTAAGTTTCCAAACTTATACCTAGGTTAATTCCTCATCAAATTACTAAATTGCCCTTCTTCATAAGCCCATTCTAATTCTCTATTTACACCTCCTAAAAACACTACTATTCTAATCACACCACTACAATAAAAGTCACATATTTAAATAAATCACACAATATGGAAATTAAATAAATAAATCAAATCAAATAAATAATTAAATAAAAACGGGATGTGACAGTTTCCAGGGCAATCCAGATCTGCCAAGATAGTTGTTATGTCTCTTCCTCCTTGAGCCAATAATCATCGAATGCTGAGCATGTGATCCAACATTCCTCAATTGAATACTGAACTTGGTTGTTCTCTAGTAATCCCCAGCAAGTGGTTATTTTTAAGAAGCTTGTATGATCTTCTTTTCCCCAGTGAATGAAGAAGCTGAGACCTGTTTTTGGAGGCTCATTCAACAGCAAATGACATCTCTTGGAGAAGTTTGCATATCAGCATATCAGTTTTGTTTCTTTCTATCAAAAAAAAAAAAAAGAGAACAGCTCGCTAAGTTGAAAACCCGAAAGGGCGGCTTAGGCAAAAATGAGCGTCCCGGTGGATCGAAAACCCGAAAGGGCGGTCCAGGCAAAAATTAGGGACAAAAAAAAAGAGATGTATATTCCCGGTGGATTGAAAACCCGAAAGGGCGATTTAGGCAAAAGTTAGGGATTCAAAAAAAAAAAAAGCAAAAAAAACATGACTGTTGAAACAAAACCATGAGAAAATATTCGGTTTCAGTGTACGAAATGGCGACTTCTGCTAGACCTCTGACCGATGGGTTTCATCCCAAGAAGCAATCATTCTTACCATGGATTGACACACCATACCGGGTTTTACCCCAAAAATCTGATTTATTTCACCTGTAGGGGTGCTGTCCCCAGTGGAGAACTTTTGAGTAGTTGTACGGATACGTCGGCCCAATGCTCATCTTACCTGTTTAAACCTTTTGTCTCATCCAGTCATGTACAAACACCATTCAATCATACAAATACAAGCTTCATAATATACATTCGTACATACATACATACATATAATCATTCACATATACATACATACAATCATACATATATACATATATACATACATAAATACAGTCATTCACATGTCCATACATACATTCATATTCACTTGCAACATGCAAACAAAATCATTCATACATATTGCATTGACCATCATGTGTCTTGCTTCAATTATACATCACAAAAAAAGAGTTATCCCCAGCGTATCTGGTCTAGAGATGCCTCCATCAATCATAAATCACAAAAAAAAAAAAAGAGTCATCCCCAGTGTATCTGGTCCAGAGATGTTTCCATCAATCATACATTACAAAAAAAAAAAAGAGTCATCCCTAGTGAGTCTGGTCCAGAGATGTCTCCATCATTCATATTCCAAGTGGCAGGTTTTGCAAACAATCAACTGCCAACTTGTAGTTAATTTCCCCAAAAGAAGTCATCTCCAGTGTGTCTGGTCCAGACAAATACATATTCTTGTTATGTTTCGCCATCCCACAATGTTGGTAGACACTGCCTTTACTTGTCCTCACCATCCCACAATGTTGGTGGACACTGTCTTTACTTCTGTCCGCACACAGGACTTTATTGCTTTCTGTCTTTACTTCTGTCCGCACACAGGACTTTATCTACTTCTGTCCGCACACAGGACTTTATTGCTTTCTGTCTTTACTTCTGTCAGCACACAGGACTTTATCTGCTTATGTCCGCACACATGACTTTATTGCTTTCTGTCTTTACTTATGTCCATACACAAGACTTTACTGCTTTCTGTCCGCATACAGGACTTTATCGCTTTCCGTCTTCATTACTTTTGTCAAATAATCTTCATTACATTCAAACACTCGTAACATAACACTCATAAGCATAACACTCATAACATCATATCATAGCATTTTATAGTTTAGTCCGGTCAAAAAATGGTGTACTCTGTATTTAAGTCTCTTCCATCGTCGAACCAAAACAAAAACATCATCAAAAATCATCTTTTTCTTTTTATCTCCGATGGAAGAAACTTAAATAGGGGCATCTGTCATACCCCATTTTTTGACCGATCGCTTTTATACGTCTTTTTAAGACGGTTTTTCTTTGTGCGTTTCTAACGAAATTTCGGCAGAGAGGTATTTTAAAATACCTCATTTATTTGGTTTTTTTTTATTCCTTTTATTATTATTATTATTATTATTATTATTATTATTTTATTTTATTTTTTGTATATATATTTTTATTATTATTACTTAATTTGTTTTTTATGTTTTAAGTATTTTATTGTTATTTTTATTTATTTTCGTTTTCTTTTCTGCTGAGTGTTTTTTAGTTTTGGTCCAGATATGTGTTTTGTCTAGGCCCAAAGGGGCAATTTTGTCCAAATAGGGAAATTTTTTCATCTGCCAAACCCTAGTTTCTGACACACTATTTATAGTGCATTTATTGCACAGTGCCCAAGGAGGAAAACTCATGAGCCGCAGAAGAAACATTCTTCTTCCTTTCCAAAAATCAAATCCGAAAATGAATCAAAAATCATAAACAGAAACCCAGAAATAAATTGAAAATCATAAACCTTCACCACCATCAATCACCAAACAAAAAAACAGAGAAAACAAAAATCGAAAATTCATCATCACCATCAACCTTCATCATCATCACCGATTCTTCCAAAATAGAAACCAAAAGATAATCAAATCCATCATCAAAACGAATCCGAACCCAATAACAAAACCATATAAACCAATTCAATCAAAACACAAACAAACATTATCCATTTTCCGATTCAATCAAAACCACAAACTATCTCAACCGAACCGAAATCGAAATCCAAGAACCGAATTGAAAATAAACAGAACCGAAACAAAAAGAAGAGGATAAGACGAATCGGACTAACAAAACAAAAGGTTGAAACATTTTCCATTTCCGTTCTAATTTTTTGGTTCGATCTAGGTTATGGGGTTTTGTTTGATTTATTTGAGTTTTGATTTGAGATTAATGAGATGTTTGTGTGAGTTTTTGATGTTTGAAATTGCTTTAAAAAAATGGGTTGGATGAGAGGAAGAAGAAAGAATCAGAGAGAATTACGGCGGCCATGAGAGGAGGAAGAGAGTTTTTGATTTGTAATTTTTTTATTTTTTTTTAGGGTTTTCTGTATACATATCCCTTTCCTGATCCCGTGCGCGCAGGTGCACGTCCTTACGGTGCACCTGCGCGCCTTTGTCCTTCAGATTTCAATTAACGTCCCTGATTCATTATCTCTGTGATCAGATCAGAGCTGTCTGATCAATCAGACGGCTCTGATTCTGTTTTAGCTAAATTCTTCAAGCCCCCCCTCTGGGCCACGCCCCCAGCTGGGCTTGGGCCCAGATTTGCTTTTTGCACCCCCTTTCTGTTTTTATTAATATTTGCACCCCCTTCTGTTTTTTTATTTTATTTTTGCCTATGATAAAAGTGCTTATGGAATGTGCTTCAATAAGCTATTAAATCCAAAATAAGCACTAATTTGAGGCCTCTTTGTTTTATTATTAATTGCTCTAATTTATGTTTATCTATTTTGCTTAATTCTTTATTATTGCTCGCTAATCATTTAATTCATTGCCTTATTTAATTAATCATTTATTTTATTGCAAGGACATTAGATTGTATTTTTAAGATTTGATGTAAATTTAAATGAAAATTGCATAGCATCCTCTTGCATTCATCTAATATTTATTTTTTCTTGCAAATACCTTAGAATGTAATTAGGAACAAATGTACACTATAAATGGAAAATTGCATCTCATGCATATTTATTTATCGCTTTCCGCAAAAACGTTAGCATATTAATTCTGAGGGAAAAGAAACCGTTTTGATCAAAATATCATTACGGTTCGTCTTCGCGCTTATTTAGTATAACATTAATATCGTTCTTTTCACGCGTTAGCCATTATCCGTTTCTTTTGTATCAAAAAATGAGGTCAACACCTCTTCAAAAAATAGTTAGTCACTTTATTCTCAAAAATGAGGTCACCACCTCTTCAAAAAAGTCAACACAATTTATTTTCAAACATCGAAAAGCATCAAAAATATTTTGGCATCATATATTTTCAAAACTTTGGACTTTAAACCAAACGTTTCTTTTTATCGCGAAAACCTTGGATTTTAACCCAAGAGTCTTTTTTACCGCAAACTTGGATTTTAAACCAAGTGCCTTGGACTTTAAACTAACGGCGTCTTTTATCGTGAAAACCTTGGATTTTAACCCAAGAGTCTTTTTTTATCGCGAACTTGGATTTTAAACCAAGTGCCTTGGACTTTAAACCAATGGCTTCTTTTATCGCTAAAACCTTGGACTTTAACCCAAGTGTCCCTTTTTCTCGCCTAAAACCTTGGATTTTAAACCAAGTGCATTTTCTTCATTCATACATTTTTAATCATGCAAAAACCTTGGATTTTAAACCAAGTGTCTTTTATCACTCAAAACTTTTTCTCAATAAACCTTGGATTTTAAACCAAGTGTCCGTGTCTTATTTCTTAATCAAGCTTCAATCAACTTAACCATATAGACTTTCTTCGCAAATTAACATCAATCAAACTCACATTTTGCCACTTTTGGCTTTCGGTCCTTAAAACCATTTTCAAAACCTTAAAATCAAACAAACAAATTTACTCGGCTTTTTACCCCGAACTACGGTGGTTTGATCCCTCGGGTACGTAGGCATGAGACTTGTCTCTCCAATCAATAAAATCAACAAAAAACATTTTTTCCTTTTCCATCACCTTAAACTTCTTTTTATCATCACTTTAATTCCTACACTTACACATTTTTCACAAGCAATTAAAAATAAAGCGCATAGATAGAATAAAAACAAGAGATTCCTATAGAGTACTATAGATACTTAGGGTGCTAGTACCTTCCCTTCGTATAACCAACCCCCGAACCTTGTTCTTTATAAAATAGGATTTTTTTCGAACTTTTTCCCTTTCCCTCGGATAAATTAAAGATCGATGGTGGAATATTAAATTGCGATTCGAAGTTAATTAATAACTCGATATCCAAAAATCACCGCGACAAAGATTTAGTCAGATGTTAGATCAAATGTGGTAACATGTGGAACAACATCATGTACCCTGAAGTGCGCGCGCCTATGAATGTGTATGATTGATGATGGTATTTTCATATACTTGTTGAATGTGTATAATTGATGATGGTATTTTCATGTACTTGTTGGATATGTACAATGATATTGATGATGAGTTGAATTGATGATAGATGATGTATGTTTGTGTATGTGCAAACAATGGATGATGTGATGAGGAAGTCATCTAATATTACATGCAAATGATGATGTTGTAGATGTATATGTACACGATGTTGATGACATTTCATGCATTCATATGTCGTGTCTATTGATGATGGAATTGATGATGGAAACGAATTCTTGTATTTGAATATTGACGATGGAATGGTACCGCATGCATGTAGTTGTGTCTAGGGACATAACATGGAAGATGACATTAGTTACATTAGGAATGTGAACATTAAAATATGTGATTGATGTTTGGTAATTGGATATATGTGCATTTAATGGAAGAATGTCCTTATCTCTTGGATGATGTTTGTGAATTGATATATGTGTATTTAATTGAGGAATGATATTATCTTACTATTGATGTTATTCATTATGGTATGTGAAGTAAATGAGTAGGGTATATATATATATATATATATATATGTATTACTTGTTGATGTATCATGTTGTCGAGATAAATGATAGTGCATTGCTTTCATTTATTATGTGTCGGTTATATATATCTAACTCTTTGTTTTGTGTGTTTGTGGATTGTTGGGCGATTCAGATCCTCAGGTGTTGTGTTATGTTCAAGTTTGTCGGTGAAGCTCTGCTCTGATTAGGACACGGGAAGGGTTCACATATATCTAGTCTTTTATGTATTTATGTTGTATTAAATGAGTATTTTCTTGTACGACCGGTGAATACTATTTTTATTACTTAGTATTATTTTTGGAGAATGTGATACTAAAACCAGTGTTTTGTATCTTAGTCTTGATTTAAACAATAAAGTCTTTCTATCCGCTGCGAGTTTTTGTAAAATATTTTCAGAAATTAGAATTTTATGTAAATTCGGATTTGGGTGTTACACGTTTATTCAGGAACTATGAGTGATGTGAATTGGATTAAGAGATCCATTCTTTTGTTGAGTAATCGTGTGAATGCTATACTTCTAGGTTTATAATAGTTGTATATGCATAAAGTTTTAACCTTGTGTAGTTTAAACTTGGTTCATTGATGCTTGTTGCTAATTGTGGATGATCTGACATGATATAAAACTGAATGTGGTGATCCGGCATGATATAAAACTGCATGTGGTGATAATTTAAAATAATTTTAAAGAAACTAATATTATTTCTTAATGATGAAGACTTTGTTGAAAATGGAAGGTGTTGTGTTTTGGAGGTTGTTGTTGTTGGATATGATTTGCTGCAGTAAATTTCCACAAGGTTTTAACACAGTTTGAAATCACAACCATCAAATTTGAAATCACAACCATCAAATGTAGATCAGACGGTTCAAATCAATTCAGCTATGAAATCACTCAAAACAATCTCAACCACATGATGTTCATCGGACGGTTGCTATATAAAACAGTGTGAAAACTGTGTCAAAAATGACAGCAGGAAATCTGTCTCTGTTGTTGTTGTGGTGTGTTAAAGAAAAAATCAGGTGTGCCAAAGAATCTACACACCATCAAAATCTAACGGCTGTCATTAAAACTTAGACTTGTCTACGGTGGGAGACCTACGAAGCTCTCCCACCCTAGAAGGCTCCTACTTGATGTGTGTGCTGGAAATGTAGCTGCTAGAAATAATATGATATGGAACAATAAGGCGTCAACTGTAGAGCAAATTTGCAGTCAAGCACATGGAACATGGGAGGAATGACACAACACACAGACGTGGGTGCAGTGCAGCAGGTTTTATTTGTGCAACATGCATATTATGACAGTAACATTGACGCTAGCTTTAATCAGAGGTTAGGCACGACATCTATTGGGTGCTGTACTACGGTGACGTTTAGAGTACAAAAAAGCTAAAACATGTGTACCATACATAAAAGCAACAAGGACCGTTGATATATCATTTCAAATTTGAGTCGTTGTGATTTTAGAAGCATATCATGTTGTAAGATGCATTTGATTGTGTTTTCCTACGAATAATTTGCCTCGGTTCCAGTTTAATTTTAGAAGCGTATCATGCATATGTTGTAGTAAGATGCTAATTGATATACCAATTTTTTTTTAAAGAATTGTTTTTACTTACTTCCTCCGTTCATTTTTAAGTATCTTTTAATGTCGGATTTAGTGTTTCTATTTAAGTGTCGTTTTGATATTTTAAGCGTACAATTTATCAATTATACCATTTATCAATTACTCTCATCTTTTTCATAAAACTAATTAATGCTCTAAAATGAGGGCATAATAGAAATATAAAGTGTAAAAGTACACTTCGTTAAAACCGCGTTACTGTTCTAAAAGGATCTTAAAAAAAGAATGAAGTGAGTAAGTGTCGCGGTGATTTTCGGACGCCAAGCTATTGGTTAGCTTTGGTTCGCAAAAATTATGATTCACCACCGAACTTTAATTTATCCAAGGGAAGGGGAAAAGATCGAATAAACCCATAATAAAAATTTAGAGATTTAAGGTTCGGGGGTTAGTTATACAAAGGGAAGGTATTAGCATCCTATGTATCCGTAGTACTCTACGGGAACCTCTTGTAAAATATGTATTTTTGTGCTAAAATGTTTTGCTTGTAAAATTTGCTTATAAATGATTGGGTAACAATGAAAGACCATATTTTTATTAATTTTGGATATTTAAAGAAAAAAGAAAAAAAGTTTTATTAATTTTGAATTGGGAAGACACAAAGTCTTTTGCACTACGTACCCGCGAGGGATCAAAATCTCGTAGTTCGGGGTAAAATTTGTAAAGTGATTTGTTTGATTGATTTTAGGAGAAAAGACGAGTCGTCATCTTAAGTTTAAACTCCTTTTAAATCCGCCACGAACATACTGAAAAGTTTATATCTTTTCCTGCCATATGTCGTGGGGAGATGAATTTCAACTAGAGATGACTCACGTCTAAACTCTCTTGAGAAAAAAAAGTTTGAAATTGAAAAGTCAAGCGGCAAAAAATTTGGATTGTTTTTGTTTTTTTAGTCTTTGTGAAAATATTTAAGTATGCTTAAGTGTGTTAGAGCATTTATTGAAAAAAGTTTGAAAAAGGATTTCTCGACGAAAGTCGAGGTTTATTATAAAAGATTTCTTTTTTTGAAAATATTTGAATGTTTTTGCTTTTTATTATTTTAAGGAAAATTTGTATTTTTAGAACGTCGGTTATTCGGACTGCAAGCCATCCGGCAGGAAATCCGAAGTCACCGGAGAGTGAAAAGTCATCCGCCAGACCACTCCTTTTTTCATTCTTTTTATATTTAACATTGATTTTTATTTCAAGGTCAAAAATAGCGAACAAGCAAAAGCGCAAAAAAAAACAACAACGAAACACGGGGTTAACGAAAAATTTCCCTTTGGACTTAGACACAAGCATCATGAAAAAATAAATAAACATGTTTTTGATCCTTTTTTGTATTTTTTAATAAAGAAAATAAAGAAATATATTTTTGGGAATTTTTAGATATTTTTAATAATATATATAAACAAATAAAATAAAAAATCAAAAGGATTAAAAAAAATTGGTGGAGCAAGGAATTGAACCCATGCCCTCTGCATGGACAACCAAGGACAAAACCAACTATGCCAGCGCGCAGTTCTTTATATAATCACACAGAATAGCTATACGTATTAAAACATGTATTTAAATGTCGAAAAAACACGCGCACTGCATCGTCCCCTACCTTCAGCTCAAAAAACAAAACTTCCATGGTTCAAAAATCGTGTTTCATCATTTGTCACCGAAATTGACATGTGAATATACCATTTTACTCAGAATTTCATGAGGATTATGAATATGCATTTAAATTTTATTAATTATTACTAAATCATTCTGATTTTACAAATTAAAGTAAGAACCCTAAAATTCAAACTCAAATTAAACATCATTTAAACACAAAGATAACTCAAAGGCATAGGGTTTTCATTCCTCATATTATGGAATACACTTTTGCTTCAGAAATCATTCAAAATAATGCATGTATGAGTGAGTTTGGAATCACGAAAATTTACCTATTGGAGCAAGGTCCAATGCCTCTTCTTTGCACTTACAGATGAAAAATAAAGGTCCCTTTTGCTTCCTTAAGTCTCCAGGAATGTAATGGTATAGTTAATTTTCCTTGAAACCTTCTGAAATGTTCTACCCAATTCAAGTTGAAAGTGACAAAAAATGGGAAATGGTAGATGGTAATAGAGGTGTTACAGTTGATGATAAATGCATACAGAAGCTTTTTTATGATCTATGGATGGTGTTTTGATATAAAAAGTAGAAGAAACTTGGAGGAAATGCAAGTTTCGAATTTATGATTTTTGAAAGTGTAATAATGGAGTTTTTGGGTGAATTTTCGGATCATGAGTTCTGAGGCTTGAGGGCCTTTTATAGAGGTCGAAATTTGTCTGAGGATCAGACATGGAGTGTCCCTGAAGCATAAGTTGAGGCTGCTTTGCTTGCAATTTGAGATTTGGTTCAAAAATGTCTTTGGTGCTCTTTTGAATTCATTGGCAAAATGAAATGTTTGGAGGTTCATTGAAGGTATTTTACCTTGCTTCTGATGCATAGGTGAAGTGTTTTCAGAGAAAATGGTATTCACAAGCCTCATGGACATAAAGCAAGATTTTGGAGATTTTGGCAAAAAGAGCTTTTCACTTTTGATCCATTTGTGGTATGAAACTTGGGCAATGCATGGATTCCTTGTGTAATGAAATGTTGATCATGCTAAACATCAGTAAAAAATGAAAATAGAAGGTTCACATGAGAAGTTTTGTGGATCATGAGGCCACACCTTTGTTTGGACCAAGAAAAATAACTTGTAATCTGATCTCAAAATCAGCTCTACCATGGCTTAATTGAAAATTCGTAACTTTTCCCTCAAGCAACAAAAGCCCACGCTCTTGGTATCAATGGGAAGCGGACATGGCATACTACAACTTTGATGTTGAAAAATTGAGCTGAATCAACTTGGATCATATAGAACAATGGCCATCAAAACTCAAAATTGTCACTGTGAAACACTTAGAAATATTTTCTAAGTTTCTGGCCATTTTCACAACTCTGAATCCTCAACTTTGGAGCTTTGTATCTTCCAATTCCTATGAGAGTTTGATTTAATATTTCCATAATAATGAATTATGCCATGTCACCTTCAAATACATCCATCTACCATGAAAAATAATTGCTTGAATTGATCACAAAGTGTCCATAAAGTCATGCACTTAGTAAAATCAAAATTCCTAGAAACAATTCTAAGTGTTTGAGAATTTCAAAAGTGATGAGACCTTGACTTTCTACTTTGATTTCTTCCACTTCAAGGAACCGTTTAGCCTCAAATTTTCCATCAACTTGTAGGATCCAATGCCCTCCTTAAGAGAAGCCATCAAGCATCTCAAATGAATTTGTAAATTGCTCAAAATTGTCTTGTGAAGTTGGGTAGATGATCATGAAGATTTGTACTTAGAAAATATTCCAAAACTCTAATATTTGACTTTTTTGAACCTTTTCTTGATTTTCCTTATTCTTGATATTATGCAATAATGCAAAAAGAGGGTGGGATCTTAGGTCAAAAATTGGGGTATGACAGATGCTCCTATTTAAGTTTCTTCATCCGGAGGTATGAAGGTGAAATCTTCATCCCGATCGGAGGAAGAGGCTTAAATACCTAATACACAATTTTGGATCTAAGATGCCGAGAATGCTTATGATACAAATGCAAATACAAGACTTTGAATTTTGTGAGAAAGTGGAATCACAAGAGACAAGCTTTTATTACTGGGGAACAGGGACGTGCAGAGGTGAGCGACAAAAAGTGGCCCGACTGAGGGAGAAAGAAAAAAAAACAATGATAGGGAGAGGAAAACGATCCAACTCCACTGGTGAAGCGATGTAGTTTTACTGGGGATAAGTTGCCTACTATCATATGGATAGTTTAACAAAGGTAGATGGAAAAAAGATGAGACACCGTCTACTATCGCAGGGATAGCTTAAAAAAAAGACGAGTGAACGAATGATGAGACACCGCCTACTATCGTACAGATAGCTTAAAAAAAGACGAGTGACGAATAATGAGGCACTGTCTACTATCGCCTGGATAGCTTAAAAAAAAGACGAGTGACGAATAATGAAGCACTGTCTACTATCGTCTGGATAGCTTAAAAAAGACGAGTGACGAATAATGGAGCACTATCTACTATCGCCTGGATAGCTTTAAAAAAAAGACGAGTGACGAATAATGAAGCACTGTCTACTATCGCCTGGATAGCTTAAAAAGACGAGTGACGAATAATGGAGCACTGTCTACTATCGCCTGGATAGCTTAAAAAAGACGAGTGACGAATAATGGAGCACTGTCTACTATCGCCTGGATAGCTTAAAAAAGACGAGTGACGAATAATGAAGCACTGTCTACTATCGCCTGGATAGCTTAAAAAAGACGAGTGACGAATAATGGAGCACTGTCTACTATCGCCTGGATAGCTTAAAAAATACGAGTGACGAATAATGGAGCACTGTCTACTATCGCCTGGATAGCTTAAAAACGACGAGTGACGAATAATGAAGCACTGTCTACTATCGCCTGGATAGCTTAAAAAAGACGAGTGACGAATAATGAAGCACTGTCTACTATCGCCTGGATAGCTTAAAAAAGACGAGTGACGAATGAAGAGACACTGTCTACTATCGCTTGGATAGCTTAAAAAAAGACGAGTGACGAATAATGAAGCACTGTCTACTATCGCCTGGATAGCTTAAAAAAGACGAGTGACGAATAATGGAGCACTGTCTACTATCGCCTGGATAGCTTAAAAAATACGAGTGACGAATAATGGAGCACTGTCTACTATCGCCTGGATAGCTTAAAAACGACGAGTGACGAATAATGAAGCACTGTCTACTATCGCCTGGATAGCTTAAAAAAGACGAGTGACGAATAATGAAGCACTGTCTACTATCGCCTGGATAGCTTAAAAAAGACGAGTGACGAATGAAGAGACACTGTCTACTATCGCTTGGATAGCTTAAAAAAAGACGAGTGACGAATAATGAAGCATTGTCTACTATCGTCTGGATAGCTTAAAAAAGACAAGTGACGAATGAAGAGACACTGTCTACTATCGCCTTGATAGCTTAATAAAAGACGAGTGACGAATAATGAAGCACTGTCTACTATCGCCTGGATAGCTTAAAAAAGACGAGTGACGAATGAAGAGACACTGTCTACTATCGCTTGGATATTTTAAAAAAAGACGAGTGACGAATAATGAAGCACTGTCTACTATCGCCTGGATAGCTTAAAAAAAGACGAGTGACGAATAATGAAGCACTGTCTACTATCGCCTGGATAGCTTAAAAAAGACGAGTGACGAATAATGGAGCACTGTCTACTATCGCCTGGATAGCTTAAAAAAGACGAGTGACGAATGATGAGACACTGTCTACTATCGCAGGGATAGCTTAAAAAAGACGAGTGACAAATGAAGAGACACTGTCTACTATCGTAGGGATAACTTAAAAAAGACGAGTGACAAACATTGCTAACTAACATATGGATAGTCTAGCAGAAACAGATGACAAAAATTGTCTACCAACATATGGATGGTTTCAACATGTATATTACCTACTACCATATGGATAGCTTATAAAAGGTAATAACAAAAAGAGACACCGTCTACCAACATATGGATGGCTTATAAAAGACGAGTGACAAACATTGCTAACTAACATATGGATAGTCTAGCAGAAACAGATGACAAAAATTGTCTACCAACATATGGATGGTTTTGATATGTATATTACCTACTACCATATGGATAGCTTATAAAAGGTAATAACAAAAAAGAAGAGGGACTTCCACGAAGGGAATATATAACTCTGCCAGGAACTCCAAAGGAGATATAGGAAGGTTAGATTGAAAAATACAGATTTCTCATAATGAGAAGCCATCTGAAAAGTTCTTGTTTAACATCTCTTGACCAGATATACTGGGAATGACATCACACGGGGAAGTTGAGAATATATGTGTTGGTACGCAAGCTACTCAAAATGAAGAGATTGTCGCTTGCTGATTGAAATTAGAAGTCGATCCAGGAAAGAACTGAAGAGAAATAGTCAAAAAAGACTCTATACCCAATGAGAAATGAGCTCGACTGGGGATCTTCCTATCCGCGTATTCGGAAAGGGATACAACTGAAGCGACTTGGAATATGTTTGATGGAGACATCTCTAGATTAGACTCAATGGGGATGACTCTTTTTGTGATGTATGATTGATGGAGACATCTCTGGACCAGATAAACTGTGGATGACTTCTTTTTTGTTTTGTATGAATGATAGAGACATCTCTGGACCAGATACACTGTGGATGACTCTTTTTGTGATTTATTGAAACAAGACACATGATGGTCAATGCAGTATGTATGAATGATTCTGTTTGCATGTTGCACATGGATATGAACATATGTATGGACATGTGAATGACTGTATGTATGTATGTATATGTGAATGATTATATGTATGTATGTATGTATGTATGTATGTATGTATGCGTGTATATATCTATATATGTTTGTATGTATGTCTGAATGTGTGAAGGGTTTTATGTATATGTGTATGTATGTATGTATATCATGAAGCTTGTATTTGTACGATTGAATGACATTTGTACCTGACTGGACGAGATAAAAGCTTGATCATGTAAGATGAGTATTGGGGCGACGTATCCGTACAACCACTCAATAGTTCTCTACTGGGGTCATCACCCTTATAGGTGAAATAAATCAGATCCTCGGGGTAAAATCCCGGTATAGCATGTCAATCCATGGTAAGAATGATTGCTTCTTGGGGTAAAGTTCGTGGATCGGAGGTTCGACAGAAGTCGCCATTTGTGAACCGTAACCGAATTTTTCTCATGGTCTTATTTCGACAGTCATGCTTTTGCTTGCCCTTTTTTTGTACCTTTTTGAAATCCCTAATTTTTGCTTGGATCCCCCTTTCGGGTTTTTCAATCCACCGGGAATATATATATCTTTTTTTGTGTGCCCCTAATTTTTGCCTGGACTGCCCTTTCAGGTTTTCAGCCCACCGGGACACTCATTTTTTGCCTAAGCCACCCTTTCGGGTTTTCAACTTAGCGAGCTGTTCCTTTTTTTTTTATATAGAAAGAATCAAGATTGATATGCTGATATGCACACTTCTCAAAGAGATGTCATTTGTTATTGGTATGCAAACTTCTCAAAGAGATGTCATTTGCCGTTGAATGCAAACCTCTCAAAGAGATGTCATTTGCTCTTGAATAAGCTTCCCAAAACGGGTTTGAGCTTCTTCTTTCACTGGGGAAAGGAAAAAAACATACAAGCCTCTTAAAGATAAGCACTTGCTGGAGATAAAATTGATAATTTTTGTTGGAAAGATTTGAAGACGGACCAATATTGGTGATTCCGCTGGGGAGGAAAAATTATGTTGTGGAGTGTCGAGTTTGCAAAATAAATGCAGTCTCCTGAACCACCTTCCAAACAGTAACTGCTGGGGATCAAAATTCAATCCAGGAACAATCTGGAGAGAAACGGTCAATCAAGACTTTGGTGAGGGAATATCTCAACTAAAGGGTTGTTCTATACAAGTATGAACTGGAGTAGAACGCTGAATAAAATGCTTCCATAAGGAACAAGCTTAATGGAGATTCAAAAAATAGTGTGATTTTCTGCTTGAAGGGTAAACTCTAATTGAGAGGAGTACATACACCTTATGAAGAGAATGGACAAATATCAAAATGCAAAAATGAGCAACGAATATAAATTCGGCTATGCGTGATGAATGCATGAATGTTATGATGTGTATATTGTATATGTTGACAAAACAGGCAAAACAGATAGACAAACAAAATGGAGATGACCAAACAACACCAATACAACCGGATACTCAGCCAATCAAGATGGAAACATCACTGGAGAGAGAACAAAACCACTGATAGGGTAGTCCTTTCTTCAATGCTCAAATCTCACTAGGGGTAGGAAAATACTTCTTCGGGAGGAAACTCCAAAATTCAATCCTCTAATATCACAATCCGTTGAAAGGGAATTAATGTGAATTCCTCTTTGATGCTTAACTGGGGAACATTCAAGTTCAGTTTTTAGTTGGGGAATGCTGAATCACATACCCAACATATTATAACAATACTCCCAAAAGATCAACTTTGTCGGAGGATGATTCTTGGCTTAAGGAGGAAGAAATTATTTTGACAGATCTGGATTGCCCCTGGAAGCCATTTTGGGTGCCCCAAGTTTACTGTGTTGATCAAGGTAACCTTCGGTTCACAACCTGCCCCAGATCGTATGGCCTTTGAGATAAACCGTTTGATCGACGGATTTACAGAGAGATTTTTCGAATCTCGAGGTGACTGTCCCAGATTGGCGATACTTGACATAATCTTTTCTCAACAAATCTTCTAGGCAACATGCCCCTAGCTGATAGTCAATTGTAAGTTTTCTTGATGTCAAGCAAATGTTTTACAAGTAGAAAAAAGTTTATTCTGAAAATGAGAATTCTAATTCAATAGTTATGTGAATCTTGAAGTTTTTTTTTTTTAAATATTTTTTTTATGAAGGATGTCGCAAAACCTTATGACCGAATCACTGGTTAGGATATGACATTTATTTTTTGAAAGACAAATATAATAAAGCATATGATACCATCATAGATTTTGGGCAAAAATTATGGGAGTCGGAACGCTTTAAATTATGCTATCAAAATAAACCCTGCTTCAATTAGGACTTTTGAGGGTTGTAACGTGGCCTGGTTCACGGTTTTCAGAAAAAAGATTTTAAGGCTCAAAGATTATTTGTGCCCACCCATTCTTCGTGGTGTTCTCCAATCCTATGTCCGGTTTATTCAACCTAAGTTTTCATTTCTCAAAAAGGATTTTGATGATTAAGGAGCCAGCGAGGTTTTTGGAGTAGTACACTCACCTCTTTGTGGTTGTAGTCACACAAGTTTGTCCTTTTTTTATATTGAGGACCTTGGCTTTGGTAGTCCTTTCGTATTTTATTTTCCCTAACTTTTGCCTGGACTCCTTCTTTTGAATTGGTAGTCCAACGGGATGTCCTAATACTTTGCCTAAGCCACTTGTTTTCAAGTTTGGTCTTAGCGGACTTTTCTTTTTTTGGACAAATCATGTGACGTTTGACTTTGTCTTGATCTATTGAGAGGTGATGTCTGTCTCGTTCTTTGGTGGATGAGGGATAACCATTGTGGTTGATCCTTATAAACACATGTCCTTTTGAAATCTGAACACTCGGTCAAATCAACTGAAGACTACCCTGCCCCAGGTTATATGTAAGGTTTTTTTTTTACATTTAAAAGAAACTCCTACTTCAAGGCTCAAAAGGGTTAACAAGGGATTATCTTCCTTATATCTCCGGTGTTTGGGATTTGAAACAATGCCTGTACATCATCAACAAGGTTTTATTCAAAAGCACACAATCAAAATTTTTTTTGCGTTTTTTATCGTCATCCTCCCTCCAATTTCCGCATAAGCAAGAAGATTGGTAGAATTTGGTATCATAAATGCCAAAAAATAATTTAATTGAAAACAAAAAATGAGTGCAACAAATGAATTTCTTCAAGACTAACATACTTATTGTGTTGAGATAAACATTCAAGAAAATAAACAAGTTCTTATATACAAACAATGCATTAACCAAGAAAAATATAAATGACAAAAGCAGTACAATGCCAAAATTTGGGGAGAATTTTCATCTGGACTTGAGCATTTGCAGCGATCTATTTCAAATTGGCCTTCCCAGAAATTACAAACGAGGTCACTCGGGACTTGAACCAATCTCGTCGATAGCAGCCATAATTTGAACAAACCTCAATCATATCCACCTTTGCTCGGAGAGTAGCCACCTCTTCATGAAGCTCGTGGTCCTCTGGCTTAGACCCATCTTGATTAGCTCGGTGTTGTATTTTGTGACACAACTTGACTGGACGGAGAGAAAAAGACACGAATAGATCGCCAGAATGCGAAAACTTGACTGATGAATGATGCATGAATGCAATGCAATTTTTTTTTTTATTATATTTTTTTTAAAGGAACTCAATATTAATTGCAAACGTCGTAAGGAGACAAATTTTTTTTTATATTTTTTATTTTTAATGGAAGGATTACAAAACCTATGACATTCGCAAAGGTAATCCTAAGTTCCTTGAAAATAAAAGTAATGAATTTTTATGAATGCATATGTTATGGTATGGAAGGATATGGTCCGGAATAGTTTTGAATACTAGTTATATGGTGCTATAAAAAAAAATTAAACTACCCCCCTCACATGTAGATTCTAGGCTTCAAAATGGTTCCTAAAATCATTGATCTTACTTGAAAACATCACAGCCATTGCAAATCCTCACAAGACCGCAACACTTCCAAAGGATCTCTTTTAGGTGTGGCCTTCGCGTCGACCCCACGAGATATCCACCAAGAAGGTCAACGTTTAACCACAAATTATAGTTCTAAACAGAGGTCCCTAATAACACGTTTCGAGGTTCTAGACTTGTTTAAAAGGTCCCTAGAGTCATGGATCCAACGAGAGAATATCATCGTCATTGCAAATCCTCGCAAGACAACGATATTTTCAAGAGGGTCTACTCTAGGCGTGGTTTTCATGTTAACCCTACGAGGTATCCACCAAGAAGGCCAACACTCAACCACTAACTTATCTTAAGTGTTTGCTCAAGTCCGGGTAGAGGACTTTTCTCTCATAAGTATTAAATCCACACATATAAGCATATAAAGCAGTATGAAATATACAAGAAAAATAATAGCACAAATATAACATATATACAAGTTAGGCTCAACCCTCTTGGGGAGTCCCCAGTGAAGTCGCCATTTCTGTCGCGGTGATTTTCAGACGCCAAGCTATTGGTTAGCTTTGGTTCTCAAAAATTATGATTCACCACCGAACTTTAATTTATCCAAGGGAAGGGGAAAAGATCGAATAAACCCATAATAAAAATTTAGAGATTTAAGGTTCGGGGGTTAGTTATACAAAGGGAAGGTATTAACATCCTATGTATCCGTAGTACTCTACGGGAACCTCTTGTAAAATATGTATTTTTGTGCTAAAATGTTTTGCTTGTAAAATTTGCTTATAAATGATTGGGTAACAATGAAAGACCATATTTTTATTAATTTTGGATATTTAAAGAAAAAAGAAAAAAAGTTTTATTAATTTTGAATTGGGAAGACACAAAGTCTTTTGCACTACGTACCCGCGAGGGATCAAAATCTCGTAGTTCGGGGTAAAATTTGTAAAGTGATTTGTTTGATTGATTTTAGGAGAAAAGACGAGTCGTCATCTTAAGTTTAAACTCCTTTTAAATCCGCCACGAACATACTGAAAAGTTTATATCTTTTCCTGCCATATGTCGTGGGGAGATGAATTTCAACTAGAGATGACTCACGTCTAAACTCTCTTGAGAAAAAAAAGTTTGAAATTGAAAAGCCAAGCGGCAAAAAATTTGGATTGTTTTTGTTTTTTTAGTCTTTGTGAAAATATTTAAGTATGCTTAAGTGTGTTAGAGCATTTATTGAAAAAAGTTTGAAAAAGGATTTCTCGACGAAAGTCGAGGTTTATTATAAAAGATTTCTTTTTTTGAAAATATTTGAATGTTTTTGCTTTTTATTATTTTAAGGAAAATTTGTATTTTTAGAACGTCGGTTATTCGGACTGCAAGCCATCCGGCAGGAAATCCGAAGTCACCGGAGAGTGAAAAGTCATCCGCCAGACCACTCCTTTTTTCATTCTTTTTATATTTAACATTGATTTTTATTTCAAGGTCAAAAATAGCGAACAAGCAAAAGCGCAAAAAAAAACAACAACGAAACACGGGGTTAACGAAAAATTTCCCTTTGGACTTAGACACAAGCATCATGAAAAAATAAATAAACATGTTTTTGATCCTTTTTTGTATTTTTTAATAAAGAAAATAAAGAAATATATTTTTGGGAATTTTTAGATATTTTTAATAATATATATAAACAAATAAAATAAAAAATCAAAAGGATTAAAAAAAATTGGTGGAGCAAGGAATTGAACCCATGCCCTCTGCATGGACAACCAAGGACAAAACCAACTATGCCAGCGCGCAGTTCTTTATATAATCACACAGAATAGCTATACGTATTAAAACATGTATTTAAATGTCGAAAAAACACGCGCACTGCATCGTCCCCTACCTTCAGCTCAAAAAACAAAACTTCCATGGTTCAAAAATCGTGTTTCATCATTTGTCACCGAAATTGACATGTGAATATACCATTTTACTCAGAATTTCATGAGGATTATGAATATGCATTTAAATTTTATTAATTATTACTAAATCATTCTGATTTTACAAATTAAAGTAAGAACCCTAAAATTCAAACTCAAATTAAACATCATTTAAACACAAAGATAACTCAAAGGCATAGGGTTTTCATTCCTCATATTATGGAATACACTTTTGCTTCAGAAATCATTCAAAATAATGCATGTATGAGTGAGTTTGGAATCACGAAAATTTACCTATTGGAGCAAGGTCCAATGCCTCTTCTTTGCACTTACAGATGAAAAATAAAGGTCCCTTTTGCTTCCTTAAGTCTCCAGGAATGTAATGGTATAGTTAATTTTCCTTGAAACCTTCTGAAATGTTCTACCCAATTCAAGTTGAAAGTGACAAAAAATGGGAAATGGTAGATGGTAATAGAGGTGTTACAGTTGATGATAAATGCATACAGAAGCTTTTTCATGATCTATGGATGGTGTTTTGATATAAAAAGTAGAAGAAACTTGGAGGAAATGCAAGTTTCGAATTTATGATTTTTGAAAGTGTAATAATGGAGTTTTTGGGTGAATTTTCGGATCATGAGTTCTGAGGCTTGAGGGCCTTTTATAGAGGTCGAAATTTGTCTGAGGATCAGACATGGAGTGTCCCTGAAGCATAAGTTGAGGCTGCTTTGCTTGCAATTTGAGATTTGGTTCAAAAATGTCTTTGGTGCTCTTTTGAATTCATTGGCAAAATGAAATGTTTGGAGGTTCATTGAAGGTATTTTACCTTGCTTCTGATGCATAGGTGAAGTGTTTTCAGAGAAAATGGTATTCACAAGCCTCATGGACATAAAGCAAGATTTTGGAGATTTTGGCAAAAAGAGCTTTTCACTTTTGATCCATTTGTGGTATGAAACTTGGGCAATGCATGGATTCCTTGTGTAATGAAATGTTGATCATGCTAAACATCAGTAAAAAATGAAAATAGAAGGTTCACATGAGAAGTTTTGTGGATCATGAGGCCACACCTTTGTTTGGACCAAGAAAAATAACTTGTAATCTGATCTCAAAATCAGCTCTACCATGGCTTAATTGAAAATTCGTAACTTTTCCCTCAAGCAACAAAAGCCCACGCTCTTGGTATCAATGGGAAGCGGACATGGCATACTACAACTTTGATGTTGAACAATTGAGCTGAATCAACTTGGATCATATAGAACAATGGCCATCAAAACTCAAAATTGTCACTGTGAAACACTTAGAAATATTTTCTAAGTTTCTGGCCATTTTCACAACTCTGAATCCTCAACTTTGGAGCTTTGTATCTTCCAATTCCTATGAGAGTTTGATTTAATATTTCCATAATAATGAATTATGCCATGTCACCTTCAAATACATCCATCTACCATGAAAAATAATTGCTTGAATTGATCACAAAGTGTCCATAAAGTCATGCACTTAGTAAAATCAAAATTCCTAGAAACAATTCTAAGTGTTTGAGAATTTCAAAAGTGATGAGACCTTGACTTTCTACTTTGATTTCTTCCACTTCAAGGAACCGTTTAGCCTCAAATTTTCCATCAACTTGTAGGATCCAATACCCTCCTTAAGAGAAGCCATCAAGCATCTCAAATGAATTTGTAAATTGCTCAAAATTGTCTTGTGAAGTTGGGTAGATGATCATGAAGATTTGTACTTAGAAAATATTCCAAAACTCTAATATTTGAATTTTTTGAACCTTTTCTTGATTTTCCTTATTCTTGATATTATGCAATAATGCAAAAAGAGGGTGGGATCTTAGGTCAAAAATTGGGGTATGACAGTGAGTATTCATTTTTTATCTCCACGTTACAAAAAAAAAAACGACAGAGATTAATATCACGGGTCATGTGAGACCCAAATGAGTAACAAACTCTTCTTAAGAATTTTAACGTTGTAATATGTTCTAGTTACCAAGACCTTATATTTAGCAACAAATTATTTTATAAAAGGTTTTTATAATTAGAGACGAAGAGAGTATTATAAAAGGATAAATTTGACTTACAATAAAAAAGATCAAATTGTGACAACAAAAATTATACTCCCTCTATTTCTTTTTAAGTGTCCTTTTAGATAGTAAAAGCAAATTAAGAAAGTGTATTTTTCAACTTATCTTCCTGTTATACCTAATTTTAATCCACCAATACATTGCTATTTTTGTGCACGCACTTTCTCTTTTCAATAAATTTAAGGACAAAACTTATGCATAGTTCCTTAAGTGCAGTTTTTGTTGTTCCCCAATTAAAAAACAACACCCGTACAAGTATTCCACATCACCTACTCTTATTCAAACTGCAAAGTTCTAAGTCTTTTGAAATTGTGTTTCAAGTACCCATTAAAAATTAGCACATTAAGGTTGTTTTATTTTCCATTATCTCAACTCCACTTGTTTTATCTCTATGTTTAGCGTAAAGAAACGTTGAACAATTGAGATTTGAGATCCATGTGTTGCCACTTTCATTTCCAATTTTCCTCACAAAACACATATCTCATTCAAACTTCAAAGCATTGGAGAGGCTTCCTTTAACAATCTATTTAATAACTGGGTTTTGGGAATGAGTTAAGAAGATTTAAAAAAAAAAAATTTGATCCTCTTTAAAATTATGTAAAAATATTGTTTCATACCTGCATAAGACGGCGAAGGGCTCTGGTCTTTTATATGAATGGATTTGGAACCCGGGTGATTGTATGCTGCAGTAACGATCCTTGATTTTCTGTATTTGTGTTGCAGGGTGCTGTGTTTTTTTGGCCTTTTTGTTCCCCAGATACTGATGCTTACTTATAGGATGGGGTAGTTTTTTGTTTCCATATTTTTAGATTGCTTTAATTTTGCTATTCTGTAGCTGACGGCATGTGGTCTGTGAGTTTTGTCATTGTACTAATTCTTGTTCTTATCTCTTGTACTCAGTGGCCTCTTAAGCACTTCTTGTGCTGAGATTTGCCTTTCAACAAATTATTTATATCTTTTTTTAAGAAAAATATTTTTTATGTTTAATAAGTAGTTAGTAGTAAACTTCTTAGCAACATGGTATACAACGAAAATTTTATTGATCATACTAAGACACTTGATTACAATATCACTTTATACCACTTCCTGCTTCCGTTCAATAAGTGAATTAGCAACATGGTATATGACGGATGTTTACCCATGCCGATGTCCAACACTCACACGGCATAGACACATGTGCTTCCGTTCAATAAGTGAATTTTCTGAAATTAATATTAGCATCGTGTTCAATGTCTGATGTAAAATAGCTCATTTGATAATCTTACTACTCTTATAAAATAGCTATTTACTTTTTATCAGTTTTTTTGTTATGCTTATATACTTTCTTTTTATTAGTTTAAACGGTGGTACCTAAAGCACAGACATTTCTTAGATTAGTCGTGTCCCGTGTCAGATATATATGTTTGTGTTGGACCCTGATAATTATGATTACACTTAATTATGTCATTTTTTCAAATTAATATCATAACGACGTGTATGTGTCCGTGTCGTGTCTGATGTCCATGTTTTGTGTCTGTGCTTTATAGATGCTCGACGTTATTGCACATCCTTTTTTTAAAACAATGATATTGAGTTGATGTACATTAAACTTAGTTGGTGCACATCATTGCAGACAAACCAAAATAAGTTGATCTGTCTATAAACTAGTTGTTGCCTCTGTCATGTACATTACTAATAATAAATAACAATATGATATTATTAGTATCTATGATGCTAAATAAAAAAATTAGTTGGTGCATAACTATTTTCTATGAAGCTAAATAAGTAAATAACAATACGATAGTTATCTAAATCTCAATTGGTACACAAAAAAAATAAAATATGTAATTTGTAGCCAAACATCTTCCAATCAGTGTGGATAATCATATATCAGTTATTTGCCTTGTTTCCATCCCAAGATGTTAAGCCATCACCATGTAAGATAAATTCTTATACCAACAAAAAATGTACTATTGATTAGAAAAATTTGGTTTTAGTGAGTAGTGACAAGGTTAATGATAAAGCATTGAGTGAGTGGATGAAAATACCGACCAAAGGACTTGATTGAAGCTCTGCAGATGGTGCCTCAAGCTCTACATTTGTTGAGTTAAGCATAACACTTTGACTTAGATATTCTTGCCCTTCATAAGCATAAGTAGAAAGACCAAATTCTTCCATGTGTTCTCCATTTTCCTTATCCTTGTCATTAGACTACATTTGAAGGGGATATGAGTATGACACACACATATAAAAACTGAACAGAAAAACAAAAAATAAAATCTGCAAGTACAAAAATGATAAACAAATAAATTTTGCAGTGACTAATCTAACCTGTGTTGTATTAATACCAACTGCTACTAGATCTTGATATCTATGTGAAAATGGAAAATTCTGATCAAAAGCATATTTAAATAAAACAGTATTAAACACAATAATTTAAAGTTTAAACTCACAAAGATAAGTTACTATCCCATAGTACCTGCATAATTGGCATGGTGGTTGAGTAATTTTGTGTCACAAGATTACAGTTGCGAGTGCCTTTGCTTCTTTTATAATTTTTCTCCACACAACTCTTAGGCCTGCCTTTTAACCGTGATGTACCATCCTTCTTTTTTATACCCATGGCTTGTGATGCAGTTGAAATATCATCAGTTATTATCTCATTGGTTTGACCATTTACAGCACCAAGATTTGTTGTTTTTGTGGAATATCTTTTGCTTAAGATTTTATCAACTTCAATGTCAGCTTCCATCAATTTTCTTGCTAAAAATGTTGAAGCTTCACCACATTCAGCAGCCTTGTTTGATATTCCTACTGAAGTGCGACATAGATCTTTTAAGCGATTTGACACAACTAACTTCGGATCTTCTTTAATAATTTGTCCCTTATTGTCTAGCACACAACCACTTCGAGCTTGCTTAGTCCACCTTTTCAATATGTATTTTTGGGGAATAACAATTATATTCAGATGATTAAGTACTCGAAGAGCATGACAACAAAGGATGCCAATGAATTGAAAAAGTCTACAACTACAGTCAACACTTTGATCTTTAGAGCTGAAGGTAACTTTATGTTGCCTCATGTCCCCAAAAAAAGTCACAAGCATAAATCTTTAGCAAATGAATCTGATCTCTTAAAGGCGTGATTAACACTCTTAAGTGCATTCTGAAATAAATGCCACAAGCATAAACGATGGTATGTTTAAGGAAAAACCTCTGAAATTGCTTTTGCCATGGTAGGATCTTGATCTGTGAAAATTGTCTTCGGCTTTTTTCCACACATTGCCTTAAGAAAAGTCTTGAACAACCACTCAAATGATGCAGCAGTTTCATCGTATAACAGTGCTACACCAAATAATACACTTTCTCTATGATGGTTGAATCCAATGAAAGGAGCACATGGTCGTAGATTCTTATTAGTGCGGTAGGTGGTATCAAAACACAGTACATCTCAAAAATAAACATAATCCAAAACCATTTTAGCCTCTGCCCAAAAAATGTTTGTTATTTAATTATCAACATCAAGTTGAATATCATAAAAGAATGATTGATTCTCGGTTTGCTTTGATTTAAAATAATGAAGTAGAGTATATGCTTCACCTTCCTTCATTTCGTTCATCCTCTTGGCGGTTAAATGGTTGCTAATATCTTTAGAAGTGCAGCCAACATTCTCTCTCCCACCAGCATGTTGACTTATAAACTCAAAAATCAATTTTTGGCGTATACCAGATCGGTTTGCCATTTCTACCTCAGCTGCTTGAGCGGCAGAAACCCTCCTTTGTGATGGTAACTTATGCTTACTTCTAGGGGATGCAAGCTCTTGATTATGGTCTTTTACAAAAGATGTAACAACATATTTTCCACTCAATTCCCGACCGATGACAACATGTGCTAAACATCCAGTTCTTATATCTTTACGAGACACGTACTAATAGTATGAACGATTACATAGTCAAACTTAGCAAACTCAACCCAAATTAAGTCCATAAAACAATTGGCTGTCAAAACATATCATTTAACGCGATCTAAAACTATACTATTTGTATTAAAAATAAGTTCTTATGTATACGAAATTTATGTTTACGCATATTATATCATGTAAATAATAAATAAATTAAAATTTCCTATGTTTATTTTGTAACAAGTTGGTAATATTTTCATATTTTTTATATCTCGATAAACCGCACAAACTCTAACCGCATTGGTTTGGTTTGGTTTTGTTTGGATGCCTTTTTAAAAACCAACCGAACAAAACTGAACCGCGTGCATTTTTATCTCGCGGTTAGGATGACTTTTTAAATGACGTGACAACACATAATTGATGCATGTGTAAACAAACTTTACACCGACGGTGCAAACAAATTAAACTCTTACTTAAGGTGTACCGATACACTTGCTGATGTAAATAATTGTGATAGGTTCACAAATAATACTTATTAAGTTTTTTAATAAAATACTATTTGCCGACCTATCATAATGTCCACCTTTTAGATTTAATTTTAGGAAATACTCCATTCGTCCCAAAATATAAGACATAGTTGACTATTGCACGTATGTCAATGCATAATTTTGATCACTAATATCTTTAATTCTTTATTAGTAAAAATTATAAAAACTTGATATTTTGAAAACATTCATAAAAACAAACCAAACAATGTCTTATACATTAATATTTATATCTATATATTATTAAAAAAGTATGGTCAAAACAAGATAAATAAATAGTGTCATTTAAACAAAGTATCTCTTATAAAATGGGACGGAGTGAGTGCTTTAGGAATTGCCTTCTTAAAATATTGTAGTGCTCATCTCAAAAACCATGGAGTTATTATCTTGTATTTTTGGCAACATAACTCTTTTGGGAAAAACAATTCCACTTTGATTACTAGATTCCTATATTTATGAGATAGTTAAATAAATATTAATCAAATTCAATAAGAAAGAGAAAAAGAAAAAGGCAAATAACCAGTTTTATTTTATTTTTATAATAAAATCTATCTATATATTATATATTATATATTATATTATATGTTTGAGAGTTTCTCTCTCATAGTTAAATTTGTAGATGACATCCTCTTAAGGAACCAATTCACGCTTGGCAATCTTTCACTAAGTTAAATCCTACATGTCGTATTCTCCTTAGTTTCATACTACATTAGCTTAGTCAAAGGAACGCGGTTCGACTCCCACCAAAAACTAAATTTTTTATTTTATCTCTTATATTATAAGCTTGTTCCGAAAAGCTAAACCTAGACCTAATTATTTTCCCGCTCATTTTCCCTCACATTTTACACTAAAATAATAAAATAAAATGTTAAAAAAATGTATCACTAAGAATCAAACCCGCAACCTTTAAGATCTATTTTGTGCTTTTTGCCACTACACTACATCAATCAATTCTACATATCTCTCACCATGTTAAATATTTATTAATATTATTATTATTAGCTTCCTATTATTATTATTATTATTATTATTATCATCATCTTCCTATTATTATTATTATTAGATTCCTATTATTATTATTTTTTTGGTCAAAAGATTCCTATTATTATTATTATTAGCTTCCTACTACTACTATTATTATTATTATTATTAGGCTAAATTGCACTTTTGGCCCCCTATGTTTCAGAAACTTGCAATTTTGGCCCCTTATGTTTTAAAATAGCACTTCTAGCCCCTTATGTTTCAGAAACTTGCAATTTTGGCACCCTATATTTCAAAATAGCACTTTTAGCCTCTATATTTTAGAAACTTGCACGTGAGGTGTGACCGTCTTCCCATCTTTTATTTTCGCATCTTTTATTTACACAATCCTCAAAAAAAGAAAACACGCAAAGCCTCATTGGTATTTGTATTGGAATTGTGTGGTATTGTGTTAAAAGCAGTAGTAGATTGAAATTGTGTGGTATTGGAATTGTGCGCCTCTACAAAATCAATGTCTGATACAAAAACAAAAGCCAATACAAGAGATGATCAACATCTCCTTTTAACAAAGCCAACCAGCAAAAGAACATACGATAGAAGCCCATTCTAATAAGAATTGTCATCCTTCCAAAAAAAATGCAACACCTTATACTAAAACAATGCACTAGATCAGCTTGGTAATTATGCAGAGTATCACAAGAACTCGAAGTGCAAGGTTTAGAAACTTCTGGCCCACTATGTTTTAGAAACATGCAATTTTGGTCCCCTATTTTTATCATTTTTGCAAAAGGTCAATTTTGACCAAGTAAACGCTAAAATTGACTTGGTTAAAATTGACCTTTTGCAAGTTTCTAAAACATAGGGGGCTAGAAGAGCTATTTTGAAATATAGGGGACCAAAATTGCAAGTTTCTGAAACAAGAGGGCTAGAAGTGCTATTTTAAAACATAGGGGGCCAAAATTGCAAGTTTCTGAAACATAGGGGGCCAAAAGTGCAATTTAGTCTTATTATTATTATTAGCTTCCTATTATTATTATTATTAGATTCATACTATTATTATTATATACTATATTATTATTATTATTATATATTATATAAGGATCGATGCAAACAAAGTGACCCTATTATCAGGTGCAAGTTGGTGCAAGTTAGATGTGATTATTAAAAACAAAGTTACTAAAAATAATGAAAACAAAATAATTAAATAACCAGCAAAAGAACATACGATAGAAGCCCATTCTAATAAGAATTGTCATCCTTCCAAAAAAATGCAACACCTTATACGGATTATATATTTAGGAAAACAAAACTTTTGAAATATATACCATATTATTATATTATATATACAGCATAACAAACTCTCGAAAATTTACGATCACTTATTTGATATACATACATAACATAACCACCTCTTTTGAAATATATCCCATATTATTATATCTATACAACATAACAAACTCTCAAAAATTTACGATCAATTATTTGATATACATGCACATATTTGATATAGATATACAATATAACCAACTCTCCAAAATTTAGGCACACCACTTTCTAATATATATATATATATATATATATATATATATATATATATATACACTCCACTCTAAGTGCTATTGCATTTGAATTGAAAATTCCGCTGATTTTGTTATATAGAAAAAATATTCAAATTCAGAAATTCACCATCGTCTCATGGCTAATATCTATACTTCATTGACCGCTCTTTCTCCTGGAAAAAAAGATTTAAAAGTCAAAGTTCACGTGACAAATATGTGGACAGTTCCTGGTAAACACAGTCTTAATATAATAAATTTGTCGGTAGAAATGTTCAAGATTATCTAGATGGAAATAATGTGGTAATTTTTTTGTTAACGTAGTTTCGTTAATTTATTTATTTTGTTAAGTTCGTCATCTAATTTTTCATTAACAACCCAACTTTTTTTCCTGCTAATATACAGTCAGACAATATTGACAAATATTCAAAAGACTTACACATGTTTCATAACAAGCAAATGCTTTTTAAAGTGGAAGTTTCAAAACTTAATATTCATAATAAATGGCAGAATTATACGGTGAAGAGGGCTTCGGATGATGTTGATACAATTCAACAATTTATATCCAAACATAATCTTAAGGTCCACATATTTATCTTATTATTACTTTTTGTGATGTTGGTATTCTATAGAAAATCTTCATTTATTAATTTAAATTTAAATATTTGAATATTAAGCATGTGGCTAATGATGAGAATGAAATACAATTAATTAAGGTATTGGTACGTCTATCAATTACAATTAATTATTAATAAATTTTTTACTATCATCAACAAGGTAATTTAAGGTTTAATTATCAAATACAATTAATTATTTATTTGTCGTGTGTAGGAAACATTAGAATGTGTTGATTCATGCAGCAACACTGATGCGCAGCAAACTCCAACAACCAAGTCAAGCTTGAAGAGATCATCTGATAGTGTGAACTCTACTGATATTGTTGCTGTTGATGAAATTGGACAAAATTCTATCACCAAACCCCCTAAATGGTTCGTGTGAAGATCGAGAAACCTGATGGAAAATGACAATCGCAGGATCTCAAGTTTATTTGTTTTCTGTCTTTTTTTTTTTACTAAATTATTATTCAATAAGTTAATGTTACATTAAACTGTAATTTTCGTTGAATTAATTTTCAAATACTAATATTATGGTTTATCGTATTACTATTTTTTTTTATTTTGATGAGATTTATATTATTTGTTTTTTTATCAATAGCATTTTTTATTTTTTATATTACAATGGTATTTATTTATATGATATTTATACAAATAGTAGTTTTTTTTAAGCATACACAAATAGTAGTTAACTCCAACTATATAATCTCTTATATAATAAGTTTCTTAACCATAATTTTTTCCCCTTTCATTTTACCCTAACATTAATTCATATAAAATGTTAAAAAATACCTCACCAAGAATCGAACCCACAACATTTAACCCACCATGTTAATTTTTTTTATTATTATTATTAATTCAAATAAAATGTTAAAAAATACATCGAACCCACAACATTTAACTCACCATGTTAAACATTTATTATTATTATTATTAGTATTTTTTTAAGATATTTACTATTATTATTATTATTATTATATCTCTTATATTCTAAACTTGCTTCGAAATGCTAACCCCAAGCCTATTTTTTTTCCTCTCTTTTTCATGTGGTCCATTATATTAAAAAAAAAATACAAATTTGTTGGGAATCGAACCCTCATCCCTTTAATTTTTTTTGTGGTGACTATATTAATAAGAGTCAGTGACAATCTCTTAAGCAAGTTGAGATATATCTTTTGTCGACGGTGTTTCTACATGGTCAGTTGCATATTGCCATTTCAAGAGTTATTTGAAGATAATGATTAAAAATATTGATTATCGACGAAGACGGTAAAAATACGAATAAAACTTCTAATGTAGTCTATAAAGTATTTCATAATATACCATAATTTATGTTGTATTAACATTCATCCAAATTTATTGTCGAACTAATATTTAATGGTACTCGACTTTTTTATATATGTTTTAGTGTTAAAAATTTTATATTTTATTTTTTCATATTACGGTTAATTATACCCTGCACCGCACGGGTCGAAGTTCTAGTTCTATAAAATCCTCCTTAATTTCATACTACAATACCTTTAGTCAAAGGAATGCGGTTCGACTCCCACCAAAACCAAAAATTAAATTTTTTATTATATTTTAATTCTATAAATTTATTCTATACATAAACTAACTATAGTGAAGGGGGCATGATTCAATTCTCATGAACAACCAAATATCTTTTTGTTATTTTATTTACTATTTAGAAGCAAAAACCTATGAAAATGAATTTAATTATCTAATGTCATGAATCAAATTTGAGTTTGTCATGTTGTGAATACACCGAGACCTTTATGTTCGGTCATGTTGTGAATAAACTGAGACCTTCAGAAACATTTTACTAAATAATATATATATATATATATATATATATATATATATATATATATATATATATATATATATATATATAATATTTGAGAGTTTTCTTTCACCGAACCAAATCTTACGTGACATTTTCTTAATGTATTCTTACAAAATTCAGCTTACATGTCATCTTTCTATACTCTTTCTTTTTCTCCACTACAAAGAATCATGTTTGTTATGTGTCGGTCACTAAATGTAGATACCTCTTTTAGTCACGTTGTGAAAGTCTAACTTCTTTTACTATATTTAACCATCATTGGTAACTAAACTATAAAATTTATAATATAAAATTGAACTTTTTACAAGTCATTAAATGAATGGTTTTTATTTTTTTACATCACATTTTACATGCAAATGAATGATTGTTTGATAATTGATTAACAAACTAATTTTTTTTTTAAAAAATAACAATATTAGTATAATATATATAAAATCAATCACGGGGATGAACATTTTACATGTAAATGAATGAATGTTCGATATAAATATATAATTCATATTTTTATTTAAGAAAAACTAATATTCCTTCAATATTATATTTAAAAATATAGACACAGGACGTGGGAGAAAAATGACATATAATTCTGTTTTTGTTCTCACAAGTAAAAAAAAATTCACACGGGGAGTGGGAGAAAATACCCCAGAAGAAAATGAAGGTCTAAATAAGAGAGATGACGATTAAGAATGTATATTAGAGGAGTGCTAACAACACACCCTCTAACACATACTCTTTTTTTGGTTAAAATTCACATTGGTCCCATAAAATTGATATGGTGCACAAATTATTTTTTGGGATGCACATAAATTTCAACCAATAAAAGAAAGTGTGTTAAAGTGTATGTTAAAGAGTGTGTTCATAGCATTATTCTATATATTAATTGTTATATTTGTAGGGTTATCGAGAGGTAGACTTTTAAAACTCTTTTGAAATAAAACTGACCCGCACAAATTCTATGTGAATAATCTTATTATGATTATGATTGAGAAAATATGTATGTGAGTTAGATTGTGAATAATAATATATATGTTGAAGTGTTAAATATATTTCTTACACTTGTATTTTATTGGTTATGATTTGCTAACTCTCTGTTTTGTGTACTTCTGGATGATTAGAAATAAGGAAGTTAGCCATTGGAAAACATGTTGAGAACGGGTACTAGAAAGACAAATGGAAAGTGACTTATGTCAAGAGAGGATTCACGAAAGAGATTATTTCACATGTAAGTAAGTATTGTGTTGGTGCATATATATTAAGAATTTGAAGGTGATGCCTAAGGTAAGTATTAGAGATCATTTTTGTAGCGTTGAAAAGATAAGAGTGAGATTAACAACTACTTATTGGAAAAGTTGATTGTGGAATAAAATAGTTGATGGAGATTAATGATATTAGATACATCCTATATATTGGTATAGTATGGTCATATTGTGTGATAAGGAAGTAAATGATTCAGATATGTTCATCGTAGACGATGGAACGATAGTGATTTGATGGATAACTTAAGATGTGTTTTGGATGAGAGTATTTCGATGGAAGAAGTAGTATTGGAATTATTTGTGTTAAGGAATTTAACAGTTAGAGATGGTAAGTTTTGACATGTGTCAGGAAAATTTGGGAAGTTGATCATGAGATGGATGTTGAGATCGCGTTATCGAATGAATGGTTGGAATAAGATTCAGATATAAATAAATGATTTGGCGTAGTAAAGTGATTAATGAGAGAATTAGAGACTTATGAACTTATGGAGTTGTGGAATATTCAACGAAGTTTTTGTGTTTAAGAAAACCATTATTTGGTAAGAATGAGTTATGCCACCATCATGATTGTTGTTTATCGATTGACAAATTGAGGAACTGACCGTCCTTGATCTCTTGTTGATAGTAGACGAGATTGTGTTGGAATAAGATTCAGATATAAATAAATGATTTGGCGTAGTAAAGTGATTAATGAGAGAATTAGAGACTTATGAACTTATGGAGTTGTGGAATATTCAACGAAGTTTTTGTGTTTAAGAAAACCATTATTTGGTAAGAATGAGTTATGTCACCATCATGATTGTTGTTTATCGATTGACAAATTGAGGAACTGACCGTCTTTGATCTCTTGTTGATAGTAGACGAGATTGTGTTGATTGGGATAGACTAATTTTGTCAAACTTAGTAATGTGTAGAGTTTTAAATGTGTTGCTGGAAAATCGGATGAAGGAGTTTTATCTGAAGTTGTTTTAGTCGTGTAATTTTCAAGGGCGAAAATATTTTAAGTTGGGGAGAATTGTAATGATCCGTTTTTCATTTACTCGTTATATTATATATATGTGTATATATTTATATATTGATGTTGCTTATTATTATTATTATTATTATTATTTCATTTTGTGCATGATTAATTATTAGCGAGAGTATTAGTTAATTGAGCGAGTTTATGAGAATTACACGTTAATGGACTTATTGGGCTTTTGGGCTTTATACCATTGGGTCTATGACTCACAAAATGGGGAGGGCTTTATAAGCCCAAGTAGTGAGAGAAAGTCACATTTTTGTGATGTTTTGTGGAGTTTAGAGAGAAGGAGGAGCAAAGAGAGCTAGGGGATAAGGAGTTTCGAGAATCAAGAGCCAAATCCCAGAATCGTCGAGCTAAGGTACGAGAGTTAGTTTTCATAATCGTGAGTGACTCGAGAAAGGGGATAATGTCGATTTCTCCGAACCCGAACTTTCTCCACTCATTTTTGTGGACTTTTTGGGATGATTTTTCTAAACAAAAGTGAAATCTAATGTTCATACTATGTTTAATATACTCTTAACTGATAGTATAAACGATTTTGATGGGTAAAAAGGGGTATTTGTAGATGTTTGTAGAGATTTGGTGAAATTTATGAGTTTTTGAATAAAATGAAGAAATCAATAGATCTTGGTGTATATGTTTTAGATCTGAGAAACAAATTGTCCTTTTGTGTTTGTTGTTGGAACAAAATATGTGTTAATACACACCCTTAAGTTTTGATGATAACAAAGTATTAAATGGACAATTGATGGTACTAATGTTTAAATTAAGTGCAGGAGAATTCAACGTTTAATCAAGAGCAAACTTAATTTAAACTCTGATGAAACCAATGGAAGTCTGAATATTTAAGACTCTGAAAGAGTTCAGATGCTACAATGTGGTCAGAAGCTATACAAAGTTCAGAAGCTCAAAGTAAATCAGAACGTCTGAAAGCTGTTCAGGGACTCAGAGGAGTTCAGAAGCTCAAGGATGTTCAGAGGCCTACAAGAGTTCAGAGGCTGTCTGATAGTCATAAGTCATTCAGAGGATGAAGGCGTTCAGAATCTGAATTACTAAAGACTATCAGAGGCCAACTATTCAAAGACCAATCAGACTCCAAGTTATCAAAGGTTCATCAGAAGCAAAGGGAATTCTCAGTCATCAGAGGGCTACTTTAACTACAACTTATCAAGCCTGATGACTTGTTCTAAGGTCAACTAAAATGCAACGGTCACAAAGGATGTGATCTCTCTCTCTAGGAGCTAGTTGTACCTTATAATTGTACCATTGGATAGACAGCAAAGGTGAAGCATCTCTGCAAAGGAAGACGTGGCTTTACTCAACGGATCTTCATGTCTACAGCTGTCCAAGTTGCACCGGGAATTTCTCCAACGTCTCAATGTCTTTCTCAACTCATATAAATATGCCAAAGAAAGAATTGAAGACTAGCGCTCAACATTAGTTAAAATCTCTCAAGAAAGTGAGCATTTGAATTGTAATAGATAATATCTCTCAAATGAAGTGAGCATAGAAACTAGCTTAGAGCCTCTGAAGTTATTATGTTTGTAATAAGTTTTAAGCTCTTAAGTTAGTAGTAAGTCTTCTGCTTAGTGTAGAAGCAAGTAAGTCTTCTGCTTAGTGTAGAAGCAAGAAAGTCTTCTGCTTAGTGTAGAAGCACGTAAGTCTCAGTCTTAGTGATTAGAGCAGTGAAGTCTTGAGCCTGAGTGCTTGAGCAAGGAAGTCTCTGATCTTGTGTGATCAGAGCAAGGAAGTCTCTCTGTCTTGTGTGACTTAGAGCAGGAAGTCTCAAGCTTGTGTGCTTGAGCAAGGAAGTCTTTGATCTTGTGTGATCAAAGCAAGGAAGTCTCTATGTCTTGTGTGACTAAGAGCAGGAAGTCTTGAGCTTGTGTGCTTGAGCAACTATTGTAATCCGTGTGATTATAGTGGAACTCTCTTGGAAACAAGGGGACTGGAGTACTCTCAATTTGTGAGGGGAACCAATATAAATTGTTGTGTGTTCTTCTCTCTCTCACTCTCTCATTTACTCCTTCATCATTCATAACGCCTTAAGTTAATTGTGTGAATAATCCGCTGTGCTTTAAAGACTTTGAAAAGGTTTAAATATCTTGGAAAGTTTTTAAATATCCAAAACACAATTCAACCCCCCCTTCTTGTGTTTTCTCCACGCACCTTCAATTGGTATCAGAGCTCCGGTTCTGTTGGTAAATCACTTAACCGTGAGACAGTCAAGATCCAAAGGAGAAAACCTCCATGGCTCAAAACATGGATAAGTGGAAGCAGAAGCTACATCAACAAGTTGCTGATCTTAGCAAGAAATTTGAAGATGAACTGAGCTTAAATGAAGATCTGAGCAACATTCAAAATCCTTCCACTTCAGGGGCTAATCAAACTTCTGGTATTGGTTCTACAGCTACTACTATGTGCCTCATTAGTGATGATAATGAAAGCATTCAGTGGGCAACAGTAAATGGCTTGTTAGATCAATATGAGGAGTTTAGGATGGAGGAAAATGAGAGCATTGAGAAAATGAACATAAGGTTTCAAGCTATTACAAGCAAACTTGAAGAGCACAACAACAAACTCAGCAACAAAGAGCTTGTAAGCAAGTTGCTGAGGAGTTTGCCTCTGGATTGGAATTAAATTCCACATTCTATAGAGGAAACTAAAGATATCAATTCAATGAGTCCTGAATCATTGATTGATTTACTCAGAGTCCATGAATTGGCTCTGAAGGAAATGCAAGAGTTGAACCGTGAAGAAGCAGAAGCAGCATGGAAAGGAAAGCAAGCATTGGAGCATGAAGATCTTGTTGAAGAACCTGATGAAGAGTATCTTGAAAGATTTTCAAGAAAAATTCAAAGATGGTACATCTTCAAGAAGAATGGAGGAAGATTAGCTAAAGGAATGACAACATGGGATGTACTGGACAACTTCTCTGAAGATGAGTCTGAAAGAGCACCAAGAGCTGAAGGATCAAGTTCTGAAGATGGCTCAGACTCTGAAGACTCAGGCTTTGATGAAAAGTCAGAACCTGAGAGCAAAGAAAGCATCCAGAGAACAATAAATCAGGTATATTCTAGTCTTTCCAAAGCTAAATTGATCAAGCATCTTAATAAGACCTTACTTAAACTCTCTAATAGTCAGCAGAAGTATAAAAAGCTTAAAGCAGACTATGAGAATTTAAGTAAGCAAGCAAATCACTCTGAAGGTCTTAAACAAAAAGATTTTATCAAAACCAAAGACCCTAAGAATGATTTTGCTATATGTTACAAACCCCTTGAGCACTCTCTAGTTCTCAAAGAGTACTGTAACATAAATGCTGATCAAAATAAAATTGTTTCCATGCTTTGCAACCTTAAGACCAACAATACTAATGGGATTGGATACTTTAGTAGTAAAACACTAGAGGAACCAAGCTCATCAGTTATTGATGAAAGCTTCTCACTTCCAAATCTTTATACTACATTTGTATCTGATAGCACTCAGATAAAACAAATGGAGGATGAAGATTTGGCAACTAACAGTCTAGGACCCTCAAGCAAGTGGGTACCAAGAGACAATATTGTTTACTTGATTGCAGGTGAAACTAAGACTCTGAACCTTCCAATCACATGGATGCATGTGACTGTGAATGGAAGAAGAGCAATTGTGCATAGAAGGCAAATTCTTGAAGAGTCAGATGGAGAAGAAGATGAAGAGGAGTACATAAGGAGCAAAAAGGAGTATGAAGATATGGAAGTTTGCTTTGAAGATGATAACAACTCAGTGTGGTGGAGTGATTGCTCAGGCTATGACTCTGACTACACTTAATCAAGAAAGCTTCAATGCAAGGTAAGTATGCTTAACTCCTGAATGACATATTCAGAGAAATAACTCTAAAAGGTTGAAAATGTCTTCTTAGGATACACTGTGTTCAGTACTAAAAACCTTGAAAAATCCTGTCTGAACATATTTTCTTGTGTCCTAAAAGACTTGTTTTTCAGCCTCTGAAGTTCTTCAGGTTTTAGCATCTGAAGAATCTCAGACTCTGAGAAACGTTTCAACCTCTGACGGTTAAGCCTCTGAATACAAAATGAATTGGAAACGTTTAAGTATTTTTACTAAAACGTTTTGGCGCTAAAAAGACAACACGTACACACGTTCTGATTGGTTTGAACACAGTTAATGATTAGTTTGTTTTATTTTCTTTAATGTATTGTGTGTTTTTAATTTGTTTTATGTTTTCTAAAAACTCTTAAACACTCACACTCTACACTATCAAACTATTGCTCTTCAAAGCCAGAACAAAACTCTATCTCTCTCTTTAGCATCCTCCACACCCTAACCTTCTGAATGGCATCTACTTCGACACCAATTCTAGACTCCTTGTTTATTTTTCCGGATAACTTTCCGATCAACACCATTCCTTGCGAGGAGATGTTTTCTACAGATTTATCTCTCAAGATGGAGGGAAAATCTCTGAACCTGGTTATGGAACAACCAGTGGACTTTGATAGTTTGGAAAAGAATCAGTTTGATGTTCTAAAGTTCTTTTCTCATCATAAAGGGAGCCTTAGATACATGAATCTTTTAAATGGTCCAATCTATCCTGCTCTGGTAAAAGACTTTTGGATCAGAAGCAAGCTGAAGACAGTTGAAGATTATGATATGGAGCTGGCCGCAAGAAGAAAAGAAAGGGTTGAAAATGGATACAAAACTCCTGAAGAGTTAGGCTTAAGAATCATTGAGGAAGATGAAGTGCATTCTGTTGTGTGTGGGTTTGAAGTAATTCTCAGTGCTTCAAACTTAGCCAAAGTGCTATCCATTCCAAATGAAGGATTTCACTACTCCAGCAGTCACAATAAAGTAAGGAAGACTGAGTTTCTAAAGATCATAACAAGACAGAGTTACATCAAAGGAAAAAGTTGTGAGAGCGACAAGCTAGAAGATCTGAAGCCCACTCAGAGAATTTTAGCCAAAATAATGTTAAGTTCTATTCTTCCTAGCGATAATGACTCTGACAAATTGTCATGGGATCATAGGCATTTTGCTTATTTTCTCTCTAGGAAATTTAACTTAAATTGGGCTGAATATATCTTTAAACATCTTTGCAAAGCAGTCTTAAGCACTCAGAATCAGGACAAGCCTATTGTGAATGTCATCTACCCTAGGATACTTAGTGAGATCTTCTATCAATGTGGGGTGATTGACATAATCAAGGCTGCAGGTCATGACTGCCTGTTAAGGGAAATCAGAGCCTCCACAGTATCTGTTCATACCTTTTCTCACATGAACTTACTGTCAGGACATGAGGTTCAACCCTCAGATCCCTTAGTGCCTCAGTCTCACTTAGGACCTTCCTTGCTGAAGAAAAACAACATTGATATACCTACTATCTCTAGTAGCATTGTCAATCAGTACATTCAACTACTAGACAGCTTAGGAGAAGGGTTTGAAGTTGAAGAAGAAAAAGTGAAGAGAAAGAGAAAAAGGACAGATGAAGCTGCAAATGAAGAAAGACATTCAGACTCAAAAGGACACAGTGAGGGATCATCCTGAATCCTCTACTGCAAGATAAAATATTGGGCAAAAACCTTAGGGAAAAGTTAGCCTCAATAATGAATGATCTGAATGTACCTCTTAAGACAGTCTGAAAGGCGATCAAGGCAATCAACAAGCTCTTGAAGAATTATGTTTGTGGAAGTGTTATTAGAAGGTTTGAAGGCAAAGTAAATAAGCTTATGAGAATGGTGAAAAAAATAGATGCTAATCTTAAAAAATATCATAATAACCCTAATCACTAGGATTATCTTGATTTCTTCTATGATCTCTTTAACTGACTAAGCTTTTAAAACACATTAATAGGATATAATGTTTATAATCATGAATTTTTCGATTCTATGCTGAGTCTACTCTGATTATTCACTGTGCTTATATGAATGTTTTGATTAACAATATCTGATTGATTGTTTTATTTACGTAATGAAACTAAAATTTATCTTTTGTTTAAACAAACAAATGCATATTGCTTTAATTAATTGATTGTTAAACAAACATATCTTGGACATTCAATACTTCAAACTCTTGAGCTCTTATTTATAAAATTTGATTTTCAATAAGTACAATATAAGATGTTCCTAAAAGATTAGATTACATGACAAGAGAAGAGAAGAACTCTTAATAAGAAATCAAAGACAAACAAGCCAAAGTAATGAACTTTGTTTCATTAAGAACATAAGTTCTGGATTACATATAATGTTTTCCTAAGGATGATCTTCTGATTGCTTCAAAGGCCATATTTGAAGGTTGCACGCCTAAAAATATGACCTTTTGCAGAGGGGAAAAGTTGAGGCTTTTTGGCTTTTGGCTGAAAACCATATAATCAACTAGCAGTCCTTCTTGAAGAAACCGAATCAGATGCATCAGTTTGGTTTTCTTCAAGAAAAGACTCTAGCCCCTCTAGAGCATCGAACTTCAGTTTGATTTTCTTCAGGAAGATATGTCTTCAGAACTTAAAACAGTCAGAGTCCAAAGATTTCTCTTCAGACTCTGAACTGAGTTCTTCTGTGACAGACACTGGCTTTGTTTCCATTGGTTTCCTCTTATGTTTTCTCCTATCTTGACTGGCTCTTAGTGAAACTACTTTCTTCTTCTATGAGCTTTTCATTTTTTCTCTCAAGAGATCTATCAATAACCTAAGATTACTCTGTGTGAGTAAAATGACTAGGTATCTCTCTCCTTTTATAAGAAAAATTCAATGGCTGAATAATTAATGTGTTCAACCACTTCTGATTTGACGGCATTGAAAGTTGAATTTCTATTAATTGCTTATATTACCTTTTTGGTAATAACAAAATGGGGAGAAAGAATATTGGTAAATCAATTGTTGGAAGAAGCGAAATTACTTGGCTTTTTAGGGCCTTGTAGTGCTTCAGAGAGAGAACGTAGGAGAGTGGTCAAAATAGTAGCATGAGGTACATGCTTTGTTATGACAATCTGATCTTTGAGGATTTCAAAATATTGTACTAAAGAGCTCTGAACTGTTTTCAAATTTTTTGTTCAGACTCTGAGCTATTTTCTTTGAAAAGATTTTTTTTAAAAAAAAGCTCTGAACTGTTTGAAAATATTTTGAACTCTGAAGCTGTTAATGATAACCATCAGAACCAAGTGTGTATGTAGAAGTTTTTAAGCGCCTCTGATTCTATTTTGTCATTCAATTTAAATATTGCTTCAATTTAAATACTGCTTCATCTTGCATCTGCATTAAGGGCTTAATTTTCAAGGAGAATGCATTTATTAATTGAAGTTTATTATTCATAGTTAGTTCTTGAGTAAGGGTGCAACTTTACTCAAAGATTATCACACTATGGAAAGAAGAAGCTTGCAAATCTTGTTCTTTACATAGTGAAATATGAATAATTTAAGTCATATAATAAAGTATTTCTGAAACTTATTAAAATTAACTATGGATACAAAATAGGGGGAGCTTACAAACCTAACCCTATGGGTTATCAGACTTAGGGGGAGCTTGCAAAACTCAGAAGCCTAATGTCAACATAGATGATTTTTATCAACAACGATTGCATTTAATACTTGTGTTTGTCATCATCAAAAAGGGGGAGATTGTTGGAACAAAATATGTGTTAATACACACCCTTAAGTTTTGATGATAACAAAGTATTAAATGGACAATTGATGGTACTAATGTTTAAATTAAGTGCAGGAGAATTCAACGTTTAATCAAGAGTACACTTAATTTAAACTCTGATGAAACCAATGGAAGTCTAAATATTTAAGACTCTGAAAGAGTTCAGATGCTACAACGTGGTCAGAAGCTATACAAAGTTCAGAAGCTCAAAGTAGATCAGAACGTCTGAAAGCTGTTCAGGGACTCAGAGGAGTTCAGAAGCTCAAGGATGTTCAGAGGCCTACAAGAGTTCAGAGGCTGTCTGATAGTCATAAGTCATTCAGAGGATGAAGGCGTTCAGAATCTGAATTACTAAAGACTATCAGAGGCCAACTATTCAAAGACCAATCAGACTCCAAGTTATCAAAGGTTCATCAGAAGCAAAGGGAATTCCCAGTCATCAGAGGGCTACTTCAACTACAACTTATCAAGCCTGATGACTTGTTCTAAGGTCAACTAAAATGCAACGGTCACAAAGGATGTGATCTCTCTCTCTAGGAGCTAGTTGTACCTTATAACTGTACCATTTGACAGACAACAAAGGTGAAGCTTCTCTGCAAAGGAAGACGTGACTTTACTCAACGGATCTTCATGTCTACAGCTGTCCAAGTTGCAACGGGAATTTCTCCAACGTCTCAATGTCTTTCTCAACTCATATAAATATGCCAAAGAAAGAATTGAAGACTAGCGCTCAACATTAGATAAAATCTCTCAAGAAAGTGAGCATTTGAATTGTAATAGATAATATCTCTCAAATGAAGTGAGCATAAAAACTAGCTTAGAGCCTCTGAAGTTATTATGTTTGTAATAAGTTTTAAGCTCTTAAGTTAGTAGTAAGTCTTCTGCATAGTGTAGAAGCAAGTAAGTCTTCTGCTTAGTGTAGAAGCAAGAAAGTCTTCTGCTTAGTGTAGAAGCACGTAAGTCTCAGTCTTAGTGATTAGAGCAGTGAAGTCTTGAGCCTGAGTGCTTGAGCAAGGAAGTCTCTGATCTTGTGTGATCAGAGCAAGGAAGTCTCTCTGTCTTGTGTGACTTAGAGCAGGAAGTCTCAAGCTTGTGTGCTTGAGCAAGGAAGTCTTTGATCTTGTGTGATCAAAGCAAGGAAGTGTCTATGTCTTGTGTGACTAAGAGCAGGAAGTCTTGAGCTTGTGTGCTTGAGCAACTATTGTAATTCGTGTGATTATAGTGGAACTCTCTTGGAAACAAGGGGATTGGAGTACTCTCAATTTGTGAGGGGAACCAGTATAAATTGTTGTGTGTTCTTCTCTCTCTCACTCTCTCATTTACTCCTTCATCATTCATAACGCCTTAAGTTAATTGTGTGAATAATCCGCTGTGCTTTAAAGACTTTGAAAAGGTTTAAATATCTTGGAAAGTTTTTAAATATCCAAAACACAATTCAACCCCCCTTCTTGTGTTTTCTCCACGCACCTTCATTTGTATGTATGTTATATGCTTGGAAACAACCTCTTTTGGGATTTAGAACATGAAAAATAGGATTTTTGGGTGTTTTCATGTTGAACCTGTAAGCAAAACAACATTTTCTGCTACGGTCGCTGGGCGACCAGGACTCGCCAGACCATCACTGTAAGCGACGAACCCACTGTATTAAGTCGATGGGCGAACAAGACAGACTAGAACTTGCTTTTAATGATGTTTAAAGTGAAATTACTTGTTTATAACATGGATTAATTGTATTCTTGTGTGTAGTTGATGATGTTTTGATTAATAATGATTGATGATGTTGATTGATGGAGGTATGATATGTATGTATATGAATGATGAATATTAGAATTATGTTATATTAATAAAGAAGTATATTGAGGTATTGTGAATTATCTTAATAAAGAAGAATTGTCGAATTTTATTCGATAAAAACGTATATTAAGGTATTGTGTTATCTTAATAAAGAAGTAATGTTGGATTGTATTCCAATTATAAAATGAGAACTTAATAATATATTGAGTTGTGTGAGTATATTCATGAACATACATGCATTCATGAATTAAATGTGGATATTGGACTTTCCAATAAAGAAGTATATTAAATATTTCGATAAAGAAGAATATTAGAGGTGAGATACTCTAATAAAGAAGTAATGGTACCACATGCATTAGTATGTCTAGGGTGACATAACATGAGATTGACATTAGATTGAAAGAAGTAATGGTACCACAGGGAAAATGTTGTACTTAGTATATAGAGTCTTTCATGACTTAATATATTTACTTTGAAAAAATGTATATTTTATGAAAGGGATTTTCTAGATGATGTTTTAGTCTAATTAATCAATTAGTTAAGTATGTTGACGATTGTTATACCTTTAACCAAATAATATTTTATGAGTAAATTGTGATTTTCCGTTGCGTATTTTGAAAAAGATTTTTAGTAAAAGTAGAACTAATTAAATAATGGGTTGGGTGTTACACTTACTACCCAAATTCCTCATCACTAGACCAAACCTAGTGGCTTTAGAGGGAGAATTATTTATGCTAGTATTTTAGTGAAATATTTATGTCAGTTTTTTTTTTTCTTTTTTGACTAAAAATATTTATGTCAGTCCCGTGAGCTTAGCTCAATTGGTATGACATTGCATTATATATGCAGGGGTCAGAGTTCGAACCCGGTTATTTCACTTATCACCTTAACAATGAAATTTCTAGCCACTAGGTTACTCGAATAAAAATACTTATGTCAGTTGTCAAACAGTTTAAATAGGGTTTGTAAAAAAAAAACAGTTTATACTATTACTGGGTAAAACATTGCACTATGCTAGTACTTGAAGTCTAAAGTGGTCGACGATAAAATAATCCGATGTATCTTATAACATGTCATCCTTCTAAAATCACAACCATTCGGATGTTAAACAATACATCAACGACTATTGTTGCTTTTATGTATGGTACACAATTTTTCACATTTGTGTAATCTAAATGTCACCGTGTACTACCGGTAGGAAGGGGTGGTTTGTGGATTCTCCTAGCTATGATGGTGCACGAAGGACAAGCTTATGCGCTATGAGGAGAGACTCGCTAGGTTCAACAAACGGGGCTTCATAATGTTGTTTTCATTTCTTAGTCACAAACCCTTGTGGAAGCTGTCAGTGTCAATGCAAGACATGAAGGTCGAAGGAATGTCCGAGTTTAATAATCTAGTAGCTAGCATAAGACATATTGGATGCATTTTCTTTAAAAAAGACTTTATTTTGAATTTTTTTAGAAATTCTTTGAGATAACAAGAAAGATAACAACAAAATGAAGGTTATCAGTTTAGAATCACTCTTTCATCCTCAGGTATAAATACACACTCAATTGATTCATTTTCTATATGGCTAGTACACAACCTTACTTTGGCATCGGAGCGTTTTTGCAAGTACAATCTCCATTTGGAGAAGGAGTGTATGACTAGAAAATAGTGCAGCAACACCGAAGAAAACATTAAGGCTCTGTTTGGTAAAAATAAGCTACAACTATATACTTTTATGTCATTTTATACTTACAACAGCTAATTTTACCAAACACTTTAATTTTATTCTACAAGCTTTTCAGCTATCAGCTAAAAGCTAGCTTATAGCTTATTTTAACAAAACAGAGCCTACTACTAAGATGCTTGGGACGTAAATACTTTGTTTGGATTATGAAGGAAATAAAATAAGAGGAAAGAATGTTGAAGGAATGAAAGTGAGTAGAAAATGAGATGATTGTTTAGTTGTTTGGTATGAGTGAAAGTGAAAGTAAAGTGAGAGAATATATATATATATATATAAATTTTATTGAATGTCATAAACACCCTTATATAAATAACTATTAATAATTTTTCTACAATATACAATGTAAATAGTAATATTTTCATTTGTTTATAGTGTATATATAATAATACAATAGTGATTGATAAAAAATTCATCGGAGCTGCCACCATTAAACCAAACATGTAACAGCCCCCGAGCTCTATTGGCGATCCCGGAGCTGCCACCTCACGATCTTCTCCACCCCCCCCCCCCCCCTCTCTAGTGGAGTTTTTGCCTTCAGTGGGAATCGAACCACGTACCTGATATGGTTTTTTGTGTTTTTGTATTTGCGGAATTTGGTGGGATATAATTTTACGGAGAAAACTCTCCTCAAATATATTGTTATATGAAGAAAACTCAAGTTCTTGTTTTTCTTTCTCATTATATTATTCAGAACTACATGGCTCTATATATAGAGCTACATAAAAACAAATCATATATTTTAAAAAACAAACTAATTCTAAAAATTTTAAACAAATCTTAAATATTCTAAACTGAAATATAAATCTTAAACCCTAATATTATTTTATTTGAAATACAAATCTAAAATATATTTAAGACTAAAATCTTCAAAAAGATATTTAGGCATTATTCTCAACAGTACCCTAGGGTTCAAATATGTGGTCAATTCATTCCCACTACCAATTGCGCTAGTGGGAATGGATTGAACACATATTTGAACCCAGGGTATGTGGTTCGATTTTCACGGAAGGCAAAAACTCCGCTAGAGAGGGGGGTGGACAAGATCGTGATGTGACAATCGGGATCGCCATGATGGGGTCCGGGCTATTACAAAACACAGTGTAAAGGAGTTAAAAAGGAGGTCTAGAGTTTGATTTACGGCTACTAACATTTTCCCCTCTCCAATAACAATATGTAAAAACAACTACTCCCTCGGTTCTTAATATAAGACAAAATTAACTTTTTAGATTTATGGAATGATTGATGTATTTGGTCTAAAAAACATTGAACATCCTATGAATCTAAAAATCAAACTCTCTTAGACTAGTTACAATGGTGGTATTGAAATTTTTTTTAATTAGTTGAAATGGTCCAATGGTATGTTGAAAGGGTAGTTGAAAATGATGTGGATTTTTTTTGTGTTGAATCCATTCAACATGTTGAAAGAGGAGGGGGTGAACCACTTTAATACACTTATTAGCAACATTTTCTATATAGTTCTAAACATCTTTTTAGTGAAATGAATCTCAACATTAACCCTTTTAACACCTAAAATTCTACTAATAACTCTTTTAACTACCAAAGTCCCAACAACTATATATTTCAAATACATTATTAAATTAGTAAAAAAAATTATTTAACTCTTAATTATTTAAATTTAATTTATATCGATAATTGTTATTAATATATGATCACAAAAATAAAAACATAAAAGAAAATAAGAATCTGAAATAAAAGTGGTGGGGTAGAGTGTTGAATTTTATTAAACAAAACTATTGTAGTGGGTAAAAGTTGAATGTGTATTGAATTATTAGATGGAACAGAGAGATGACGATGCGGAGTGTAAAAAGTGAAAAATGAAGGTGTTGAATTTTATAAGCATTCTTATATTAAAAACTAGAGGGAGTAACATCCACCTATAAAAAAAAGTTTAATTACATTTTTGGTCTCTTACCTTTATTTTAAGTTTCAAGTTGATCCTTTATCTTTATTTTAAGTTTCAAGTGTGGTTTCCGTTTACCACGTGTCCAAATTTAACGGTAATAGTGAAAAAGACGGAAGAGACCAACTTGAAACTTGCAGAAAAGATAAGGGACCAACATGAAACTTTTAAAAGATAAGGGACCAATTTTAAACCTAAAATTAAAATAAGGAACAAAAAATGTAATTAAGTCTAAAAAAACTACTCAAATGGTCGCCCTCATAAATACATTGAAGAACATCGTCTATGCTTAATGCTAACATTGTCTATATGCACCAACAAGACATATAACCCTGAACCAAATAGTTTAGACCCATGATGATTGTAAAATTATTCAATTTAAAAAAATAAAATAATATTGAGGCTTGTAAATTGGGTGGCTTCTAGGGCGAGGGATCTATTAAGTCCCTCACCGGTGGACCATTTGAAAATTACCATTAGATATAATGGATGATTCAGATTTGTGGAAATAAATATGAGAACATCTAGATATTTATATACACAATCTCGCCCCAAAATTTTCTCAAATTCATTCTATTTTTGTTTTTTTAATTAAGTTTCTTCTCGGTTTTCCTTTGTCATCAGGCTGTCACCACTACCAAATCACCATTAACACCAGAAAGGTGTGATAGAAGAAAAAAAATGTATTTATAACATATCACACCCCAAACACTTTTATTCTGAGAAAAAAGAAGACATCAACCACACAAATGAAAACGTAAAAGTTACAGTAGGGTGATTGTTTTTCCACAAAATAAAGATAATAAGGGTGTTTCAAATAAACCCTGCAATTATTCTTTTTGTATAATTTGTATAAGTTTTGAAATTTTTGTTTTGGTAACAATTATATTTTGAGGAATATATGATAAAAAAAATTCTTAATCAGATGCCAAATTCCAATCTAATAAAAATGCTATACTCATTGAGTTGCAATTCTACTTACATTACTTCATTCATCAAAGGAGAGAAAATATTCAAATTAAAAGTTGGGAGTATAGGTGAAAGAGGATCCAGATTTAAAAAAAAGAAAAAATGGAAGGAAGTTTTGGGGCTTGCCATATAAACTCAAATGAAAATATGGGTATGCGGTGGTGGAACAAACGGAGCAGGACCTCCGACATGGTAGAATGAAGAATTTGAGACAACAACAAACAATATTGCAGAGGTCGAAAGACTGAGATTTATTAGGGGAGAAGAGAGATAACACATGTAGAAGGAGAGATGGGTCAGATCTAGTATTGTACTGACTAATGATATCATGCGTGCTTGTTTGATCTAACGGTTAAACTAAGTACTAAGTGGTACACCGGTGAAGGACTTAATTGAGCCCTCACCTTAGACATCACCTGTAAATTGATAATTCTTTTTTTTTGGTAGATGGAAATTGATAATTTGATTTGAAGACTAAAATAATTATTTTTTTTGTGATATCTGGTCCTCACAATTTTCGAATAACCCAATTCAATCCGACAAAAATCAAACTTCAAATTATTACCGACATTTCCATTCTAAGAACAACTCATATTAGTAGAGAGATTAATTTATCTTTAATATTAAAAAATATTATTTGTACCAAAAAATAAATCATAAAGACCCTTACAAAAAAAAAATCATAACGGTCTTTAGAAAATTGCGAAGTAAAATGAATTTACATTCGTTTTATTTTTGTAATAATAATTTACTATAAAAAAATAAGTAAAAAAATATTGATTATTTTTTGACAAATAAAAAAAATTGATGGTATATCTTTTGTTTTTTTTTTATTGAGAAAAAATAAATTGAATTTTTTTTTTTGACACAAAGGAAAAATAAATTGAATTGATACATCTATTATCCAGCCATAATTTTAAATAAATTAAATAAATCAGTTTTGGGAATAAAGTTGCAGTATTGATCCTTGATTTGTAACTTTTCTTAATCAACAATATATTTCAAAGAATACAAATTGATAACGCAAGAAGAAAAGTGAAACGAAAAATCAAATCATTTGGAAACATCGGCAAAAATGTATCATCCAACTCGAGGCGGTGTCCGTGGCGGTCGAGATCGTAAGTTTCATAATTTCTCGCCAATTTCAATTTCTCCAACTATTCAATCCTTTCCGTTTTGCGAATTTTATCAATTTCTTATTCAATTCGATGTTATAGATAGTTTCTGCTAATTAGGGTTTTGTTTAATTTCACCATACAACCCTAATGTTCACAAAATTCATCCTTATAATTTGAATTATTTATGTATGATATTGTTACTTACTATAAATCTTGAATAATTATTTTATTTTTTGTATTTATGGATCTTACTTTTGATGTGCAGAGTTTACTTGGGATGATGTAAAAGCTGATAAACACAGGGAGAATTATCTAGGTCATAGTATTAAGGCTCCTGTTGGTAGATGGCAGAAAGGTAAATTTATTCTTTATTTTATCTTAGCTATTACTCCTTCATTAACATTTTTTAATAGAAAATATGTTTTATTATACATTTGCATCATCGCGAGGACAAACTATTAGTTTATTACATTAGCTGAAATTGGATAGCTGAGTCGAATGAGGATAGGATATGCTTGTCCTAAATGTGTTTTATTTTGGGTTTACTGCCTTTTATTGGATAACATAGATATGCTGATTTGGCATCGAACATCGAACATTGGTAGGATACTTACCTACAAACACAAATTGTGAACCCAAAGAGAGGATTAGTATTTTAGAAGTTAGCATATGTTTTTCATCTATGTTGGTACAGAAGTTCAACAAATTGTAGAAATTTTACTGTGAATATGGAAGTCTTCATCAAGTGTCGAACACCAATGTTTTTGATATGGGTTCGATGTAAGATAGTTACTGTTTTGAAATGTCAGTGATTCCTTGTCAATGAGTACTTTAAGAACACTTTGGTTGTTAGTAATTTAGAAATGGAAGTATTAAATGAAAAAAGAATAGCTTTCTAAAAATTCAGTGTATTAAGGCCCCGTTTGGCCCGGCTTATTTTCTACTTTTCTACTTCTTTTTAAACAAAATAGAGAAGTAGAAAATTGCTTTTGACCCTATTTCTATGTAAAAGAAATAGAGAAATAAAGTAAAAAAGTAGAAAGCAAGGAGAAATAGGGTCAAACATAATTTTTTACTTATCTAATTCGTTTAAAGAGAATTAGAAAAGTAGAAAATAAGCCTGGCCAAACGGGGTGCTGTACCTTTCATTGGATATACTTTGTATTTCATGATATTCCTTAATAAAACAGGTGCCCTTAAGGAACTTGTTACTTGTTAGTAATATTCTTTGTGATATTATGTTCTAAATGACTATGTTAGGATTAAAAAAGTGATACCCTTTATGAAACCCTGTTTTCTGTACTAGAACCAGTTAACCTTCATTTAAAGAGCTTAGATCACACTCTTCAATTTTTAGTATGCTGTCAAACTAAACTGTTAGCAGTGTTAGGAAGTTATTCACTTTGTTTTGTCATTCAAATGTTATTTTTCATATAACCTCTAGAAGTATATTATGCAATCTGAAGGCCTTTGCTTTACAATATGTTTGTATATAATATAATCACACACATGATTATGTGTGATGTCTCCTATTTTTACTCACTCACAAAATTGATTTCCATTTAAATTGTCCAATTTTGATCCTCTCGAATTTTTGGACTCAAAATTTGTGATGTGATATGTTTTCTGGACTCAATTTCACTGCACAATGATTCATACCTAAATTATATCATCATCATCAACATGTATTTTGCCAAATCATTTAAAATTTACCTCATCACAAATTTGGATTCTATAAATATGAGGAAGGGATCAAAATTTGGAGAGTTTAAAATAAGAGGATTAATTGCGTGATTGAGTGATAATAGGTAATTTAACTCTCACACTTTGGATTAAAAATGTGTGTGATGTCTGACATGTGTGATGTCTAACATATACATAACATTGACACATGTGAAAAAGAAAAATAAGATATATTTCTACTGTATGATACCAAAACTTCCTCATACTATTTTATCTTTCTTCAACCTAGTTATTTAAACTATTTGTTGTTTATAGTCTTGTACATGCATTTCAAATGTTTGAAGTTTTTTGTCCTGTTCTAGGTTTTTGATTGGTCAGTCTTTGATTTAGTAAAATAAATCACACTAGAGTAGTAAAAAGGTTGTTTCCGAAAAAAAGATTATGATGTTTAGAGATGAATGTCATTCAATGAAAGTTTAGATCTTTTTTTTATTTACTTGAACTAAAATATAAGAAGCTAGTAAGGCTCAAGAGGGTTAAAGAGACATATACAAGTTAATTTAGCCATCCTCTTTCCTGTTCCTTGGATTCTTAAAAAGGGATAGAGGGACACTTATATATGTTGTTGGTTGCTCACATCTTATAATGGCACATCTTTAAGTTTTCTCTTTTATTTCAACAGGGAAAGACCTTTTTTGGTATACCAGGGACAAAAAGTCCCAAAATGCAGAAATGGAGGCTGCAAAAGAAGAGATAAAAAGAATCAAGGAAGAGGAGGAGCAGGCAATGAGGGAAGCTCTCGGCTTAGCTCCTAAGCGTGCTAACCGTCCACAAGGTAACCGTCTAGATAAACATGAGTTTTCAGAACTAGTGAAGAGAGGGTCTACTGCAGAAGACTTAGGTGAAGGTCATGCTGAAGCAGCAAGGGTTCAAGGTGTTGGTTTTGCCAGGTAAATTGACTACAAACCATTTTTTTATTTTTCGAAAGTAATGGAGTGGGTTATTTTCTTCAATAATTTTTGCTATTTCCTGTTTCTATTGTTTATATTATTTTAGCACATCATATAAAATATTTGGATTAAGAACAACTTGGTGGTTCGCTTGTGGTGAAACGGGGACAATAAGATTATTATTCTTTTATTATTTTGTGAGTCTGATGTTTTACATAGGTTTTTCTCATGGTGACTGTCCAATCTTTTGAGAAGATTTATGTATCAGGTCATAAACAACAACCAAATATTCATGAAACTTGATTAGTCTAGTGTGAGTTTGATGTCATGTGCCAGAGTTTAGATCTCTTGAAGCATGGATATTTGATGTGCTAAATATTTATACAAAACAAATGTTCTTAGAGCTTTTTTTGGCAGAAAATTCTTTTAGTTTATAGGAAAAGTAAACCATAAATCTCAGAATATTTGAAGGCATTTGGAATTAATATTAACCAATAGTTTCTTGGGGATTGACATCAAGAGAAGTATGAGAAATGGCATTCTCATGATTTAGATGACAGGAAGAAATATAAGAACGATAAGGAGTCATGAGTCAGATTGAATACTCTTCTGTTGGGTTTTCTCATTAACATAGTAATCAACTGTTCAATAGCATATGGCATGAATGATTTTGTGCCAGCCTCCATAGGCTGCAACACATTTTATATCACCTATGGGCTCGTTTGGTGCGCTGGATAGGGAGACAGGATAGCATAAAATTGACCTATCCTATTGTTATCCATTGTTTGGTGCACAAGTTGGAAAGGATAAATTTAACCTATTATTAATCCTATCCTATCGATCCTTTGTTATTCTTTTCCTTAGTTTTTGGTGGGTTAGCAACCTGATAGGATAAAACTACCAGGCGCGCGTTTCCTCTTCTCACTTAACACATCCTTTGATTCCCCAACAAATCCTTTGTTTCAATAATTTTCCTAATTTTCTTCTTTCACTAATTTTCCCAAACTCTGTTCCTATTTCAATCGTTGCTGTTTATATTACGTTTATTTAATTTCATTCTTCATCTTTCAATAAATTTCCTAATTCATAATCTCTATTCGTATTTCAATCGTTGCAAAGAATTGCTACTACATACTATTTTTTTCATTATGTAACTGTGCAATACTATGGTTGTGATTTGAAAGAGAATTCAATACACAACATAACGTTTTCTTTTTTGACTGGTTTTGCTATATGATTGAAATTTGAAAAGTTTGTGATTTTCACTTTTTCTAATTCTAGTTTGTTTGTTTTCTTCGAAACAAATAAAGGATTCCGCTTATTTTGGAGCTTATAGAAATAACTTATGTAAATAATTAAATTTTTATTTTATGTTAATTAAAAATATAAAAAAAAGTTATAAAAAAATGCATTTGTTTTACAATAATAATTTTTTTTTATTTAATCTTATCATGTCAATATCAAGTGTGCACCAAACACAGGATAGGATAAAATTATGATATCATGTTTCTTATCCTTTGAGCAAACGCATGACAGGATATGTGCTTATCCTGTCACTATCATATCATTTCCTTATTCAGCTTCTTATACTGTCATGTCTCTATTCTATCCTGCGCACCAAACGGGCCCTATGTTTCTGCCACTGAAAGCAACACCACAGTTAGTTGGTGGATTTTGGGTGGCAGCCATAGTCCGTCCACCATCTGCCATTGATCACAATATTAGTACTATAGGCCAGTCATTCTTTAGCTTGACGCAAGTGTCATAAGATGGGAAAAATATCATATAATGTATTGATATCATCTTAGTGTCTCTTCGATTGGGAATATGATTTTATTGATCTTCAAAGTATCTTAGACTACCTTTAAAGAATAGTTTTCATATTACTTTGTTATTATCCTGATTAACGTGTTTCTGTATTTCATTGCTATTTAGAGTCTTGTATTGATATAAATAAGGGTTAGTATTGTTAAGTCTTTTTTTTTTTTGTAATTTTTTTTAATATCAAATCATAATAATCAACCATATCAAACAATATTTACAAAAATCTGTCTTTATTTTTTCTCTGCCCTCTTTATATAACACCCTATGAGTTCAACAGTCAACATTGTGTTTTCTTATATTTAGGTTTTTCTCATGGGTGTGTCCCCAATCTTTCAGAAGATCTACGTGTTGATTTGAGTGTGATTTTCCAAAATTCAGATTTGTTGAATGTTAGGAACTTAGGATACTGGTTTGGGCTTAAGCTGCCACATAAAGGGGCCGAGTAGGGAAATTTGGAGACTATTGCTTATGAGGTATTTAGTTCGGGGATAGGCAACAAAATATAGGGGAGAAAATAGAAATGAGAGCACTGAGTGTGAATCTGAATCAGAACCTGAGAGGTTTGGGTAGAGGAACAGAGTAGCTTTTGGTCTGGGTTTACTGCCTGACAGGGTTTCCTTCTATAGTACATAAATGTTGAATAAAAATACGGTTTCAACTCTTCTTTGAATTCGGGTTCCTAACATATCATTGAATCACGAGATGGTCCAAAAAGTAGTCTAGTCAATAGGGATTGATGACAATGTGTAGATCTGGGTAGGGTACCATATCGATCTCCATACCGATAATCAAGTACACATATCCATGTTCATACCCATTTAGTGGATAATTACTCTACTTGTCATGAGTAATTTTTGTGGGTATTCATTGGTCAATTACTCGTTGGGTATTCATATACTTCCACTTTATTTTATTCCATAAATTGAAGGGTTTTTAAAATGTGTCCCCCCTTCATTGAAATAACCCTTTGTGTAAAAGGAGCGTGCACAAACTGGTCCTTTATTTAGCATATGACCAAAAAGTGTTACCCCTTATTAAGTTACCATAAATATTATTTGGATGAACTGGCATAGAACATTGTAAATTTGATTTGACTTGGGATCTTTTCTTTTTGTTATTGTCCTTCTTTTCAATTTATAGCATATATACTCATAATTTTGACCAACCATGTCCATGATACTGGTGGTTTTGAGGGAGAGAAGAGGGAAATGGTGGGTAGAAAGCTGGTTTTTAACATTGTGAACTCTTGTTTGGTAGAGGAAGGTTATATGCTGTAACTGATCATATCCCTTATTTGGTATGCTGGTCTAACACTGAATGTGAAAATTACTTATGGGTTGATGAGGTGTATAAAATATGAACACAAACTCTGGCCAAAAATCTAATAAGGCAGTTGGCATTACTGATCCAATCTCCAAGTTTGTCAATCTTCCTTTGGCAATTGCAATTTGAAATATGAGTATATATACTATAAAACTATTATGCCATCTCGTGTTTATTGTCTAGAAATTCTATGCCAAATTTTGTTACTTATTTCCTACAATATGCAGGGAACTCCGCCCTTGGGAAGAATCCAGTTCCTCAAAGCTTTCAGAGACACCAGCTGAGATAGAAAATGTATCCATGCCTAATCACTCACCAAGAAAGACTGAAGATGATTCCGAGGATGAAAGTAGACGCAAGAGAAGACGGGAAGAAAGGAAGGAAGAGAAATGTGAAAAGCGCGAGAAGAAACATTCCCACGAGGAAAGAAAGCAAGAGAAGCGTGACAAGCGGCATTCTCGCGATTCAGATGACAAGAAGAGACATAAAAAAGATAGAGAGAGGAGGAGACATGATTCAGATTGAAAATACTTGCTCCTATTGGGTTTTCTAACCATCCATTGTGAAATGAAATAACTTTTAGTCAGGTTTCACAACTTATTTTCGCGGTATAAACAACATTCCAGAAGCCTGCATATACTGTTATCACTTATCTGTACATTGGTACTATCATACCATTCTGGCATTATTATGTGTTGTATCAAGTTGGAAATTGATATTGAAATTATGCCAAGCTCATTAATTTAAGGCTTTGAAATTGGAGCATCTTGCTATGTAAAAGAATTGAACTCAAGTATGTTTTTTCTCCCTTCCATTTGTATTTATAGTTAGGCTTTGCGTTGTCCTAGGAACATTGTAGGCATGGGTTGAATTCTTTTGGAAAACATTACACTGCATCTTTCTAAAATACTACAACTTTAACTATACGCAAAAAATAAACTTTTCAGATTTATTGAATAATTGATGTATCTCGTCTATATTATAGACTTGATACATCAATTATTCAATGAATTTGAAAAGTTAATTTTTGCTTATAATAATTTAGCCTCTGTTTTTGCGTCCAAGAGACAATAGACATCATAAAGGCAAGGCTGCAATGACCAAATGCATAGCTAAACATGCTATTAATTGGGTCAGTCCTTTTAGGACAAGGGAAGTATATTAAAATTTTGAATTTTGCTCTTTAGGTCTGTTAGGCTTACTCTTAGGTGTAGGCTCTCAAAATTTCTGATTTTGTACTTAAACAAAATTCCAAAGTTACGTTATAAATTGTGTGTTTTATAAGGTAACTTCCAAATCAATTAAACAAAGAACTAGTTTAGAAAGGAACTTTCTATCCAATAAAATGCATCCTATCTTCCAAACTAAATAAATGGTTCGGAATGTAACTTCTAAACCCTTGGAAGATAAAAATAGAAACAAATTGAACTTGTGTAAATCCTAAACAATTTAAATAAGATTATCATCAACTAAAATAAAAATTTCAAACAAATTAAATTAATTAGCAAATACGATGCATTAAAATATTACAACGTACCAAATACACCAAAATACATATAAAAACTACACAAAATATAGACTGCACGAAAAAGTTGCACCTAATCCAATTCCCTTAAAGAAGCTTACTTGTGAGTCTCCTGTAAAAAAATCGATTAATCTATTGATGTTGATTCCTTGAAATTTTACATGTGATTATTTAAGTCTTTTAGTTATATATTCGACACAATAAGCATCAATTACAAGTTTGGTAGGTACAACTCATAAGATAAAAGCATGCAATTCAGCTATTACCACACATTCTTTAAATTTGCTTTCAATTGAAACATCATACAACTATTCATCCTTGTCATTTCCATCTTCAGTTTCATCATCATCGTCATAGTAACTGAAAGGATGAGGTACCGACTTGAACGCGCGGTAGTTTCCGACATTGTTCAAGTGCTCATTCTCCAACCTGACCAATTATAATGTGTATTAATATATACATGCCACTCATTACATTGATCATTCTTATATTCTTACAAAAATAATGTTCAAGAATATTATGAAAATAAAAAACCATAGAGATTTATGTCAATTTGGAAGTTACCTAAAGAAATTCCAAATGCCGCGACGAATAATTTCAAGGCAAGAAATAAATGTAATAATCGCCACTCTATGTAAGGGGCGCCAATGCAGTTCAAGCACCAACTGCATCCATGAAAGTCTTAGCACAACGTTCACGACCTATTTGATTTCATTAAAAAAAGAGATTCAATGAACGGATATCCAATATAATGTATGTTTGAATTCATAGTGAGTTTAGCAAAATTAGTGTCGCCATAATTTTGCTAAACCAATCTACCTTACCATGGCTATGTAGTAGACACTTTTGTGAGAAACTACGAGTTTATCCCTTAAATAAGGATTCTTTGAATGTCTTTGCAGAAGACTCCAATCCTTGACAATGTCCCAATATGTGTTCAGCAGTATTGCAACAGCTGAACTTATAAGCGCTAACACTTTCCATGTCATTGCCTTCTTTGTTTCGAATGTAGTCCTAATCACCATCGCAATAATTATTGATAGATACTTTGAACCATTGATTGCATGGTCGATTTCTCTCTCATCATACAATTGACGCATACACTACAAAAATAAATCGCTCAGTCAGTGCACGAAGCTCCTACCAGGTGAAGCCTAGGAGGGTAGATGTATGTGGCCTTACCTCCGCAAGCAGAGAGGCTATTTCTAGGATTGTCATGATGCACATATGTAAAAATAAAATTTTGTACGAACCTGCGCCAAGCGAAACCAATAAGGAATCACGCCAACAATGAAGTACTGTACATTATAGATACCATGACTTCTACATTTGTTTTGCCTCCTTGAATGTTCTCCAAGGCCATAATAGCATATGTAAAGCACAATGCTTCTGAAGGCTTGGAACTAAAGTAAAAAAAAAAAATACAAAATTGAGAAATATATTAATATGTCAAATATGCTAATGTTTGTATTCATTAACTTTATCATATAAAAATCCACATGAGTAGATAAAGACCTGACTGGTAAGCTGATCAGCCAAGAAGAAATCCATAAGTGTAACCTGCAGAACAAAAATTAATTCTTTGTTAGTTGCATCTAGATTAAGTCTATTTATATTTAATATTGTCATAATGTCATTCAAATTTTACCGGGAAAAAAGGAGCACATATGCAGCGGAATAAACTCCGGAGAAAGAAGAAACGACTTGACCGGTATATGATGTTGAAAGGGCAAAACGCGATCAAAATAACAAGCTGCACATGAAACAAACTTTATAGGTTAGGGAAGTATAGTCCATCACAAATTGGGTCTCGGATTCCTTGCAATAAAAGCCACACGTAGTTATACACTGTAATGAATCTCGACCATCGATTTGAAACCAAACGGTCTTGATCACATAATCATTAAATTAATTTTAAATCACTTCAACTATTGATGTAGATCGGACAGTCCAGATGTGTAACTAAGTCACGCTGTTACAGCAGGGAATCTGTTTTCGACAAATTGCGGTGAGGAGTGACGGAGGACTAATATGATGAAGTGTATTTTTGAACCTACATTCCAAACTATGAATCTTACCACTATTAAACTCAGAGGAACAAGTTCAGTGGCTGTTTTATAGCTTCTTTCCTTTTGGTTCATCTCAAGCTGCAAGTTTATCAAGAAACATAGTACTGCAACCACTGCATGGCCAGTTGTGAGAAGGAATATGTCTCTATGATCCAACTCAGTTCCAGATTTGATGCCGAATAGGAATGGATAGTTTATTCGATATCGCCTCCAAAAATATGTGTTTGCAGCAAACATTAGCATATGTAGAGTGATATATCCAAACAGACTGCAAGAAATTGCTACAATGTTAAATAAATCATGTTATACGTGCTTATCAATATAAGTTCTTATGCTTTGTCAAAAAAAAAAAAAAAAAGTTGTTATGCTTTGTAAAAAAAAAATTTAAGTTCTTATGCATAAGCTATTTTTAAAACAAACTGTCAGAAACTATCTCCATAGAAACAAGCTAAAAACATCATATGGACATGTCAGAAGCTATCTCCATAAGCTCTCAAAAACAGTTTCACAAGTGCTTATGCCAGTAGATAAACTCAAATAAGTAAATCTCGACATATATAAACAGACTTATCATTAGAGGACATATAATAGAAATGAAAACAAGGTTATGAAAAATAGTGTCACCTGTATAATGGAAAAATATTTTCCATGTAAAATGTCCCTACTTTTTTGTCCATTAAATGTTGAGATACTATTCTTAATATTGTAGCAACTAGTAGAGCAATAAAGAAACCAGAAAAGAAACCTACAAGAAATAAGAAAGTAAGCATTAATCAACAGTGTTCGAAACAAACTAATTAAACCATTCATATCATGATTTTAAATAGCATTGTATTGTATCATTTACCAGTAAAAAATGTTATCCTGTGCCTTTGTCTTTTCATTTTTGGCCTTAACAATTTCCTTCCCTTCTTATGATTTGAATGTGTAAAGTTTCTGATGAAGGTAGATTCCACTTTCTCCAAAAGAAAACTTACCTAAAATTAGATGAAGTCAATTGCATTACTAATATGTGACTAAGAGAAGATGAGAGCTAACTACATGATTCATTTTCAATCTAAATTTGAAATGCATTTTCCGAAACTTCCATAATATCTTCTCTAATGTACATTTTATCGGTGGAAATGGAACAAGAAACAACAAAATAAACTGTCCGTTAAATTGCGAAGTTTCAATATTAAGAGATAACCATGATCAGTACTTAGAATGTAATACATGTGATTCAAAGTTCAAACAAACCTCATCAGAAGTACCAAGATAGGAGTTGTCCACTACTCTCATGTATGCAGCTGAAGCTCCTCTTGACGCATTCTTTTTAGAGCAAATATTTAAAAACAAAATAAAATAAACAAATCTTGTTATAGTCCTTAGTCGAATGTTGAAGTTCACAAGTTCTAAGTACAATTCTAACCTTTTCATACTTCTTCATGATCTTGGAGAATGCTGATAGATTCATAAAACTGACCAATTTGCATAATAATAAATACATAAGCACATGATAACACTGCTTTCACAAAACAACTTTTTAAGAATTTGAAAGGTTCCATATATGATTTGTGTATTACCTGTAATCTTTGAGATGAAGGAGTTTCTGATAGAACTCAACAAACACAAGTCTAAGTTGCTTTTCAACTTTTTTCAACTCTTCTTTGTTGAAACTTAACTCATTATTATCATTGGAATCTGTAAAAACATTTTTAACTGCTGAAATTGGAGATTCAAGAGCATTATCAATCTTTACATGGTCAAGTATTTCCATTGGGTCTCTTCTTTTGTAATTACTGCATGCTTCTTCCTCATAATGTGTATCTGTATCGGTCAGTTGAACATCATTTTGCACCACATAGTCTTTCTTCTGATGATCTTGATCCATGTTATCTTTAGCTGACAATCCAATCTTCTTCAATCCTGCAGATTCAGATCAACCATAGACTTTAAGACACGGACACTGGACACAAAATTGCTATGAATCAGTGACATAAACACAGACACCAGACACAAAATTGACACCACCTCATGCCCAACACTATTGGACTTAGTGCTTAGCTATAAATGGTGGGTGACCTGATAGCTGAAACCAGATAGCAGGTGGTCCAACATATCTTGAAAAGGCTCTGGTACCATCTTATAATTTGAGTTGGACCTAATTCAACTCTACAATAAACAAATTTCAATATGACCCCAGAATTGAAATAAATCTATGATCTGTGTTAGGTGACGAGGGGAGTCCAGGGGAACATCACATTGGACTTTTAGCAACCACATGAGCGAGTTGGACACGACATGTTAACACAAAACCTTAAACATCAGATATATAGTACTCAACATCCACTTTTCCGTCCAGTGTGCGACTCTCACTTGATATACCAACAATCTAGTACAAATCGAGCAATGCACAACAAACTACTTTTTTAATTCAATTTTGGACTTACCTGGATCAAGGCTTTTAACCTTTACCCTCAAAGCAACCAAAGTCTCAACTTGTTTACTCAAAAGGGTTGCTTCATTTTTAGCTGCCTCCACTTGTTCCTTATAAAAGGCATTAACCTTATTAAGTTCTTCATCAAGCTTCTCAAAAAACCTTTCTTCAGCTTCTCCTCTTTCTTCATTCAACTTGGTCTCATACAACTGTTTGGAACCATCTACATCTAATGTCTTAACTTCTATAACTTGGTCTTCAATATCTTTATTTCTTTGATGATTGCTACCACCATGCAAGTGTATTCCACTGAATGCTCTTTCAAGGCGGATTCTGTGCTGTAAGTGATTATTGTCTTTAGCTTTCTTGCTGCTTTTGACTTCTTTCAATAATTTCTTGAGGCTTTCATAGTTCATGTACTCTTTCTCCCATTCAGGCACCATTTGTTGTTTAAAGTCTTTCTTAAATGTCATCTTTTTTCCTTACTTTGGAAAATTACTATAGTCTAAGAAACATCACATTCAAGCTCAAATGAAAGCATCATAGATATATAAATGAAGCCTAGCAAAAATTGAAAAATTGATACGCCTTCGATCAGAAGTGCAGAGTTTATATATAAATTTGAAAAGGAAAAAGAAAGTTCATAATAAGCATGAAATTGCAAAAGATTGGTAATTCTAAAATTTTAGATTCAAGTTCAAAATAAAACAAACAAAAGAAAGCATCATAGATACATAAAACCTAGAAGTACGAGTCAGACACAACACTGACAATAATTTAAAAAATACACATGGTTGTCATGTTCATAGACACATCTTCGATCAAAAGTGTCGATGTTATTATATATCAAATTTGAAAAGGAAAAAGTTCACAACAAAACTAGTCCTTGAAGATTGAAGAAAATTTCATAAAAATAAAAAATACCACTAGTCTACTACTACATTTAGATTGTAGCATTTTTGCATGTCTATAAACATTAAAAACAAATATTATTACACCATTGTATTCAACTTGAAAAGTACATGAAAAGAAGCTTACATAGAAACTGCAAGGAAATTAGGAAAATTCAGAAGCAGGACCAGCACTTCCACAATACTACAAACACATTCTGACATTTTCTATTTTATTACGTAGGCTTTTATAGATTATAAAGTAAATTTTTAGAATAATCATTTTTTTTTCTTCTAAAAGAAACCATGTTTGTAAGCAAGCTCTATTGGCTTATTTATGTGTTGGCAAAAAATCAATGCTGCGTGTCACATTCTCTTGTTCCACCCCCAAAACTTAAGTGTGCTGGCTACTTAACAGCTGACACGTGGACTCAACTCATATTCATCATCATAATAATCTTTCTTGTACGGTTCAGATTAGGGGTGATCATATCCGAACCAATCCAAAAGTAAAACCGCAAATCGAATCAATCCAAACCGAAACTGTAAAAAACCGCATTTAGTTTAAACTGCACGGATAGTTTTTCATCTAAACTGTGCGGTTTGGTTATGTTTGTAGTTTTCATTTTAGAAAACTGAACCAAACTGCAATACTTAACTTAACTATATCAATTAATAGCAATCAACATATTACCTAGTCCAACTTAGCAAGCTCAACCCAAATTGAGTCCATAAAACAGTACGCTGTGAAAACATATCATTTAACGCGATCCAAAACTATATTATTGGTATTAAAAACAAGTTCTTATGTATATGCAATTTGTGTATATGCATATTATATCACGTAAACAATAAATAAATTAAAATTTCCTATGTTTATTTCGTAACAAGTTTGTAATATCGTCATATTTTTTATATCGTGATAAACCGCACCAACCGAACCGATCCTAACCGCGTTGGTTTGGATTGAATGACTTTTTAAAAACCAACCAAACCAAAACCGAACCGCATGTATTCTTATTTATCAAGTAAGTACAATATCGTTAACGAGTGTTTTTGGGATATTATTTAAAAAATTATTTATTTAAAAAAATGAAATATTAATTTGATCTCTTTTTGATGTGGTATATGGTTTCAAAAATCTGAAAAGGTATGGTTCTATTAACCCACAAAAGAATCTGGTTATTAATATATTGGACTCATCCTTCGAGCTGAGTTTTTACGCTTTATTTGAATCCCGTTGTGTTGGTGGCCTGACTGCTTTGAGACTATGTTCCAGGTCTATTGAGATCTGTAGGTTTCAAGTCGTCTTGTCTGCCTGCTTTCTAGTATTTGTTGCTCGAAAGAACCTGTATGCTTGTTGCGTTGGTCACAGAGCTGTTTGCACTTAGATTTTGTTACTGTGTTGGCGGTGGATCCATTCGCGTTTTTAAAACTCTAACTGTTATTGGCAGATGTCTACTTCTCATCTTTTTTGTAACTTGGTTTCGTGCCTCTACGTGGATTCGATGTGCTCCCGTGATTAGTAGATTTTTGTTATGGTAGTTTAGGCTTCTGTTTTATATTGATGTACCCCTTTGGGTTGTACCTGGGTCAAGTTTAATGTCCCCTAGTCTTTGTACCTTTCTCTTATAGTTCATTTTATTTTTCCTTTTGACTAAAAAAAAAATGAAATATTTCAATTTTAATGTGTTAATTTGACATATATATTTTAATAAAAAATTTACAATGAAAAAAAATACAAAAATTAAAATAAAAATTTCACAAAAATTTATTATTTAAGATGCTTCGAGAGTACTTTGGAGGTCCTCATTATTAATACCTTTGACTCACGTCTCAAAAAGCCAGTTTTAAATTACTCCATCTTGGATAATTAAACGGCTAATATACAAGAAAAATCGGGTATACATATTAACATTGCGATATCCCGTGAATATTAATTCAGTTGGTAGAGATATTGCATGTAATATATAGTGATAGAGGTTCTAACTCTCGTATTTTCACTTATTCACTTTAAAAAGTGAAACTCTAACTATAAAGCTATCTGACCAAAAAAAGTAAAAGATTGACATCACAGTATGAATGTGGTTCAGTATAACAGAATGGCTAAACTCTTGCAGTATTTTGATGGTAATATGGTAAGATTTCACTACCAAAAAATATCTTTCGATTAAATTTGTACTACCAAAAAGTATCTTTCAATAAAATTTGCACTTTACACTACCAGAATAACTCCCGATAAACGGAGGATTTTGAACAATTTACATAGACAAAGAGCAACCATATCCATAATTTATATTTCTATATATTCAATGGAAGCCCAGTTTTGCATTTCACTAATAATTATTCATATTTTGGTAATTAATGGGCAGAATCCCACATTAATTACTCCCTCCGTTTTTTTAGCTGTTGATTTTGACCACTACATATATATGTCAATGTACAACTTTGATTATTAATATGTTTAATTATCTATTATAAAAAATTATGAAAATTTTATATTTTAAAAATATTAGGCAAGACAAATTGAACAATATCTTATTTGCTAACATTTGTTTGTATATATTAATAAATATTTACCGTTAAAATAGATTATGTGAATAGTTTACCGTGATAAAAAACAACAGTTAAAAAGAAATGGACAAAGTATTATTTAGCTCAGAATAAAAATATTGTAAGAGTATGTCGATATATGAAAAATTTCTTAATATAAAAATATATTTTAAGAAGAGTAAAAATATATCACACTTGACTTTCACAATATAAACACAAAAATTCTCATCAAGAGTTTGCCGTTTGTCCACTATTTTGAATAAAAATAGTCCAATATACTAAATTTTATGCAATATTATAAAAAATAGCTATTTGATTGGTGAAAAAATAATAAGAATGTAAATAAACTGTTTGAATAAAGAGGCAAAATAAAAGTAAATATTAATAAGAAGCGTTTGTAGTCCAACGGTTAGGATAATTGCCTTCCAAGCGATAGACCTAAGTTCGACTCTCGGCAAATGCATGTAGCTATTTCCTTTTTGAAAGGAACACTTATTTCGTTTCTATAAAAATGATCTTGTAATGATAGAATAAATCAAAGATTTTTTTTTTAGTCAAGAATAAATCAAAGATTTGACATCTAACATAACACGTTCACGTCCATGCAAAAAGGTGTGAGCAACAAAACCTTAGGGAATACAATTGTTGGAACAAATTTTGGTTCTGCAACTATATCCTTAAAGTTCTTATGATAACAAAATATAAGAAAACAATTTTGTGCACTAATAACCGTTTTATCAAGTGTGCAGAAAATTATAGGTTGCATTGCATTCCATTTATTATAATAAAGATAAATATGTTATATTGTACATCAAATTAAACGATTATTATGCCCTCTCTTTATCCTACCTTCGTCGTTAAATATAAGACATCGTAGACTATATCATGGGTATTAAAAAATTAAGGGTTAAATATGTTTTTAGTCCCTATAGTTTCACAGAATTTCATTTTTAGTCCTTGAAGATTTTCTTCACACTTTTTAGTCCCTGAAGTTTTTTCCGTCAATGTTTTTAGTCCCTACTTTTCATTCAACTCGTGCATATCATTTGAAATTTCAATAATTTTTATGCGGTCATATTTAGTATACTATATGAATCTCTCTTATAAAAGTTTAAATTTTTTTAACAAAAGATAAATTAAATATAATTTTTTTAGTTTTTTGCACATAAAAATTCATAAATAATTCATCTCATTTTAAAAAATTCTAAATTTTTATTGGAGATGTTCTTATAATATTATAAACATGAATACAAAAAATCATCAAAAAATGTGAAAGTATACAAAAGTTTGATTAAAAGTAGGGACTAAAAACACTAACGGAAGAAACTTCAGGGACTAAAAAGTGCAAAAATATTCTTCAGGGACTAAAAACGAAATTCTGAAAAACTATAGGGACCAAAAACATATTTAACCCAAAAATTAAATAGTAGTAATAAATTTATTGATTGTAGCTGTTGTTTTTCCAATTTTATCTTTTAAATGAAAGAATATAGTAAGGTGTAGAAAAAGAGGTAGAATAATTATGAGTATATTTAGTAAAGATATAATTAATGTAGTTGATAAATCAAAGAGGGTCGTGAAAAGGGACAACAAATTTTCTTAAAAAGGTCTTATAATGTAGTTGAAAAATTAAAGAGAGTCTTATAAAAAGATATATTACAGTATCATTATAATTTTTAGAGTGAATTCAGGGGCGAATCCCCTCTTGGCCTGGGCAGGGCCACGTCCAACCCCAAATTATTTTATTTTATTCCATTTTTTTTATAGTTATATACATATTTTTCTTAACTATTATGGTATACATACATATAAGTATACTAGATTCCAACCCGTGCGTTGCACGGGTTTTGTGAAGTGTCAGTTATATGATTTAAATTAGTCTAAGATTATAAAAAAATCACATATAGAAATCACATAAAATAGTCTAAGATTATAAAATAAAATAACAATATTTAAGGCAACTTTTATATTTTATTTGTTATGATTTATTTTTGCGAGACAAAATATTTGTTGTGACAAAGCGGGATATATTTAAAAACGAAAAGTAAATCGAAAAATAAAAAATGTTGCATAATTATCATATAAGCCATAACAACGGGTTCTATTTGTATTTGTAAGGCGAGATTTTTATTTTTGCCAAGGCAAGATTTTATATTTTTAGTTGGACGTAATTTTGTTGAATAAAAGTAAAATATCATAATTGATAACCAATATGTTCAGTTTTTTTATAAGAAAAACAATGTTCTATTTGTTGATCGAATATATTAATTTATTTGAAATTTGTTATCCTAAATATAAGAGAGCATAAGAACAATAAATATATTCAAGTCAACATAAGAAGACAATGGATTTCAAATGGTTGAAAACTTTTGCATTTCTTCAAAATCACATTTTTCATTATAATAATCAGATTAATTGAAAAGTTAAAATACAAAAACTAAAAAAAAAAAAAAAAAAATTGATAAGGTTCCCAACTCAAAAGAACAACATTAACCATAAAGTTTAAGTATTAGGAATGAAGTATGGTTCCGTCATGTAAAAAAGAATATCTCTTTCATCTCTTCCATCTCCCAGGATTTACATCAGCACCTGAAAAACATTGATCAACTTCTGTATACAAAAAAAAAAATTGGAACTTTTTACAAAAAAAAAAAACAAATAAAATTAAACATCAGTATACAAAAAACATCAATATACAAATGATACCAACATGCCAGAAGTAACATCAGCAGCTAAAAATCATCGATCAACTTCTTTCGATCCGTTGCAGGATTATGATTTAAAGGACCTATTATTGTATGAATAAAAAAAAGTAAGGAAAAATATAAAAATGTAATTATAAAGATAGACAACTAACACTTATAAAAATATTTTCAAACCTCTCAATAAATTTAGAGAAAGATTAGTAAAAGGATTAAGATTAACCATTTTTATTGTAGCATTGAAGGAGAACCTGTCCACAGAACCAAAATAATAGATGTGAGTTTGAGGGATGAAGGAGATAATAGATGAAATTTGTGAGGAAACAATAAAGGAGCCGGTTAGACTGCAAACAACGACAATTGCAAACCTGTGAAATATACCGTTAAAAACTTTCATTGACATACATAAAAATACAAATATAAAAAAAATTTCAAACAAACATAGACAATTAAGAAACTTTATTTGTAAATAAACAAATTCATAGACACTTTCAAAGATAAAAAACTGAACTTTCTCTCAAACAAACATCGTTTGACTTCTAAAAAAAATCAACGTGAATCATCAACGTGTATGTATATCAAATAAGTGATCATAAATTTTTGAGAGTTTGTTATGATGTATATATAATATAATAATATGGGATATATTTCAAAAGAGTTGGTTATGTTGTGTATGTATATCAAATAAGTGATCATAAATTTTTGAGAGTTTGTTATGGTGTATATATAATATAATAATATGGGATATATTTCAAAAGAATTGGTTATGTTGCGTATGTATATCAAATAAGTGATCATAAATTTTTGAGAATTTGTTATGTTGTATATATATATATATAATATAATATATTATAATAATAACAATATATAATATAATATATAATAATAATAGTAGAAAGTTAATATAATAATAATAATAAATAAATATTTAACATGGTGAGAGATTCCATATTTATTAGATGTTGATTGCAAAATAATAACATAATAATAATAATAATAAATAAATAAATATTTAACATGGTGAGAGATTCCATATTTATTAGATGTTGATTGCAAAATAATAACAACTTGATTGATGTAGTGTAGTGGCAAAAAACACCAAATAGATCTTAAATGTTGTGGGTTCGATTCTCGGTTAGGCCTTTTTTAAACATTTTATTTTAATATTTTAGGGTAAAATGAGAGGAAAAAAGAGCGGGAAAAAAATTAGGGTTAAGAATAGCAAAACGGAATAAGCTTATAATATAAGAGATAACCATTACTTCATATTATAAGATTGTGTTCGGTCAAGTGGTAGGGTTGTGCGCCCAGTTGCTTAGATGTTCTCATATTGATTCAGTTAAAAAAGAACAGAGCGAATATTATTTAGCTCAAAATAAAAATATTGTAAGAGTTTGTCGATATATGAAAATTTTGTTAATATAAAAATATATTTTAAGAAGAGTAAAAATCTATCACACCTGACGTTGGTAATATAAACACAAAAATTCCCATCAAGAGTTTGCTGTACGTTTGTCCACTTTTTTGAATAAGATAGTCCAATAAATTAAATTTTATGCAATATTAAAAAAAAAATTATTTGATGAGTGAAAAAATGATAAAAATGTAAATAAGTTGTTTGAATGAAGAGGCAAAATAAAAGAAAAATATTAATAGGAAGCGTTTGTAGTTCAATAGTTAGGATAATTGCCTTCTAAGCAATAGACCTGGATTTGACTCCCGGCAAACTCATTTATTACTTTTTTGAAAGGAAAACTTATTTCATTTCTATAAAAATGATGTTGTAATGATAGAATAAATCAAGTTGAACAAAGTGGATAAAATTGTTGGAACAAATTTGGTTATGCAACTTTATCGTTATAGTTTTGATGATAACAAAACATAAGAAAACAATTTTGTGCACCAACTGTTTTATCAAGTGTGTAGAAAATTAGTA